>BMAW01089935.1:0-53532 GCA_019974015.1 Nephila pilipes | reverse complement strand
GAGACTTAATTCACAGCAGGATTTCCATACCTTATATAAAACGTACACAAAAATGAATTACCACCCAATTTCAGAATTTTCGGATTGAATTGTCGTAACATTGAAATGAAATAAAATTTACACACATTAATATATATAGTATGATGGCATTAAAATTATTTTAAGTACATAAAAATCAAATTAAATTAATTTTAAAATTAATGCAGTTTTAAAGTTACATAATCATTTGTATAAACCAGCTAATTCTCAAGAAAAGAATGAAATATTTCAACATTTTCAGTAAAAAGAAAAATGAAACTTCAATCATTAAATTGACATAAATAAGTTAAGAACGTAAGAAAGCAAACACATTGTAAAATTAAAGAATCATTTTAAATAGTAAAAAAGAAAAATATTTTCTTGATAGAAATAAGTAAAATTCTTTGATCCGAATAGCTGTGTAAAAGTGCTTTAAAATTACTTTTTGATTAAATGCCACTCTTTTTAACTAGACTCTTAGAAATAATATTTAAATAAACTCTTTTTAATATGAGTATATTGGGAAAACATTTTCAAAATATCAATTTATTATTTTTACTATATTAAGAGACTCCTTAGACTAGACTTTTTACTATATTAAGAGATTTTATTAAATTAAGATTTACTATATTTTTAACTAGATTTTAAAAATAATATTTAAATTAACTCTTTTTAATATTAGTATATTGCGAAAACATTTTCAGAATATCAATTTATTATTTTTACTGTATTTAGTCTCAGGACAAAATAATTCAATTTTTTGAGAAATTTGCTTTCTCGTAAGCCAAGCAATAATTTTTTTAAAATCTCCTTGTAGGGACATATCAGCAGTGCAAAGAAACCATTTACTGGGGATGGACCGAATAATTAGGAATGCAGATTCAGAATTTTCAAGAGACAAGCGTATGGGAGAAACAATTTTTGTGCCATTTCACGTGAGAACTTAAAGACCCTGTTAAACTTTTAATATAGAAATTCGTATTACTCAATATGATATTTTGTTGACAATACTAAACAATAATCATATTTTTTTATTATTCTAGAACACAATCCTAAAATAACAATCAATCCAGATGGAGTGAACTTTCAACGTTTCGCAGATATTTAATAAGATTTTAAAGTCTTTAAATCTCGATTTATTAATTTTGAAATTTTAGAATATATAAATCTGTGTCGTTTTGTTTTATTTGTATAAATATTTGGGGTTTATTCTACTGTAATCTAAATTATAACACATGCGCAAGAATAGTGGTAAAATTGATAATTTTAATATATACGTACCAACCTGAAAAAATTACGTTAAATTAAAGCAGATTATTTTCACTTAAAGTGTTGGTTTTTCCTTTTTTTTAAATAAACAATTTAGAAAAAAAGAGCACAGAAATAATTTTAAAAATTTTCAGCCTAATAGAGTTTCTATGTCAGCGTTCATGTGGCCGCGATAGCCTAGTAGTTAAGGCATCGGAATCACTGTTGGTGATTTTGTTGAGTCTTGGGTTCGAGAATTTATGCCACTATATCCATCGTGTAGCCGGGGTGATGCACGTTAAATATTTTGGGGTCCATAGTTCTCCTTTGACATGGTTTGGATGTTAGGAGAAGATGGTACCTGTTAGAAGAAGATGGTACCTGGTGTCATAATCGTCATTTGACTGAGGTTCAAAATCACGAGGTCTGTCACCAATAGCCCCCGTGTTGCTTCTAGTGCAACGTTAATAAAAATAAATTTAAGTCAGCGGTAATGTAGGATTGTTTCATGATGTGCCATGGAATGCTTTAAAAATATTCTAGCATCCTTCGAAAAACACGAGAGATTCAGAATTTTTTTTATGATAGATTTTACAAATAAGGAAGAATATTAATAGTTCATTGATAAATTTAATGATACTGGAGTTAAGAGCTGCCTCGCTGCAGGAGAGAGATTGAAATGTTTAGTTTAATTTAGTTTTTTTATTAACGTCTCACCAGAAGCAACACGAGGGCTATTGGTGACGGACCTCGTAATTTTGAACTATGGTCAAGTGACGAGGACGACACCTGAGCTGGTACCCCCCTATCCTAACATCCACACCAACGTGAGGACTTTGGACCCCGAACAGATTTAACGTGCATCAGCCCCGGCTACACAGCGGGTCTTTGGTGGCCAAGGATCGAACTCGCGACTGAACGAAAACCGCTGATCGCAAGTCCACGACCTTGACCACTAGGCTACCGCGGCCCATTGAAATGTCACAGAGACACCTTAGTTTTCTTCTGTCCAGTGTAACGTCACATTAGGCGACCTATCTGGCTATGCGTGCTGATCATACAACATATCAGGCCCTTTTACAGTTCGACATCACAACTTGGATTTTGGAATTTCCATCAATGAGAGGTTTTTAATGATTCTCATAAGTACATAAAAGGACTTATGAATGATGAATTTCGTTCTCTAGTATGAATGTATATTCATATCGAATTTCATTACAATCTGTCCATTAGTTTCCCAGAAATTCAACATAATGTGCAAATATTAAAAATTTTACTCACTTGTGTATGTCAGAATATCACAAATGTAACATATATGTCTAAAAGCATTTTTTTCCCCATACTTTCTACGGCGCGGTAGCCTAGTGGTCCCGGTTTCTGACTGGTGATCGGCGGTTTCCGACGAATCGCTAGTTCAAGCCTTGATGCAACTAAAGACTCACCGTGTAGCCAGTTCTAATGCTCGTTAAATCTGTCGAGGCTCAAAGTCCTCCCGTTGCGTGGTGTGGGAGAGGGAGGATAAAGCTCAAGGGTCATCTACATTACATGACCGCGATTCAAAATTGCGAGATCCGTTGGCATTAGCTATGTGATTCATGTCACTATATCTGTGTGAGATACGGAACACTACGCTTTCTCTCGCCCTATAACCAGGGATTCGCATTTAAACTGTCACATTGCTGAAGTGAAACATATTTAGCTGAAGAGAAAATCCTTTTACATGCATTTTATATTTAAATCTTGAATTCTTACGGCTCTTAAAAGTATCCTATAATTTTTTTAATTGTTTGAAATTCTTATTACAGTTATTAATTGTTCAATTTTTCTTATCGTGTAGTTTTAGTAGTATACATTATGATATTTTAATTTAATACTTCATTTACTTAACGAGTTTGTGAACGCTTTGTATTTGGCTCTGTAAATATATTATAAACTTTTTTTTTACTTTTGATATTGAAATTATATAAACTATCTTATGTTCTTTTCTTAATAAATGCTTATTGGCGAAGTGATTGACTCATCTCCACATAGAATGCAGTTTTTCTAGCCGAGCTTTCGACAATAGAATTTGCAGTATTGTGCGCTGTCTCCCATAACCTCAACAGTTCCATTTATACCGATAGTGTATCGTGAATATTGTTGCAGCAGAACATCAGAAATAAATCGGCTTTTACTAATACCATTAAAGAAAAATAAACAATTTATTCTGATTTTTACATCTTATATTGGGTTCGCACCTACGTGAGTGATTAATATAACAAAACCTCAGATTTATTTGCAAAGTTCAATGTCATTGATGGTAAGGGAATGATTATGCTGCCCCTCGGTCTCACATAGTTAAGATTTTAAGAACATAAGCTTCTCTATTTCTTTTTTGAATTCTGGTGGTCATTTTGTAATGTTGGTATTCGCGTTCATTACTACATTTGGAGACCAAATCTAAATTTTTAAATCAATTTGAGTAATATTACCTTAATTTAAACTGGTCCTGGTCCCTATTTTTGTTACTAAAATTGCTTTAATATGAAAATTGCAAATTTTTATTCCAGTGGCTCTAATGGAGATGCTGAACTCTACGTTTTCCCTTAATTCCTGTATTCTTACGGCTCGTATAATTTCCCAGCCAATTTCATAATTTTTTCAACATTTAATTATATTTTTTAATATTTTAAAAACTTCCTTATTGCGTAGCTCGAATTGAATATCTTGTGCATATCTGTCTAATGCTTCAATTATTTTTTGGTTTACGAGTTTGCGGACGCTTTTATATTGTACCTTTAAGCCTGTTATACATCTTATTTTTGAAAGAAAATTCTTACTGTCAGTTCTTTTTTTCTTTTTTTAAATTCCGGTTTTGAATATTTTCTGCTCTGTATAAGCACATTTAGGCTTTTTTTACTTTTGATTATGAGATATCTTATGTTCTTTTTTTTCAATCAATAAATACTGAGGGCGGGGGTAATTTTCTCCCGTTATGCGGGTGCTACTTTTTTCAGAATTTACTTTAATTTTTTTAAGAGTTCAATGAAAAAGAATAATAAATTAGGTTAAAATAAAATAGATTTTTTTTTTGGTTTATTTCAAGAAATTCTGAAAATATAAAATTCGCCCATCTCTGAAGCTGTATAATAACGCTGTGTTGTGATTGTTACAGTTTATGTCTGGAAAAAGGTTTGGAAACTTTTAGAAATAAAATTGCTAACATAGGAAATTTTAAGTAGCTTTTTAAAAAAGCCATTGGAGTTAGGAAAGGGGAAAGTGGGGACAATTGATTAAGACCACCATATCGAATTGTATTACACCGAATGTCACCACTAAGTGCTTCTTCACATGAGACGTCTTGTGCGAAGGCGCATCGCTATGCTAGAACCATATATTCTAGAGTTGAAGCAATATCAATTTCTCAACAAATTAGAATATTAGGCCCTGTTGAAGTTGTAAATATCATACAAAAAATAATGTATCTTGGAAAAATTCTTGCTTAATCTTTAAAAATTGCTTGAACATTAAAATTATTTCTTGTTAATGTAAAAAAAAATTAAATTCTACGGAAAACAATAACCAGAAACCGCATTTCGCATTAAGCGTTAGCAGAACATGTAGGACTTTCCATCACCCAGCAATTAATGTTCTCACTATTGTATATTTCACTCTGTAAATTTCCTGCCTCATCCGTCCAAACTCTACCTGACAAAAATGTTGGCTGAACCTCTAATTAATTCACGACATTGTTGCACCATTCTTAACGCTTCGCGACATCCCATCCAGAAAACCCTTATGAAATGTCGGTCGGAAGATGAATGAGCACTTAATTTACTTAAAATTTTTCAATTGCGACTTTTTGAGAAGCAACTGTTTCAACTTATCTCTCTTGTGCTGATGTTTGGATATGTGAAAGAGTATGATAATGTATTTTTCGGTTGTTCCTGCCATCCTATCCAATACGGTCTGCCTGATCCAGATCGGCTAGTCACGTAGTCTATTTTCTTTCAGTGTTTCGCAATTTTAAAGATGGTTTTCCGTGAAGAATGTGGGCTTTCAGAAAAATGTTGTTGATGCAACCGCGCCAACGATCTTCTTTTCATACCACATCCACCATAAAGTAGAACTATCTCACATTATTTATTTTTTTAAAATTGCTCCATAATCAAGACTTTCTACATATAATACTGAGACACAGTTATCTTTTATAGTTATATAACATCTTCAAGTTCCTGTGATAATTTCTGAGCAACAATTGACTAAGATGAAATATGATGAAAGATTTAAAAATGAATTAAAATGTTTTGAAGTAAAATGACGATCATTTATATTTTTGTTCCAGATATGTTCACTTAGGAAATTAAATTGAGATCTGATAATCATAATGAATTAAATATTTTTAAACTGAAAAAAATTATTATAATATCTGTAATGTCTAATTCATGAAGCTAAAAGATATTTTAATTTCTTGAACTAAACATTAGACATTTCAAAACTTGCAAGATGCAAATAATTTGCTTTCCTATCTGTTTTTGCCTATTTTTGCCATTTTAAATTTTTATTGATCGGTTGTTTATTAACATCGCACTGAGAAATCATACAATGGCTTTTGATATCTAATTTCGTAATATTTATACGCTTTCAATGCACGAAGACGACATCTGTGCTAGTGATATCCCTGCATATTCTTCCACACCACCACAATGGGAGGATTAGGGACCGTAACAGATTCCCACAGCTCCACTGAATTATGGGTCCAAAATAATGTCAGGTCTCGAATACACGAATCGACAGAAATAAGGTAGACTTAGATCTCTCAAGCATGATGAACCGGGTTCCACGGCCAATAATTTTAAAGGAATTATTGAAAATAATAATTTTTCTTTCCAACATTTAATCTTCTGAATTATAAAATTAATATCATTTTAATAAAAATATAAAGAGAGAATTAATACAACAACCAGAACTGTGGATTCAATATCTTTCATCACAAGAATAACATTTTATAAGATAAAAAAAGCTATTTCTATGCTTTATAATTAATTGATTTTATGAGGTCAGAAGTATGTGAAAGCATCTCGACTCTACAGGCTGACACAGTATATTAAAATTAACTGATTTACATACTTTTTTTTTTCAAATTTTATGTACGACACAAGAAAGGTACTTAATGTGAATCAATATCCTGACTTCATTTTAATAAAGTATAATTTAAGACAAGTGTTTCAAGAAAGTACATTATTTTTAAGGTCACTCTGAAATACAACAGGACAAATATTGGCTACGGACTTGTAATATTACGTCTTATTCAAGTGACGAGGACAACATCTGGGCTAGCAACTTCCTCTAAAAATTTCCACACCACACCAATGGGGGAACTATGGACATAAAAGGCACTAAAAATGATTTAACGCTACTGGGCTGCGATTCTTTGGGAAGATGAGAAAGTCCGTGACCTTGAACATTGGGATAAAAATTGCAAATATAAAACTATATTTATCCCAAAATTTATGTATACATTCGAAGCATTTAGTTTCTTAAAAATGCTTTGGTTTTATGAAATTGAATTTACTTCCTGCTCAAGCGTTATTAATCAATATACAATGTTAATAGGGTATTTGCTTGCTTTCCTGAATTCAAAACATAAGGTCATAGGAAAAAATTGCGAAATCTCTAGCGGTTAATCCAAATAAACAAAAATGTTTTGCTTTCACGAAACCAGCTTCTTTATACGTTAAGTCTAAAATGTTATATACAGAGTCCTCTCACAAAGTCATGCTATTTCTATGCTTTATAATTAATTGATTTTAACAAAATTCAATAAATTGTAGAGGATAGTAATATACCCTCCAAAAAAAATTTCCTTACCTAGTCGATTGACTATGGTTTCGAGATTGTTAGGATCGTATTCAATAACTCGTTTCATTGCTGTAATGCAACGTTAATACATGAAATGTTTGTTAAAAAATAAATCCATGGATTGTGGGCCAAAATACGATTTAATTTTACAAAAAATCTGTAAAACCAAAACTTTCGAAATTAATTAAAATAAATCTACATTGTTTTTTTAAAACCTTATGCAGCTTACTCTTGGATAATTATATAATTATTTTGAACAAAATGTACATTTTTCTTATTATTTTTCTATTTTTTTTATATCCACGATAGTAACAGTTGTACCAAATCTATATATATATAAGCGAAATACCACTGACTAACTCATCATGATATCTCTAAGTCTATACAACCGATTGACTTGAAATTTAGCATAGTTACTCATTTTGCGATGTAGAAGCGCACTAAGAACGGATTTTACGGTATTCTTATCCAAAATATAATTTTCATCCGTTAATCTACTCTTATCCACGGTTGTGTCATTTTTGGCGACTTTTTCGCCAAAATTGACTTGACCGACGTCAAACGGAATACATTTTTTATATGTATACTGTGTATTGCTACGAATTAAATTTACTTGGCGAGATTTGCGCGTGCGAAATGGAAAAAATATTAAATAATTTATTATTCAAGCGTTGATGGAGGATTGACATGATTTTGGCGGAGAAGCTCTTTATGCGAAATTTCGTCCATGTCGAAAATAGGAAACGCACATATTTAGGGATAGAAATAAATAAGTTTGGAATCCCACGGTTGGTGAAAATGTAATTTAGCTCCAAAACTTAGTGGGATTTTGAAAAATACTAAAATAGCGATTTCTTACGGAGTAGCGCACAAGTAAGACAATCCTTTGAGTAGGATGCATTGTAGGTTTATCATTTATTATGTAAATGTTGAGTCCCGAAATTCCCACATTTAGAAATTTATCACCAAATATCTTCCACCGCAAATCGAAGCATTTCAATGACCTTTCATTGTGAATTTTAAAAAGCAAAACTATGGTAACCCTAGGTGGTTTCCGCCCGCTTTGCTGAGCAACAGCTCAGTTGTAACTTTGTAATTGAATATTTATAATCAGCTTACGTTTTTTCTTCGATCGCTTTGGATGATATTATTAAATTATCATAAAGTTGTTGCGGAAGAGGTAACAACAAAAGATCATATTGCTGTTTTGATTGATCTTTTTATTAATAAAATTCTACGTGTGGACTTCGAGGATTGAACACGTCTGGATTCTATGGAGCGAGAGAAGCCTAACATAGCCGCTGATACGGCGGTGCATCCGATGAAAATAGCCAATTCTAATGAGAGCAATATTCCAGCCCCAAGTGATTCACAAATTTGTGAGACAATCCAGTTATTGATCCATCAAATCAACGTATTGCAGCAGACTTAGGATACACCAATCTCATTGAGGTTGAAGCAAAATCCATTAAAAGACTCAAAGAGCGGCACGCCTTCTCTACGAAAAGACTGATAGATAAAGGACTTCTCGACAGACGACAGGCTGAGCTGAATTCTTCACCTTTGACCAGTTAAAACTGAAACTGCAGTAAGATTAAACCCAAGAGCACGACACAACATTAAAATTTGAGAAAGAATGCACCCATTAATATCAGGCCAAACAACTACCTAACGAGGCCCAGCGCAAGTAAGAAGTCTAAAGCTCAGCGCAACGATAGATACCAGCTAGCCTTTTTCAAAACCATTAAAACCATTAAAAATAATAAAGAGTAAATGTTCAATCAGATAAATTAAGTACTAAGCAATAGCTGATATTCTATCAAGGATAGATCGAAGCTTGACTGCCTCGACCTCTCAAGCCACCCAAAAATTCTAATATGCGCAACAGTCTCTCCTAACTGACAATTTAAATATCAGCCATCAATAGAAATTTCCAAGTCAACCTGCAAACTTCAAAGAATTATTATATTAAGATCAACCCGAATCAGAAGACATAAGGAACTACCACCAGCTAACCAACATGAAGGGGAAACACGAATCCAAGACTTATCTGAGAGGCCTTTGAAGGTCTGTATCAAAGGCCTTCCATCTCCTGCCAAATAGAAGAGATTATCAAGGAAGATCTGGAAAACCAAGGCATAGTCTAGAAAGTCTGCTCAGTAATGCATCAAATCTAACTCCCCTCCGCCAGTCCAGGTAGAGGTGAAGAACCGAGAAGCCCCTGACATCTATAAGATCAGTGCAGTTACTGCATAATGCTGAAATAGTGCCATTCAAGAAACAACCAACAACGCAAGTGTTACAGACTAGCAATCATTTTCACTGGCATGTCGATCGAACTGTTGATGAACACCAGTTGCCAGAATACTGATTAGAACCATCATTACCGAAGAGTGCGGAAATAAGCAGCATTGAGAATCCAACCTGCACTTACTGCAAATATCATATGCAGACCTGGCGGCTGTCTATTCTCAAAGAAACCAAAAGAGAATCAAAATAGTAAAGAAACACCATAATAGAACTCACAGTTATACTGACAGATTTCCTTTTTGCGATTTGTAGAATATAATTCACCCAGATGTCTGCCACCATAGTCACCAGAACAGACTCGAAGTCAACGTTGAGCCTGACAAACAAATGCTCTACCATACCCAAGATTAATATAATACATAAGCCAGAAATTCTAACTCATCTGAATCAGTGAACTTCAAAACCTATCAATAAGTTCCTGCAACTTTGAGCACTGAACTAGTACCCAAGTCAATAAATCTTGATAAACTAATATATGCGGGAGGTCGCTACCACCCACAAACCCATACTAAATTCCCATCTCGGCTCAACTGGTACCCGGAACGCTCCGAGGGTAAAGTGTCGTGATGTTGACGTGCGACCTTTATTGATAAGCACTCCCAGTTTAATTTTTACAAGAACACATCTAGACCGGGTGAAATTTATAGCCCAACACACATACACAGAACGATAACACGTACCTGTGACATAAACCAACTTATAAACGGCAACTGCATTTTAACTTAAGAAGCCTCCCACACACATCCTACACACCCTCACCAGGCGGTGCGAAAGCAATAGCCATTTGTACTCACCCCAACTGGATGAAACCCATTACTCGTTACACTCAATGTATACACCATCTGTTAGAGTCCTCATTAACCACAGGATATCAGACTATTCACAAATTAGGTATTATTAATTTGTGAGACTTGGCAAGCTAACACACTAGCTGGGGCTGTCACTTATAATCTCTGAGGATACACATTAAGAATTTTGCACCAAAACGGCTTTGAATCCCTGCCCCCCACACCGATACGCCTTACTGGACGCCGTCCGCCTCCACTCGACACATAGTCAATAATACACAGAACTTTATTGGCCCTGCCTAAATTACTCAAGTACCAGTTATAGTAGAGATCACAACTGTAAGTAACCCTCGACAACGTAGAGTATGGAACTCCCTGAACAATAGTTCGCAATTGGGCTCTTTTCAAAAACACGTGCTGAAAACACAATCAGACACATTCTCAAAGCAAAAGCGAGAGGAGAAAACAAGTCTCAGAATTCCAAAACATTTTAAGTGCACAAAATCGCCTCAAAACCCATAAATACTAGCAAAGGACTCTTCATCGACAGGAACTTGTCAGGATTGAAAAACAAAGCCAGAAAACCTGGAGTTCGCTTTCTGCCAGATAAGAAATTTTAAAAGAGATTCAAAACGAAGTGGGCAAAGTGAATTGCACACAGAAACTGGAAGCAGCCTGAAAGCTCGAGTGCTGAACAGTAGACAGCTGGGGTATGGACAAGCATTTAGAAAAGGCAGTTCTATCTCCGCCCTTAAAGGCCCAGCTAGTATCGCACTTAGTAACACTAAAAAATCAGAAATTTTGGCAGGTTCACTTCAAAACTAATTCAAATTAAATGACATAAACACACCTATTCACGACGAGAACGTAAAAGGATGTCGTTCATAACTATCTACAAAATGAAGAAAATTTCCAAAATCTGGATTACCCTCCACCACTAGCCTCAGAAATTGCAGATTACATAAAGAAAATAAAAATCAAAAAAGCACCAGGGAGAGAAGGCATCACCAATAAAATGAGAAAAAAAACCTACTACACCTATGCTAGATCTCGGTTACATCCCGGATTCCTGGAAAACCGCTGTTGTCATCCCTATCCTGAAACCGGTAAGGATCCTACCCGGCCAGAAAACTACAGACTAATTTCCTTATTACCAATCCTCAGCAAAGTAGCCGAAAAAATAATCTACAATAGACTATCAAAATTTCTATAAGACCACGATATCATCATCCAGGAACAACATGGATTCGTCCCGAAATTATCCACATCACACCAACTGCTCAGAGTAGTGGAATTCATCAAGACTGGATTTTACAAAAGTGAAAATACTGGTGCGGTCTTCCTTGATATCTAAAAAGCCTTTAACCGAGTCTGGCAAACAGGTTTAATTTTCAAAATGATCAACTACAACACCCCTGCATATCTCGTAAAAATAATAAACTCATATCTACGCAATAGAAGCTTTCAAGTCACCGTTAATGAACAACTATCAAATCTAAGAAAAGTTGAAGTTGGAGTCCCACAAGGAGGAATCCTCTCAACCACCTTGTTCAATTACTACGTGAACGACATCCCTAAACACCAAAATACAAAAATATGCACGTATGCAGATGACACTGCAATACTAGCAAGACACTACTTTTCACCAAAAATAGGCCAAGCACTAAACGAACACCTACAGAAACTAGAAGCATGGTACTCTACTTGGAAAATAGCCCTGAACGTTTCCAAGACAGAGGCCGTCTTCTTCTCCAGAAACTAGAGAAAAATAGAACCAGACATTTTTCTGGAAAACCAAAATATACCCTGGTCTCTAGACACCAAATATCTTGGTGTAACGTTGGATAAGAAACTCACTTTTAAACAACATGTTCTACGAATTAAAAAGCAGTATAATTCTGCAGTAAATAATATTTTTCCCCTTATTTCGCGTAAATCTACATTAAGTAGACGTAATAAATTGCTTATCTACACCCTGATACTAAGACCTATCCTGACCTATGCTAGCCCAGTCTGGTCGCAATGTGCTGACACAACACTAGATTTATTAGAAAAATCCCAAAATTCCACAATTAAAATGATAGTAAGAGCACACTGGTACATGAGAAACACAGACATCAGATACCCAATTAAACTTCCAACACTTAAAAACTTCATTAAAAAATAATCAGGAAATTTCTACCAAAAAATTGATACCTCGAGCAATAAAACCATTCAAGAAATAGGAAAGTACACCCCACTCAGAAACAACCCACAACTACACAGACCACGAGAAATTTTAATTCTTTAATTTCACTTATATTATAAAAACACTGGTAACACAAGCACACTCCTCACAAAATCTCACCCCTATGCACCCACCTATATATACAGAATTAACACACCACACCATTGACCAATCACAGAGCGCGCTCTCACTGCGACCAGACTGAACAAGCAAGCAGGAATCCAATAGACTACTGCTGCAATATCCTAAGCCTAAACTCATGAATTTCAACCATCTTCTCTTTTGGATTAATTTTAACAACACTAGTACTTCAACTAGTGATATTCTAATATTAATAATATATATTCAGCATATTTTTCAAAATTAATTTCATATTTTCCAAAAAGCTATTGCACTGTAATTTTATTTTATTATCTTAATATCTAAATCTTAACTTCTGGGCAAGTGTAAAACCAAAATTCAGTCTCACCTCAAATAATAGCCAATTCACAAAGGATTAAAGCCCGAGAGGGTTATGTTCCGCGACAAAAATAGTCGGTTTGGTTTGGTTTGCTGAGCAAACGATAATTTTTTATTGTTGTGGAACCTAGACGTAAGATTTAAATTTATGAGAAAAGTATTTTATTATTAATAATGATTGATAAATTACATTTGTAAATCTAAACACAATCTTACGAAGATATTGAAGTTGGCTTTTAACAAATGAATAATAACGGTATGTTATTCATGTCATTGATAGTAAAAATATTAGTATCTGTCAAAATATTTATTTTGATGTACGTAGTAACTGTAACATAACGTAAATATTATGCAAAAGTTTTGTTTCTGTATTTTGCAATTTTTAGTTTTTGGTTTCTAGGAAATAAACCTTTTTTGATTTTTTAAAATGGCTGGATATTTTATCGTTTTCAGAATACAGAATTATTTTTAATGGTATGATTTTTTAAGACCTATTCTGTCTATTCCATTGCAGTTCTAGATATGCTGCTAGCGTAAGAGTTATCCCTTTGCAAAAAGAATAAGGTAACACGGGTGACTTTTTACTAAGAAATTTTATTATAAATTATTTTTTTATAGTATTTTTTGTTGAATTGTTAAATAATTTGATTTTAAAAAATTAATTTCGGTTATATTTTTTAACTTGACAAGTATTTCATTGTAGGTTAATACAAGTTGATTTTTCATATTTACTTTTCAGTTATAGTTTTTAATAATGGATGTTGAATATATTTGGATAGATGGAATACATACTCCTTTCTAAGTTTTTAAAATTTTTGGCGAAGGAGCATGTTTATTTTCGTCTGTCTTTGCTGGTGTTCGGTGACATATCGATGGCGTAGAAAATGAGAAATATTGTTTCTCACGTGTTTAACAACTGGGATCGGTTTAAATGCTACACTCAAATGCTATCTGGCGCTCCTTATAATACTATGACATATTCAATTTTTAAAAACAAACGATTGTGATACTTTTTTAAGATATTATCTGTACAACTTATAAAGGCAGACGATTTAATTTAATGTGATACTTTTTTTAAGATTTATCTGTTCGACTTTTAAGGGCAGACGATTTAATCTAATGTGATAGTTTATTTAAGACATTACCTATTCTACTTTTAAAAGCAGACGATTTAAACTTAAAGTAATACCTTTTTCAATATTCTTTATTAAGATGTCTTTTTGGCACAGATCATAGTTTTGATTTTAGATAATTTACTGGCAACGGATATGAAATTGAGTATTGAGTTTGGTTCCAAGAGGTAAAGACGAACGTTGAAAAGGTGGTGCTTGTGTAAAATTGTGTCTTGAATTTATGTTTGAAAAGATGTGCGCAAATAAATGTGATGTCCTGAAAACAAGTCATTTTTATTAATAGTCTTCAATACAGAATAATACTAACGATTTATATTTTACCGAAATGTGTAAACCAAACACGTATGGATCTATTTGTAAAATTATGTCGGCAGCAGAGCTATTTCCCTATCAGTTCGAAGTGTATCAAGGCGTTTGTATTATAGCTTCTGTCGGTGAAACTATTCAGAGAAAAAAAAGATTACGTTTTACGGGAAACTATAATAGTGGTCATTTTGATGTCTATATTGAAATAGTTGGATTAACAAATAGAAGTAAAGTTAATCTTGGTTATGATAATGTGAAATAAAATGAAGAAATTGTATCATCTTTAGTGTTTCAGCCTCAAGAAAATGTATCTATGCTAATTTCAGACTGAACCAATACCTATCATTAATTTATCAAGTTCAAGTGAATCGATTATTAATGATGTAATATCTCTTCAATTAAATAAAGGTAAAAAAGAAGAAAAATATTCACAAATTCAATTAGATATAAACAAGTTAGACAAGCTGATAAAAGTATACTCAAAGTCATCTTGAAATACATAGAGAAGCTGCTTCAAAATATACTAAAAGCTATCCTGAAGTACATAGAGCAGCAGTACGAAAATACTTCTCTAATAACCCCTATGTTAATCGGGCAGCTGTAATTAAATACAATGAAAAAAGATCAAATGTTTAATTAGTGCCATGGATTTCTAAAGCTTTGGTTTTAAATATATATATGTAACAGATATTGACTATTCAAATGGTAAAATCGCCCGTATCGGAAAACGTTTGCCCTGTTCGAGGTGCCATGCTTTAAAATGGATAGAAGAACCTCCAGGAATGTCCTGCAGTGGTGATAAAGTCCAGCTTCCTGCTATTAGATCCTACCCTGAACCTTTGAATAGTCTTCTTAACCATAAGGATCAGCTTTTAGAACATTTTCTTTCCATAATTATTTTGAACCACGGTCAAGTGATGAGGACGACACCTGAGCTGTCACCCCCTCTCCTAACATCCACACCACACAAACGGGAGGAATTTGGGCCCCGACGGATTTAACGTGCATCAGCCCCGGCTACACGGCGGGTCTTTGGCGGCCAAGGATCGAACCCGCAACTGAACGAAAACCACCGGCCACGAATCCGAAACCTTGACCACTAGGCTACCTAAAGAGTGGAACACCAATAATGTTGTTGCTTAATTTAAATCCTCCTAAATTATGTAACGACATCAGACTCAAAGTGAAAACTCAAAGAAAAAATATTATAGAAGCGACTATTTTCACAGGAAAATAAGAGGGTGAAAATATATTCATTCCAAGAATACCATTAATTCAATCATATTATCATTTTGACTTTAAGCGTTTGTAGTTTCCAGTTAGAGTTTGCTTTGCGATGACTATCAATAAAGAACAAGGGCAAAGTTTAAAATTAGCTGGTGTAGATTTACAAAGTGACTGTTTTTCACATGGTCATTTTTATGTGGCATGTTCAAGAGTTAGTTCACATGAAAATCTAATCATCCTTCAACCAGAAAAACGAACGAAGAATGTTGTCTACAGAGAAGTTTTGGAAATGTGGGCATTTTATTTCATATTTTTCTTATATTTAACTATTTCTAAAATTAGAATAAGATAAAATAATAATGAATGTTATAATTAAGATTAATAAATTGATATAATAAAAAATAAAAATGTAGTTGTCATTTTCAAAAAATACCATGCATACAAAATAAAGACAATAGAAATGTAATACACAAAAAAATTGATTCAAAAGGTTTAAAAATTAATATATATATATATATAAATGTATTTTTATTTTTATATTGGCAATTTTTACATGGCTTAGGTCTACTGAGGACCCGCCATGTAGAATAATGGGAACGCATCGCACTACACAGTACCTCATGGGTGATGCGGAATTCTGTTCAACGACAGATTTACTGACTAAATTACATTTTGATTGATAAACTATTAACAATTAAATACTTTTCTCAAATATTTGAAAGTCGTGGGTAACCATTATTACAATCAATTTCTTAAAATTTTAAATTCAGATTATAATTATCTTTTAAATATTGAAAATTTTCTTGATATTTTTCGTATAGTTCCAAAATATAATATTTCTGCCCAGCGGAGCGGGCTGGTATCAGCTAGTTACCCAATTCAACCCGTAACCAAACAAAAAAAATTGCAAAATTAACTTTCCTTAAAACGTAAGCTGATATGTCAAAATAATGAGCTTTACATCAGTCGTTTTTAGCTACTTTTAAATTTACGAAAACTTAAGTATTCATTTCAGTACAACAAAGTGTTTCACAGATTGTGCTTCTTCAAAAACTCAACAAACACTAAAATGAAATTTTTAAAACGCAAGATTTTTAACATGACAAAAATTGTACTGACGAAACCGTTGAAATTTCTTCGTTATATACAAAATTTATTTGCCATATATATATTTGTATATAATAAATACATATGTGTATAGAGAATCTCTACATGATATTTAGATATTAAAATAATAATTTATTCAATATATTTTAGTTTTATCTAATGCATTATTCATTTACAATATTCTAATTTCGGATATTAATATACAAGACGTATTTCTACAAAACCTTAAGAAGCCATATTTGACAAACACACGAGATTATTATTTAGAAGCCAATCAAAATATTTTTGAGCGGTTGGTTCGAATTCAGTTTCCATCGAAACCCGCCATGTATAACAGATGAGGAATTCTAAATTTCTAATAGATCTGATGTGATGTTTCAATCCTGGGGAGAGGGTTGTGATGTTGGGCTATTTGCGGTTTCTCTTCGCTAACCTTGGGGATTTTTAATTAAAATTGATTGCTTTTGCTAAACAAACTTTGCCCAATCAAAAATGAAACGGGATTATGTAAAGCAGGTAGAAATGAAGTGAAGGAGGAGAGTTAGGAAATATATAAACTCAGACTGAGAGACGCTTTAGAGAAGTAGAAGTAGAAGTAGAGGTTAAGGTTAAGGTTGAAGTAGAGGTTGAGTGGATCGAGAAGTTGAGGTGGAGGGCTTCCAGTGTTCAGCAATTGTTCCAGAGTCGGAGTTGAAGTCGGAGCCGAGAATTGTTACAAGTTATTGGCTGGTTAATGTATGTTTTAATTTTAGATATTTTCAGTGGTAAGAGTCAGTTAGATTATTACTGATAGTTTGAGATAAGTTAGTAAAGAACTTGTCAGGGAGAGCATTTATAATTGTCGTTATATTAGTAACTAAATAATAAATATTGTGATTATTGTTCTAACGTCTCTTTGATCAACTTATTGGCTTTTTGTCTTAAAACATTGAGTTTAGCTATGGCGCAAGAGGCGAACAGTAATGGGCAGCCATCACAAGGTTAAGGAAGAAAAAGTTCACACAGACACACATTATTTTTACATAATTTCGAGGTCTTATTCAACATGTTTCTGATTGTCCAATTTGGTCAAGTAGGTACCACTTTGTTCTATAATTTGTTGTTATTTTAAGGCTAACTTCTTAATGTCTCTCTCATAGAGGTCTTGGTCCCTATTGGCGAAAGGTTCTAGTAATAGATGTTCACAATCTTCTCTTCCTGAAAATTTCTTATCATTAAGAAAGTTTTGCAGTGTAAGAAAAACTTAGTAATCCCTTGATGCCAGGTCTAGACTATATGGTGAATGCTTCACAACTTTCAAACTATTCTCCCGAGTATTGTACACTTCCTTTTGTGAAATGCATGTCTCATCCATCCGCATTCTGCCTGCCAAAAATGTTGGCTGGACCTCTAATTAGTTCACGATAGAGTAGTACCATTCGTAACGCTTCAAGACACCCCCGTCCAGCAATGCCTTGTGAAGAAGATGGATGAGCACTTAATTTGCTTAAAATTTCCGAAATGCTACATTTTGAGAAGCCACTGTTTTCACTTATGTCTCTTATGCAAATGTTCGGATATGTGAGAGAGTATGATAATGCATTTTTCGGTTGTACCTGCCATCCTACCCTATCCGGTTTCATTTATCCAAATCGGCTAGTCACGCAGTCTGTTTTTCGAAAACAATTCGCAAATTTAAAGTTAATTTTTCGTGAAATATGAGAGCTTTCAGAAAAATGTTGTTGAGGCAACTGCGGTTACGATCTTACCTTTATCCCACACTCAGAATAAAATAGAACCATCTGACATTATTCATTTTTGAAAAATTGATCCATAATCAAAATTTTTAAATATGCAGCCCGGAGGAGAAAAATCTATTTTTAATGGCTATCTATCAAATTTCAGTTAAAGTAACAAATTCTGAGCAACAACTGACAATCACAAAATGCGGTTAAAGTTTTTTTAAAAAAATTAATAAAATTCCTTTGAATGACTTGTCTTTTCATTTTTGTTTCAATTATGTTCAAATAGGATATTCAAATAAGATCTCATAATCCTACTTAATTCAATATTTTCAAACATTGAAAATACTAAGAAGCAATACAAAGACTTTGGGCGACCAATTTCGCAATATTTATACGCTTGCAGTGAACGAAGACGACATCTGAAATAGTACCCTTCCACAATACGGGAATGGGAGGTTTAGAGACCGTAATATATTCCTACAGCTTCACTGAATATTGGGTCCAAAATAATATCAGATCTCTAACACACGAATCGACGGTAATAAATTCGGCTTAGTTCTCTCAAGCATGATCAACCGTGTACCACGGCGGTTAATTTTAAAGTAATTCTGGAAAGTAATAATTTTCTTTCTACCATTTAATTTTCAGAATCACTAAATAAATATAATTTTATCATAAATGTAAAGAGAAAATAATGCAACAACGAGAACTGTTTGATTCAATATTTTTAATCACAAGAATAAGGTTTTATAAAATAAATGATGCTATTTCACTGCTTTATAATTAATTGACCGCGTTAGCCTGATACCAGCACAAAATACTTGGTTACATACTTTTCAGACTTTAAATTTTCAAACAAGAAGATACACTTATCATGTGAAAAGTTGCTGATTTCTAACAAACCAAGTATACAATTTAGGCTCCTCGACTCCTTGGAAAATGTACATTGGTTTATTTGTTTATCTGAAAATGAGTTATTCTTAAGTTAGCCTCTGAGATACAACCTGGGCTGTTCTAATTTGATGGATGTAGTATTAGTTCAGGAGACGTGGGCTGGGACAGCACATCACAATTCCAGAGCCTTCCTCCCAAAGTGTTCAATCCCGCACCAACGATTATGGAACTCAGACACAAAATGTTTTGTGATCAATATACATAGCGGGGTTGTTTTAGCGTCATCAGGACAGCAGAGACAAAGAAAACTAGGATAGCATTGCAATTAAAAACCATATTTTATCCACAATGTTACCAGATACATTCAAGCTTTTAAGGGATTTTTAAAAATACTTTTGTTTATCAAATTAGATTATCTTCCAAATAATGCTGTTTTTAATCGTGTGTACTTGTAATGTTAAAGGGTAGTAGCTGATTTCTGAATTCAAGCCAGGATCTTGAAAAAGAATTACAAATTATCTAGGAATCAAATGGCGAAATCATTAGCGTTATCAAGTCCAACTAACACATGTGTGAAGCCCTAAATATGCACCACAGGTTCTCCAAGTAATGTGAAGAGTAGTATCGTTCAAGCTTCTCTACTTGACTGGCTATAACATGTTGCCAGGTGTGGGATCGGCAGTCAATAACTCATTTCTTCATGAGCAATGCAACGTTATTATATGAAATCTGAACAGAAATCACTAAAGGAAGTTCGTCGATGAATAAAATAAATCTAAGTATTATTTAAAGATCTTGTACTTTGTTGGATAATGTCTTTTTCTAAATAGTGTATCAATTCTTTTCTACTTTTATAAGTAACAATTGCTAAAATAAATACATACATGTCCTTATAGAAAAATTGCAGCTTAGGTGAGCTTCTCTTTTGTTTTCACAATTTCTCTCAGTGAAACTCAGCTTGGCACTAATTCTGGAGATTTCGTGCGAGATTTCTAACATGACAAAAATTGAACTGAGGCAAGATTTTCTTTCTTTTCTAGATAACTGATAGAGATATGACAATATTAAAATATGCCTGTACCATATATACTATATATATGTATACCTATACCTCTCTATCTCTACTCTGTATATATATACTATGCTCTTATGTACTATATACTAATATATATATATATATGTATATATATCTACTAGATGTTAAATAATAATTAATTCAGATAGCACTGTTTTATTTAGTAAAGTGGTGTTGCCAGCTAAATCAACGTCGGTAATTCTTATACAGGACATAATTCCACTGGCTTTGTGTGTCACATTAGGGACGGTCCCTCATTGTGCAATTGACTTTGGGCAGTTAGTTCTTGAGATTCAGATCTCCATCATGATCTGCTTGAGCAAAGGATGATTCACAGTTTCAAATGAGGTTGGGTGAAACAGGAGGCAGGTCAAGTGTAAGTTAAACAGTACAAATAACCCTCCTTCTAAATGGTGGAATTGTTCCACTTGATGACATTCTCTGAGTGTAAATTACAAAACAAGAAAAGCAGATTTAGATTTCGATAATGGCAATACTTTGAAAATATATTCATTTCAAACAGTTAAAGATTTATTTAGAATTCTGTTTATTTCGGAAGCAACCGCTTTTAAATTAAATGTAAGTAATTTCATGACATTTGTCAGAAACTAAATTAGAATGCTAGATTTTATTAAAACATTTAAAATCTATAACACAGAAGCTATTTGTGATTTGCAGCGTTTGATTCAATCAGCAATATCATGAAGTATACATTATTTTAAAATAAACGCTAGAAAATGGTGTTTTGAAATACTTAAAAACTATTTTCCATAAGTGAATCACTTCAACAAATACAGTAACAAATTCTCACTAAAGCAAAAGGGCCACACCTTTGAATGGATTAACAATTTTGCAGGCTCATGCTGTTTGCTGAAGCTTGCATTGAAATTTATTAATACACATGTATACAGGACCACAAATTCAGTGCATGGCTATTTTGCATTTATAAGTTGTTCCCAATTCAATTATCGCAATATTTTGTTTCTCAAATTTATTTATATCCTAAACAGTTCATAATGATTAAAATTGAAGATGAAAAGATTCATTAATAAAATTAGCTCAAATGAACAATAGATTTCATTTGCTGGTTTCTGTTCAAATACATCGCACAAAAAAGTGTAAGTACGAAAAATTTAAATCTATAAAATTTCGTGTTTAAATGAATGTTTTGCTTGCATAAGAGACACAATGATTATTGAGATTGCATTTCGAAGCAAAGGTTTCAGGAATCACACCTGAAAATCGTCTCACCAATATGAGTATAAAAATATCCAACTAAGGTTTCTTATCACTGTGATTGCGAATATGTCGATTCAGGTTACCTTTTAGATTAAATTCTTTCCCACAGTATTCACAACTGAAAGGCTTCTCACCACCGTGAATACGAAGATGTCGACCGAGGGAACCTTTTTGAGAAAATCTTTTACCGCAGATATCACACTTGAACGGTTTTCTTCCAGAATGTGTTCGAAGATGAGCTTCGTATTTAGATTTATTAGTCAATTGCCTCGAGCACCATTTACACTTAATGAGATTCTTGCCAGTATGCAATCGACTATGTTCATTCAAACCTGTTTTATTAAGGTAGGATTTTCCGCAGATCTTACATTTATGCGGCTTATTGTATGTGTGTGGAGTGGATTGTTTGTTGGTAGAAGATATCGTTTTGTTCTGATCCGAATGATCAACTGCTCTACTTTCGGAAGCGTTGCACTTGACGTTTAGTTCTGCAGAACTTTTAACAGACTCTCGCAAAATGTTGTCATCCAGCTTTGTATTCAAGACATTTATTGTACGTTTCTCAACTATCCTATTGGAATCATTTGATTTCCTAATGGAATCTACAATTGCAAAATTTTTCTGGCATTCATTCTTTCGTGTTGTCCTTTTCGGTATTCTAATTCTTTTTGAGTCACTATCAGGGTATTCGCTTATCGTAGTATGGTCATTTTTAGTAGTAGCATCTGTTCCTTTGCAATCTGCATTTTTGTCATTTTCGGATAAGATATGGTCAGTGTACTGCGATAAATCACTAAACGGTTTCCCACAACATTTCCACAGCTTGCGGTTCATTCTGCAATGCTCATCTACTTTCGACATAACAGTTACGCAAATTTCGGTTTTATGCAGTTAAGTTACTTTTGAGTCTAATGAAAATGATAATAAGTAAGCCTACAGCTGAAGAGGATGTTTTCATTCATTCCAGTTACAGTTATTGAATTCGTATTCTTAAAATTCTGAATTGGTTGATTTAATTTTTATTAACCTCGCAGAAGCAACATGAGGTTATTGTCGATGGACATCGTACATTTTTAGCGTATCTCAAGCTACAAGGAGGACACGTAAATTTTATGTCTCCTGTATAGGTTTCCATACAAAGCCATTTTCACATTTAAAGAATAAGTCATGCTATCCATAAAAATAAATATTTTAAAATTTCACTTTCCTTTTTACTATTTTTTTTGTGTTATTAAAACTAATATCTAGAATAGATTTGCTCAACATTTATGGCTTAGTGCTTTCCCCCCAGGATTTCCAAGAGAGACCACAGAATCAATTGCGGCAATTAATGTAATATGCTGTTAATAGAAAGTCGAAATCTAAAGCTGCGAAAATCCAAAGCAGATCGGATTTTATTTACATCATTGAGAAAGCCTTTTCAAGAACAGTTTGTAACAATCCAGCGTTAAAATACTTGATTATTAACAGTGGTAGAGCTCTAAAAGTGTGGTTGCAAGGAGTGGCTTATATTATAAAGGATTTCCTTATTAACTCACATTTACTTTTGCAATCATCAACTGCCTCATAAATACTTTTCGGTTCCTGATTATTCGGAGAAACTCTACCCATCACGATTGACATTTTTATTCTGAAACATTCATCCTGAAAATAATTTAATAAATCTAAATGCAATAAAATAGCTTGTTCCTTGATTCTTTATAATATCATACTTCATTATCTTGAGGATATCGGGAAGTGCAGTATAGTTGTTTTCTAATTCAATAGAGTTGTCTTGTAAAGAATCTTGAGAAGGTTAGGAGATGCATAAGCCTCCAACTATGAACATTGTTGGAGATAATTATTTCTTAGTATTCAACTGAGACTTCTGAAAATCACGTATTATAATAACATTTGAAGTTTTTGTATGAAAGATGTTTGAATCTAGAAGATATTAAACACATGAATTCAATTTCCCAAATGACACAACAATACACTAATGCTATTAACAGTCTTTTAAGTCATGAAAGTTAATTAAATATATTTTAAACGCCGAATTTAATAGCAACACGGCAGTTATCGTTAACAGGATTCATACTTTGGATTTTCTGTCAAATGACGAGATTAATACCGGAGCTGGTACAATCTCTAATCAGCGAACACATTGTATCTCTAATACATTCAACTCGATAATCTCACGAGCAAAGATTGTAGTACGACGGTTTTTTAAAGGCACCAAGAATCGTAATCTTGCTTCGATAATTAATAACGTCAGATCTGACCATGCGATTGTTATGATTTGAATACTGCTACCTTTAACATATGATAAAGAGATGATTTTTATGTTTTGATTAGTGATTGAATGACTTGCTTGTTACCGTTGCCTTTAAAAAAATGCTACCAGCAACGACTTTGTTATTTAGAACCAAGGTCTGAGTTAACATATCTGTCTCTATATTCTTACACATCGCCAATGAGTGAATTAGTGACTAGATAGATTTAACATGCATGATTCCAACAATAAGAGATATTTATCGCAAGAGGCATCAGGATTGGAACACACGATTTGACAAAACAACGCTCTCCGAGTTTTTGCTATAGTAAGCAATGGACTATTATGACCTCATCATTTTGATAAATATTACCTGTAAAGAGACATTTGTGTGGAAATGTGAGTGGTAAACCATTTTATATAAATGAAAGTTAGTGTTGTCATTCTCAGAGTAAAATCTTAAAGCAGAAAACAGCATCTTTCCTACCGCCTTTTGTCTTAAATTTTCTGTGTAATATTTATTTCTTTATGTGTTGATTGTATTGAAGGCACAACCATGTTACAATATATATATATATATATATATATATATAGTTCAGTTTACTTTAAATTAGATTTCATTTTATTTCAGTTACTCCAGTTGACCATCAATAATTTTACATTTTCAGCGCCTTTCATGTACATATTTTTGAGTCTCTCATAAGTTATGGATGGACATTACAATATTTATATTAAGTGGAAGCATTTCACAATTTTTTACATTCCGTATTTCACCCTTTGCTCAGACTTTACAATCCGTAACTCTTTTATCATTATATGAAAGTTTACCAATGTATTTTTGCTGTTCAGTTGTTGTTATTTTTTGTTGAGCTATCCACTAAAATATGTAACTAATTATTCTTAATTGCCTCCCATTGCCCTGGGCAACACCCAAAATTTCACAGAGGCCATTAATGTGCAGTATCTCTAAATAAATGTTATTGTTCTTTTACAGGATTTTGAAAATTTGTATTCAATATATTTTTAAACCATTATTACTTAAGTATTTTGTTTCAGTGTAAGATAAAATTCTATTCTATAAGAACAATAAAATATTCGTGTTAATAACATTAACAACACACTTTAAAGCCTCTATATTACCAGAAGGATACACACAATACAGATGAAATTTAATTAAATGACAATGCTGACATCCGAGTTGGCACCCCACTTGTTACCAATTTTTCGCAACGCAATGCAAAATCTATGAGCCACGGCCAATTTAACGCGCATCCAGTCAACTACGAGATGGATCTTATTGGCATGAGGATTCCGACAAACGGCTCGATTGGAAATGTTTCGCTATGACAACTTGTCTACCATGGCCGCTTCGAGTTCCTTTGAATTAGATTGCAAATTATTTGAGAAACATCAAGATTGATAATTTTAATTTACCATTAAGAATTTTTAAGTTTTTCAAGCCAGTAGTTTACATAATTTATAGGAAATCTTTAGTTATTGTTGTGCATTTCGATATTTAGATTTTGATTTTAGATACAATATGCTTAATTTTTCAGTCAGAACCTTAACTTTTCCTCTACCCTCACTACATCAATTCTTTATCGTTATATAAAATATTATAGTTGTCTTTTTTGCAATTAATTTTTATCATTTAGCGATCTGTTTTTAATTTTGGAGAGTTATTTTTGATAGCAATATTGGAAAGATTATAGCTCTTCGAAATGATAAAACAAATCGCTTCAGTGAATAATAGCCTTTGTTTCTCTATGTTCCACAGACACTAATTAATCAATCGCAGAAAATCGCTTCTTAAGTGCTGACAAATTTAAACTAGAAAATTTAAAATAGTGAAATGAAACTTTTTTCGAACTGCTTTCGATTGTATGAATAAGATAATATAAAAATATTTTCTATTACTCTTATATAGATATTTTATTTCAAGCTAAGATTACACAGATTATTTCATTTAATACTTTGTTTTGGAATTTCCATAAAAAAACTATGGAATTTGTCATGTCAAAAAAAATTACTAAGCATAAATGTTCGTGAATTGTCGTTCTAAAAAAAACCAGAAAATAAATTATTACTTTTTCCTCTAACAATAATGTCATTATGGAATTTTTTTTGTGGTCTAAAATTATTGCGGTTAACAAACAAATGGAAATATATTTATGAAATATCCACAAATAATTAAAAAAAGGTTATAAAAGGATGCATGATTTAGGGAAATTTCCATTCTAAAGCACCAGGTATCTCATAAAATTTGTATTACCGAAAACTTGTACATCAAATGTATTACCCAAATTTTTCTATCCAAAGGATAAGCAAATCAATTTTGTTTAAAATGTCATCTTTTTAAAACATTATGGAACATGTTAAATATATCTAAGAATATGTTAACGTAATAAATGCATTCCAAAATATTGTATGTATGCTGGAAGTTTTACAATTGCTTTTCTCTAATTCATACACACTGTTTGTTGCGAGAACCTATGTTATACCATTAGATTTATTCGTAAAAACGTGTGTTCTCTTTTAAATAAAAATTATTTTACTGAATTTTGAGTTTTTCTTTTGAAAATGCAAAAAATTACATTGCTGAGTCATACAAAGATAAGAGTTTCCTTTTGGAATTTTTTTTATTATATTTCCTTCTTTTTTTTTTATCGGAAAAGGACATTTTCCATAATGAATAAGTATGCAATTTTGTCTTTAAGTATTTTAATATCATGAGTATGAAGAATATTTCAATTCTGTATATTAAAATTTATTTTTTCAAATCTTGTAAGGCATTATTTTGTATTTTTACGATTTGTTTGATTCGGGTAATAAAAAAAAATACTTTTTTTATTTTTTACCTTGTTATCTTCTATTTAATGGGTTCATTACATTCAATGAAATAAGTATTCTGTGACAGGAATTTTTCATTTAAATATTTAAACATAATGCAGCCTTTTGTAGGACTATGGGAATTTTGTATCTATCTTCATAATTAATTTGACATTTCAATTTTGCGAATCTCAGCCGTAATGGATATTTATAAATTGATAAGTTCATGATTTCTTTGATGACTTGAAGTTTTTTAATTCTAATCAGCATAATATTTTCTATTGGTACATCCCGAATAACAAATTTTATGATATACATAAAAAAAAAACTAGACTAAATGGAAAATCCCGTTCAAGATTTGTTTTTTCACTTCCAATTAAATTAAGTGTCTCAATTAAAGTGATGGCTGACTCACAGGTAGGAAGGCATTTTGATAACAATCCACCTCTTACCAATCCAAAATTTGATGGGAATCAAATCATACCAAGTAACATTTGTTTTCGTGACATCAGTTCCGTTTTATTTATTATAACAAGGATGTATTAGAACAATCTATTTAAAACAAGATTTATTCTTATATATCAAATGTTGTCTAACTATTCTGTAAATGAAACCACGTCTTAGTGAAGTCAACAATTGCAATTTACAACTACAAATTTCGTTAAACCGTTTTTCTGAAATGTAAAGGCAGCATTTTCGCAGGCGGTGTTGTTTTCTTTGAGTCGAGGTACCAAATCCTGATTACACTTCATTCGAATGGAATTAGTACATTTTAAATCTTTCGAATCTCAAAATCTCGCATTTCCTTCGTGTATAGTGAGGGAGAGTTAGCGACATTGGGGATGGACCACATCCTATTATGCAAAGGAAATTATTTTATTTCTAAAATGTAATTGATTTAAGTAGAATGTGAATAAAAATTTTAAATAAGTGGTTATAACAAGATGGAAAGAATAAAAGATTGGAAGGCGTCATCTAAATTTACTGCAGACAATAAGCCCAAAGGGAAATTTAAAAAATTCGATATAAAAACCAACGTTCTTAAAAACAACGTTTTTATATGGTGGCAAAGTTTACTAGAGAAAATTATTGAAATATTAGTTAAAACTGTTAGTTATTTTTAACTTTAAAATTCACTTAAAAAGAGACATTTATGAGAGTATTAAAAAATTCATAATACTCATAAAATGAAAACACGCATTTGAAATTTGTAAGTCATTCTATTAAAAAAAGAATGGGAACCAGAATCCAGAAAAAATTATTGTGATAAGACATGGCGCCAAATATTAGAAACTTTCTTTCTTGCGAATGATTACTGACTAAAAGACAGCAACCCTTACTATCTCGGAGATAGTATCTCCCCTTTCTTTCTTGCGAATGATTACTGACTAAAAGACAGCAACCCTTACTATCTCGGAGATAGTATCTCCCCTTTGTGAGTACAAAAGGTTTACGATACCGCATGCTGCGTGAGGAGTGCCCGGTGCTTCCAGAGGGGAATAGAAATTTTTTCCTCAATCCTAAAAGCGCCGAGAGGAAAGAATATTTTGACTTATTAAAATTATTGAAATATTAGTTAAAACTTGTCGCAAACGTCTAAATATTGCATTGTTAGGCCAGTACGAACGATTCCCAAAATTTCAAAGCTCTAGCTTGATTGGAAGGTGGTTAAATTAACGATCGAAAATTTGATGACTCTCTCTCTCTTTCTCTCTCTCTCTCTCACACACACACACACCAAGTGAAATTCAGGAAAACCTTGTAAAAAAGAAATCACTCGGGTAACTTAGAGTCCGGATTCTCAAAATTACGTGATAAAGCAAACCTAGTGAGGTTTTTAAGCGATGTGTTAGGAAATCGAGACGAAGTTAACTTAAATTGTAATTAACGTAGTTTGATAGAGTCCAAAGGCAATCAAAGACATTTATGCTATTTTTAAGACTTAAATGATTAATTAATCAACCAAAAACATTTGACAATATGCACAATTTTCGGAAATCACACCTTTTCTACCGAAAGTTTATTTTTGTTTGAAAAAATGCCAATTAGGAGCAAATACTTGCATTTCTCGATCGGAAAAGTAACTTACTTCTGATCCGTAGAAGACCGTACCGTTTCAAGATATCCGTATTTCCAAAATAGGGAGCAATTTAATCCTGGTTTTCATATAATTATTTTGGGTATTTTAGAGTTTAATACACAGTATTGTTGAAAGTGAAAGAAATTGTTAAATATGATAAATTCAATAACGTCTGGAATTGCTGGTGCTCACTTAGCCTCGTAACTAGATAATCCCTATTTTGGAAACACATGAGAGAATACTCAGGATATCATTTGCTCTTTTCACTATTAACAACGTCTAAATAAAAGAATACTTCTTTCTAAAAATAGTTATGCATTGAAATTCGACTTAAATTTGAATAGCAGAATATTTTTTGTGTGAACTTGTTTAAAGACATGCAAGCTCTCTTATTCTGGGACAAGTATTCTGGTATATATGATATTTCCGGTCAGTTAAAAATTTCCATTAAATCTAAGAGGAAAAAAAAGAAAATTAGTCAGAACTATTACAAATAAAATGTTTTTAATCTACCTTAAATATCTGATGTAAAATTCATTCTGAATATACGGAAAGTCAGTTTCATTTCTACAAAACGCTGTTCCAATTGCGTTTTCGAACCTAGAATCTGTGATCTGGAGCGACATGAGATTCAACAAGTCAAGCTCAGTGGTATTCCTTGAAAAATAATTCACCAGCCACGCATAAATGTTGTGAAATTTCAATTTAATTTATGGACCTTCTCAGATGTTTTAATCACAACGGAAACGATAATACTTATTCTGATATTTCTGTCTCGAACACTGAAAACATATCTCCTAATACGGGAATATTTAGGAAAACGCTTAGAGACATAATGCAAAAATTAATATATTTACTTTTTCAAAAAATTAGCATCCCGTTGGAAGAAATAAAAGTCAATAAATCGACCTATAGAATACGTTCATTTACCCACAAATTACTTAGTAGATAAATAGAAGTTTATCCCATTTAGATATCATTGAATGAAGGAAATTTTATAGGAAGAATATAACATTGAGTGATACGATGTCGTTTGTAGTGTATCCGTTTTTCGTATTTTACAATAACACTAGTGTTACACCAAAAATTATAACTTCCCATTTCTATTTCCATAGTTTTGTTAATGTAGTGTTCCTTCGAAACACAATGATCAAATTATCGTACTTAACAAGGCTTAATGAAGTAACAAGGAATTATTTAGCAAGAAGACGATTCCTAATTGTTTTAGGACAAACCTTGGAATGGTGGAACAAATTAATAAATGCCTTTAATGACCGATGTGGCGCTAAAGGTCTTAACGACAATCGTAGATCCAAAACCTAAAATGAAATCACGTGCGAGAAATGAAACATGATATATCCCTTTGTAGTTTATAAATTGTAATATCTATATGTAGATAAGTGACTTTATTTCTGCGAAGATATTTCTTAAATCCATCCATGGATTGAAAAATAAATTTGAATAAGTTATAAGGTTCGAATAAGAACCAAATATCATTGCGGGTTAGATTACCAAAAGGACATAAGAAGGCATCGACACTTAAAGGTCCAATGCGTGATTAGTGTGCTAAACAAATTGGAATCGTAATTAAGAGTCACTGGATAATCGGGGTCTAAATAAGATTACCTGAATGCATTATTGATTGACATTGGAACTTATGTATGTTACTTATAGATTGAGAGTTAGGTGTAAAGAATATTTTTCACTAATCAGAAAACAATTTTGATTTTGATTGCTCAAACCTATTTATTGTCATAAATGAAAACAAACATTATCTGTTACTGTAATCGTCGAAAAGTAATTCTTATATTTCGGTGTACAGTTTGAGTCATAGTTGTACTCTTTTCTCATAAAGAATTAGAAGTAATTTTCTGTTATAAAATCAGAGTTTAGAAAACAGTTAATTTCAGAATAATCTATTAAATATTCATGGAACAAAGAATGTGCAGATATTGCGGTAAAATATTCGCTAGCAATTTTCAGCGGATTCAACATTCATGCGGCTCCCACGAGGGATTTGAAGTTAGAGAAGGAATAAATGCTGAAGGTAAATCAGCAAAAGATTTTTCAAACGATTTCGGTCCATTCAAAGTCCATTAGGATATTTGAAAACTTTAAAAACTTTCTTCGAGGTAACGGATGCGAGAGGATAAACACAAGTGAAGGTCAGAATAGTAGGTCAAATTATGCTGTTTGTTCTTTGGATGAAAGAACCATAAATGTCTTAAATAGCGAGGTCGATAATAATTATTGCGATGAATCTATGAAAAGTTCAGAATGTTCGAATGCCGAGAGTGAAGAACCGGAAAATCAAAAATTCGCTACTTATGAGGAAAGGGAAACAGCATCCTCCGGCGATAGACATGTTGTTACGCGTGTATTCCAGAAGCCGTTTAAATGTGACTTGTGCAATAGAAGTTATTCCCTTTTAAGTGGTCTTCGTGCTCACCGTCGTACACATACTAAAGTCAACCTCTACAAATGTGATTCGTGTTCGAAAGAACTTCTAAGAAGAGGACATTTGGAAGATCATCTTCGAACACACACAGGACTCAAACCTTTTAAGTGTAACTTGTGTGGGAGAGGATTTGCTACTAAAATTAATCTTAATAGACATGAAATCATTCACATTGTAGAAAGAGCCTACCAGTGTGAATATTGTGGGAAAGGATTTAATCGAAAAGATAGGCGTGATGCACATCTCCAAATTCATATTCGAATGAATCCTTAAAAGTGCGTTTTGTGAGTGGGAGTATTTGTGCTGTTTTAGAAATAATATTCAAATCATTCATTTAAGTAAAATACAAATACGCGTACATGCACAAAAAATTTATCATGGATATTTCTGGGAAAGCACATCTGATTAATTAAAGAACAAAGATGAGAATATAATGTTCTAGTATCATAGAAACTAGAAATACTTTTGATTAGGGAAAATTTTGTTATTGGATGCAACGAGTTTGAAATTTCTTAATCTTAACGGTGTACTTCTTTGAAATAGCGTGATGCGTGAGGTGACTACGATGCAAGAAAATTTATTGTTGAATAAGAACGTAATTTTACTACAAAACGGAACCTTTTTCGAGAAATCAAAGTTGTGTTTCTTTGAAATTGAAGTTTGGAAAAGAACTGCTGTGAATAAAAATACACCGTACACGCTTTAATATTTTGAATGCAAACTGAAATATCTTTGTGGAAGAATTCATATTTTTTATTACATTTTTTGTATGCTTTATCCAGTATCTGAAAACCCAAATAACATTGTGTGCACTGTAAGAATTTGTATATTAACTGTTAATAAAATGTTAATAAATTCGTTGAAAAGGCTGTTTACTGTAATTTAATGAATGGGTACGAATTCATTCACTGCATTACTTTCTGTTTATAAATGAACTGATTATTTAATATACTTTTCGCGTCGTACTTAGTTTTAACATATAAATTGCCATTTAATTTCTCATATAAATTTCTAATATTATACATATCCTTTAAATTTAAACGGTATAATTTGTGTTTAAATAGATATATAGATAAGATTTTAAAAGTAAAAATATTTTAGTATAAAAGTTTTCCTTTTAGTGAGAGTTTTTGGGAGGAAATGTTACTATTTTTCAAGGCTTATTTTACAAACGATTGATTTCTTTATTAAAATATATTTCTATTTGTATTAGAAAAAAGTTTTAATTAAAGTAAACTAGGCTTATTTTAATTATTATATGGCCAAAAACATTTATGTAATGATTAAAATGTACGTAAGCAATCCTTTCGCATAAAAAGTGGACAAGAGAATATATTTAAATTTTTAGCTAAATTTGTTAATCGTAGTGGGATATAAATATGGATAGAATATTTATTCTAAAAATTGGTTTTCTAAATTTTTTTCGTTGATACAGTGCATTTCTTTTACCGCTAGAATTTGTCGAATACACAATGATCCGAACTTCATTGGCCACGTTGTTCTTAAAATTTAGAGCATTATCCGGAATTGTAAAGATTAAAATAAAAGCATTGATAAGAAGGTAAATATCCGACTCTAGTAAATTCATATTGTAAATAAAACGTAGGTAAAAAATTCCATCCCCATGTGGAAATTTGTGAATAAGGTGTATAATATCTATGGAACACATAATTCATACAAATTTATACATAGATAAAAGTGCTTCAAAATATTTTTGAGTCTAAAAATGAAGTAAATAATATCAATTTTGCAGATAACGTATTTTAGAGGAATTTTTAAATTTGTATCTAATTCGAGTACCCACTTAAGTGGAGTGTTAGGTTATTGGAGGAACTTAAATGGACTGTAATTTGTGGAGTTCCTGCAGCTTCCGCACTTTTGCTTGAAATTCATTCAGGATATTGCCTTGTAGTTTGCAATCAGCCATACATCTTAGGTAAGATATTCGTCTATAGGTCCAGAGTTCCCGGTTTTAAAACCCAGTGCAGACAACATTAAATTAATTTATAAATACTGGAAACCTCAGGTTTCTCCCTTTTAATGCATACATTTACATAAAACTAAGTTTTTTACATGAATCTGTATTTTTTAATAAATATTGTTAAGAAATTGAAACGATTCTTCCCATGTCCTTAACAAAAAACCCTTGAAATAGCATAACATTTACTATGGATATACCTTAGGGAAGAGTAAATGTATTTTCAAATATTGGCCTATTTTTACGAAAAGTATCGAACGAAAAATATTATTTATGCCGTCGAAATACTCGGAGTCGAATTCATAAGCGTATATGTGAGTGTCTAAGGTGTTGTGACTATGGAAGGGATATGCACGCAAAAAGAGCTGCCGACGATTGGTTTCTCAGATTCTTCTATCTGATTTGAGCTGTACACTGCTATCGGAGCCCGAGTTTTACAGTCTACAGTTGCCCAAATGCTTCACGAGAGACGGTTGCATGCAGTAAAATGCGTTGTTTGCATTCCGCTCAATTCACCACAAAAGAGCCCTCGGTTAGCATGGTGGAAACAACAGGCTCCTTTAACCAGACATCAGTGGTGCACCGTGGATTTTACAAATGAATCGAGATACCTTATGAATATTGATTCTCGGCTTACCTGTAATTGGTAAGAACCTGAGGCACGATACCATCCCTCCATCTTTAAATAAAAGAATTAATACGTTGGTGGAGGTTAATGATTAGGATAGGCATTACGTTGGACGAAAGGACACACCTGCATGTGTTTAACAAAGTCCCCTTCACTGGTATGAAGAATGGATTGGATCTTATATATGAAATTTTCTAGATCGATGTTGGTCCAGGTTTCTATTTATTAATGACACTGATCCTCCACACAGGACTCAGAAAATGATGGTATTTGCCGCATGGATAATTTCCAACTATATCTCTGAATCTGAACCCTATGAATCGCATCTAAGACGGTCTTGTCAGACGCATCTTACCATTTCCCTCCGAGAACCATTCCGGGCTAAGCACTTGCATGTTACAGGAGTGGAATCGTTATGCATGTTACTTGCATGTTACATGTTACATGAATGGATTTTGGACATTCTTACACCATGGGATTTGTGTATATAATCATGTGTACATAAAAGGAATTTTGAATAGCATTTTTTATGGTAAATTCTATCAAAATTTTCTATTAAAATCCGTTAATTTTTCAGAAATTCAACAAAAAGTGCAAATACTTTTAATTTTACATATGAAGGTATATCTGAACACGAAAAGGTATGTCAAAATGGGGTTATTTCAATAGATTCGATGGAAATGTTATTTTAAAATAACATTAAAATAAGTCTATTTTTAGATTTTGACATAATTATACACTATAATAATTTTTTTTTGTAAAAATAGTTAAAATTTATGTATATTAAACTATTCAATAATGTGTATTAAAGTAAAATTCGAATCACGTTGTTGGATAAATTACCTAAAGAGCTATTCACCTAGTTATGAATTGCTTCTGTCCTCCAAAGACGTCATATTTATTTAGCTCTCTGAACAGCGTTTGCTTTGATCTAGATATCTATCCTTTACTTTTCTAAATGGAAAGCTTTTCAAAGAAACGTCATTTCCTTAACAGTAGAGTTTCTCAAAGCATAAGAACACATTACTATCAAAAACTACATCTTTCCGGAATAATTAGTTGTATTACACTTTTAAAAAGAATAAAAAATAAAGGAAAATATTGGTTATTAATTTGTTTTCACATCGAGTTGAATTAAGATTTTAATGAAACTCTTATTTCAAATTCTTAATTAAAGTTCTGTCTCATTACAAATTAATTTTATAATGATCCCTAATCCTCTTTCCAGTTTGCGATAGCATTTTAAAATTAACAAGATCTTTTTTTTATTATATTTTGTTCATGTTTGTTTATTATAAAGATAATATACTCGCACAACATATTCTAAAAGTTGATTTGTTTTAATGTATCCTATTCTGTCTCGTAGCTGTGGTAGCCTAATGTCCATGTTCATGGGAATTTTAATGGCATTTGGGTTCGAACCCAAATGCCATTAAAAACCCGTCGTTGTTTGCTTTCCTGAATTCAAAACAGAGGGTCATTGGAAAAAATTTACAAAATCTCTTACGGGGTTAAAAAATAAACAAAATTCTTTAGCTTTCACCAAACCAGTTTCTTTATACGTTAAGTCTAAAATTGTATATACAGAGTCCTCTGAAAAAGTCATGTGAAAACGTGCTCTAACAAAATTTCCTTATCTTGCCGACTGACTATGGGTTCGAGATTATTAGGATTGTATTCAATAAATCGTTTCGTTGCTGTAATGCGATGTTAATTCAAGAAACATTTGTTAAAAAATAAATCCATGGATTATGGGCCACAACCACGATTTGTTTTTACAAGAAATTTGCAAAAGCAAAGCTTTCGAAATTAATTGAAACAAATCTAAATTTTTTTTTAAGAATCTTATGCACCTTACTGTTAGATAAATATATATTTTTACTGCACAAAATGTACATTTTTCTTATTATTTTTTCTATTTTTTTATATCCACGTGAGTAACAATACTACCAAATGATCCAATTCAACTCGCAAACAAACAACAAAAATTGCAACATTAACTTTGCTTAAAACGTAAACTGATATGTCAAAATCATGAGCTACAAATCAATCGCTTTGTAGCTATTTTTAAATTTATGTAAACTTAGGTATTCATTTTGGTAAAACCAACTATTTCGCAGATTTCACTTGGTCAAAACTCACCAAACACTAAAATGAAATTTTTAAAACGCAAGATTTTTAACATGATAAAACTTGTACTGACGGAACCGTTGAAATTTCTTCGTTTCTCAGAAACTGTTGCAGACAAAGAATATTTAAAAATTATTTTATATAAATATGTTTAGATGATAAAAGAATAATTAATTTGAATTTATTTCTTTTTATTTTCACTAAAGTAGAATGAAGTAATCCAATTACTACTTTCTTGTTTTGTGATTAACATACCAGACATAATTCTACAAAACTTTCAGAAGCCGTACTAACCAAACGGACGAGATTATTGGTTCAAAGCCAACCATAATTATGTTGGTTTTATTTCAGTTGTTTCCATCGAAGCCTAAAAGGTATAAGAAAGGAGAAATTCTGAATTTCAATTAGAGTTGACGTGATGTGGAATGAAGTGATGTGGAAGGAAAAGTTGCAAATATTTCTCTTTATATAAATAATTTGAAGTTGCATTTTTCCAACGATACAAAATTCTTCAAATATAAAATTACAAAATAAAGATATTGAACAATTTGGATTTCATTCAATGTAAACTATGAAAAATATATTCATTCTGTGCAAGTTAAGAGATTTAATCAGAATTCTGTTAATTTTGAAAGGAAACCTTTTTTAAATTAAACATCAAAAAAGAAAATTTCACTTGAAATAAATCAGAAAAATAAATTATAATGCTGTATATATTTTAAAACACATCTTAGAAATATATAAAATAGAAACTATTTAGTGTGGGATAGATTTACATTTTAAATAGAATAAACCAACAATACATTACTTTTAAAAATATACGCTACACGGAGATTTCTAGGAATTAGTGTTTTAAATATATAAAAAATATTTCTTGAAATTAACTCTGATTACTTCAATAAATGATAACAATTTGCGTTTAAAAATGAAAAAGTAAGATTTTATTTTAATGTGATTAACAACTTTACAGGCACATATACTTTGTTTACTTCGGAAACATGAATATAAATTTACTAATACGCATATATAGGATTTTCTACATATGCAGTAATAGCAATATTTTGTTTCTCGTACGTATTTATATGCTAAATAGCTCATAATGATTAAAATTGAAAAGGAAAAGATACATTAAAAATTAGCTCATTTGAAAAATGTATTTCATTTCCTGGCTACTATTCAAACATATCGCACAAATATGTATACTTAAGAAAAATATAATTCTATGAAATTTCGTGATTAAATGCATTTTTTCGATGCGTGATTCAAACAATGATTATTGAATTTGAATTTCAAAGCAAAAAGTTCACCACAGCAATCACACCTTAAAATCGTTTCACCCATATGAGTGTAAAGATGTCCAACTAAAGTTTCTTATCAATGTGATTGCAAAGATGTTTTTTCAGGTTACTTTTACGATTAAAATCTTTCGCACAGTATTCGCATCTGAAATGCATCTCACCACTATGAATATGAAGATGTGATTTCAGGTTACTATTTCGATTAAATTTTTTCCCACAGTAATCACACTTAAAAGGCTTCTCACCACTGTGGACCCGAAGATGTCGAACGATGTCTCCCTTTTGAGAAAATGCTTTCCCGCACATATCACACTTGAAAGGTTTTTCTCCAGTATGGGTTCGAAGATGTTTCTCGTATGTAGATTTATTAATCATTTGCTTCGAGCACCATTTACACTTCAAGAGATTCTTGCCAGTATGCATTCGACTATGTTCATCCAGACTTCTTTTATGAGAGTAGGATTTACTGCAGGTCTGACATTTATACGGCCTGTAGTATGTGCGTGTAGTAGATTGTTTGTTGGCAGATGATATCGTTTCGTTATGTTCCGAATGATCAACTGCTTTAACTTTGGATGTGGTACATTTGACGTTTAATTCTACAGAACATTTAACATACTCTTGCAAAATGCTGTCATCCAGTTCTCTATTCAAGGAAGCTATTGTGGGTTCCAGTGCGATGTTCTTTTTGCGTTCAATCTTTGATGGTTTCTTAATTTTCCTACTGGAATCATTTGATTTTCCAATGGAATCTACAACTGTGACATCTTTCTTGCATTTTTTCTCTCGTGTTGTCTTCTTAGGTATTTGAATCTGTTTTGGGCACCTATCTGGGGATTTATCTAAAGTAGTACTATCATTTCTATTTGCAGCATTGGTTCCTTTGTAATCTGCATTTTTTGTGTGGATGATAAGAAAATGGTCAGTATACTTCGTTATATCACTAAACGTTTTACCGCAACATTTCCACAGTTTACGGTTCATTCTGCAGTCCTCGTCTACTTCTGACACAACAGTTACTCAAATTTTGGTTATAAGGAGTTAAGTTACTCCCGTCTCTAAAGCAAATGATAATAATTAGGTGTAAAGCTTAAAAGTTTATTTTCATTCGTGTCAGTTACAGTTATCGAAAGCGTAGTATTCTCAAATTATTAATTGATTGATTTAATTTTTATTAACTTCGCAGTTAGAAGCAACATGGGCTGTAGTCGAAGAACTTCGTATCTTTTTAGCGTCTCTGGAGTAAAATTGATGACACTTTAAAATTTATATATACACCCTTATAAAATTTTCACAGAATGCCATTTTAAGTATCACGCTCTGCATAAAAATAAATATTTTAATATTTCTTTCTTCTATTTATTACAATTCTGTTTGTGTCTTTTATTATTATCATTCAGAATGTCTTTGCTCGACATCTATGGCTTAGCTATTTTCTCCAGAATACACAAGAAAGACGCAAAAATCGATGCAAGTAATTAGTGTAATTTGTGAGTCGAAATCCCATGCTACAAGGACAACAAAATGCTATGGAATGAAGCTGCAATGGCGCAGGAAAGATAATAAGGTTGATATCAAATCTACATCATTGTACATTAGCTTAAGTAAGTGAAACAAATTCATTGATTTGAACATGGATCACGGAACAAAATTGTAAGTCTTTGTTTAATTACCTGAAATGTGTAGTTAATTTTTGATAATATCTGCTTTATTATATTTTATAATATTTTAATTATAATTAACTGATTAATAACTAATTTCTAGATTTTTAATTAATCCAATAATCTTTTTTAAACTCCAATCTATTATTTCTGACATCCGTTTCAAACAAAAAGGGGAAGCATAAACATCATGTAATTTGAACTATTAATTGACGTTTTCCGTTGAAATCATCCATATTTTTTTTATTCGTTTCAGTACTTAAATAAATGCTTAAAACTAATTATTATAAGTAAGTACTATATTTAAATGTATGAATACGAAGATAATTTAAGTTTTCAGTCGCCGTTTTGATATCATACATAAGGATAAATAAATGAGGATTTAACTACGAGTAATCCACCGTTTTGAAATTCAGTATTCATTTAAAACGAATAAGAACATATGTAAAGTTTCGGAAGAAAACATCTCTATTTAATGCCTTATGATGAATACCTCATCATGAACGGGGCAGCTTATTGGACACAGATACGGGCTTACATCCCGCGGTTTATATCAAATCGTGGGTTGAAAACTTGTTGCAATTAAATATTCGACGTTTAGCCAGGGCTGAGGCACGATAAATATGTTGTGGCTCACATTGTATTCTATTTGATGTGTTGTGGAAGTAGGAAGAGAGGGGTGTCAGCATAGATGTCATCCTCGTCACTTGACAGAGGTTCAAAATTAAGTGGTCTGTTTCCATAAGTCTTTTGTTGCTTCTGGTGTGATGTTAGTTAAATTAATCACTAATTTACCATAATTATGTTCTGAACTGTAAGTAAGAAAGTTCGAACTAAGCTTATTTGAAAATGCTTTTGCAATCGTATATCGGAATAAATGTGCTAAATTCAGAACGTAAATCACTTGTAGAAAGGATAGGTTATAACATAGGAAATATTTTAAAAACTAGGTTAATCACTGAGAGCGTGACGTTTTCATTATTTTTTTTTAATTTACGATTATGATACCTTTAAAGATTCCTTTAAAGTTTTTATATTTGTATAATCATTTGATCATACAATTCTAAATTCGAAATCAGATTATTTAGAAAGAAAATATTAAATTCAAATTCTATTCCTTTTTATGACTTTTATTTTGCTCCAAATATTTTAATGCCCTCATTGTTTGTCTTTAATCAATTTGTAGTTTAATGATTTAGCAAATTTGTATTTAAATATTACAGTAAATATTTTAGATTCATGATCAAAAAATTGTTTATCGCTTCTTCTAAATATTTGATTTCAGACTTCATAAATTCATCTAATTTTATTAATGACCATGTAATTATTTAATTTTAATATTGAAATGTTTTTTAAAAGTCTTTTTTGCTTCAATATTCCTTGTCCAAATTTAGTTACGCATAAAATTCGGTTGCGATTTGTTCGAATGCGGTGAGAACAAAAATAAGCAATGATCGCGGAAATACTCAATTTCGCTTCTATGTTGTTTCATTAAGAACGATTTTGAATTTCCAAGTTTTCTTCCGTTGATCAATCATATCAGATCTTAAAATGTTCATTTGATCTTTATACGCCTGTTCTTAGCTAACTTATGTACAGTTTATTTTATTCAGGACAAAATAATCTATAATCGTCTGTAACCGAGTGATTTAAATACCCTAGAAGAGTGATCAATTTTAACATATTCTTATGAAAATATTTTTTTGCAAATTTTGTAATCATATTCTTCATCAATATGTCTCACTAAGAATCCTACAGGGTATCCTAAATCAAGACAAGCTTTAGAATATATGACACACAAATATCATTTTTTTGTCAGCTGCAATGTACTGCGTCAAAATGAAAAGTGTTGGAGAAAATGAAGAGATGAAAATGGAAAAGCTAATTTTATGTACAAAACAATGATAAGGTCTTCCCATGAATGGCTTGTACTAATTAAATGTTAAAATAATTGATCGTTTCCATCAGCCTTTTTGTTTCTTCTATTGTAATTACTGCTTCTGGAGGTTTATAGCTCTAGAAGAATCGATGCGAGGATCGGCTTCAATTGTAAAATATTTTTTTCAGTAACACAAAGTGACTTACGGTTCTCTTCTGTAGTCTCACATGTATTTTTCGATCATTGATTGCGGTATGAAGCTTTACCTGTTGTATTCGACATTTTTATTCTTAAGCATTCCTTCTGAATATAATTCAATAAAACTTTAAATGCAATAAAATGCCTTGTTTTATTTTAATTACATATGGTACCATACTTCGTTAATTTTTAAGACCTAGGGAAGTGTAGTATGGTGTCCTAATTCAATAGTCTTACTATAACAGATCAATTGAAAAGTCCCCGGCCTACCATAGTAAAACACATTTTTTTGGGCAAAATTAGTTTTTTTTTATTCAACATAATTCCTTTCAAGGGGGATACACTGATTACAACGACCCTCCCACTTTTCGATACAATTTTTGAAGTACAATTTGTCCTTTGCTTCAAAAAAGGCCTCAGTTTCGGCAATCACCTCTTCATTCGACAAAAATTTCATCCCAACGAGCAATCTTTTGAGATCTGAGAACAGGAAATAGTCGCTGGGGGCCAGATCTGGAGAATACGGTGGATGAGGAAGCAATTCGAATCCCAATTCATGGATTTTTGCCATCGTTTTCACTGACTTGTGACAAGTTGCATTGTCTTGGTGAAACAGCACTTTCTTTTTCTTCAAATGCGGTCGTTTTTCGGCGATTTCGTCCTTCAAACGGTCCAATAACGCTATGTAATAGTCTCTGTTGATGGTCCTTCCTTTTTCAAGGTAGTCAATGAAAATTATTCCATGCGCATCCCAAAATATAGACGCCATAACCTTGCCAGCCGACTGTTGCGTTTTCCCACGCTTTGGAGTGGGTTCATCGTGTGCTGTCCACTCGGATGACTGTCGATTGGACTTCGGAGTGAAATGATGGAGCCATGTTTCATCCATTGTCACATACCGATGCAAAAACTCGGGTATATTACGCTTGATCATCTTCAAACACTGTTCCGAATCATCAAATCGTCGTTGTTTTGGGTCAAAAGTGAGCTCGCGCGGCACCCACTTTGCACAGAGCATTCTCATACCCAAATATTCGTGAATGACATGATGTACACAATCAGTTGATATCTTTAGAGTGTCTGCTATTTCATTCAATTTCAATTTACGATCATTCAAAATCATTTTGTGGATTTTTTTAATGTTTTCCATCGATGTGTAAATTGTGCTTGAACAATTTACAACTAATTATAAATACGAAGATTATCTTCACGCTTATACTGGGCAGAAACCTTTCAAGCGTGATATCTGCGGGAAAGGATTTGCACAAAAGCATCACCTCGGTATTCATCTTCGAATTCACAGTGGTGAGAAGCCCTAAAGGTGTGATTACTGTAAGAAAGAATTTAACCAAATAAATAAGACGACATCTTCGCATTCATAGCAGTGAGACGCCCTACATGTGTCATTTATGTGGGAGTGGATATAACCGAAAAGATATCCTAGTTAGACACCTTCATAATCACACTGGAGAGAACACCTTAAATCCTTGGAGAGAACCCTTGTGTGGGAAATCGTTTGCTTCGAAAATAATCTTAGTGCTCATTGTCACAGTCATGGAGGTATAACAGACACTTAAATAAGAAATTTTCTTTGAATCCTTCAATTGTTTTCTCAAATAGACTTTGTTGTGCTATGTATTTAAGTAAAAGCTGACAAATGAAATAAATAAAGTTCAATTGAGATCATGTTTTATGTAACGATTTTTTTGAGAGATAAACATTCCTCAACCAAGCGTCTTCAAAAACTTGGGATATAAAGGCATATTAGAAACAAAATATGATATCAGTGTATTTTTTGTACGTTTATTAGTAATTTTTATATAAATTTCGAAAATACACCTCGTATTTATAAACCTGTAAAAATGTTAATCACGTTGAAATAAAAAAATTATTTTTCATTAATGATTGCTAAATGCTGTATTTTATTTAAATGCATGTCGTTTATGAGAAAGCGTGCTCTTCGTAAGTATCAGCAAAATGTTTGTGTGCTTCAGCTGCAAATTTCTTTTGATTTCATTCTTTTGTTGACGCATATTTACAGTTGTATTCTTCCGATTAAGTGGAAGAAATATTGTGAAACCTTATTGTCACTATTCTACAGGGATGTTCCATAGACGTTTAGGTTTTCAAAAAATCGCAATATATATAAATGCGATTTCAAAATTGGATAACGCACTCTTAAAGGGCCGATACAAATAGACTTAAGGAACTAATAAAGGAAAATACGAATAAGTATGAAAAGATATTCATTATTAAAATGTCAAAGCCTAAGAATGTTACTTTAAGAACGTTTTATCCTGGAGATATATGAATGTAAAAACTCATAGGAATATCCTAAATTATTTAAGTGCATATGACGTTGGTGCAGTAATATTATAAATCAGGATGACATAGAAATACTAATTATTTATTCATCCAGGTCCTTAACAGCAGTCGAAAAAAATTACTCAACGATCGAAAAAAAATGCCTAGACTTTAATCTGGGGAATCAATAAATTTAGAACTTACATATTTTTAAAACCTTTTACATTCGTAACAGACCTCAACTCTTTGTGTTAACTGGCCAACGAAAGGGATTCCACTGGAAGTCTTGCCAGATGGGCCTTAAGGTTGAAAGTATACGACACGCATAACGTTTATATGAATTCTGACTTCCTCATTTAATTAATGTTCATGAAAATGATTATACATGCGAGAGCATGCAGTTCAAGGTTTTGTTTTACCTTTTAAGAGGATTCATTTCCGATTCTGTTATTCGAAAAAATTTCAAGAAAGAAAAAAAAATAGATCTCGAAAGAAAAGGAGTTTAATTGATTCCTATATGATTTACAACATTTTTTAAAATATTCGAAACTTGCCCCAGCTGGGCGAACACTCATAAATGGCCCCTTGAAAAGTGGAGGGAGCTTATGATTTCCATGTTCGGGCAGTAATATAACACGTGATCTCTTGAGTTAAATGATTGGGATTTGCGATGAAGATCAAATCTGCATTTATTCGCCAAATGCGTTTTATACAAAAACATTTGTGGCATCGATTCTGGCCAACGTTAGAGGATCAAGTTGATCCTCATTTGACATGTCATTTATAAAATTTCCATTATGAAATTCACTGGAAAGGAGTGGCCCATATCCATGAAGCAAATACAATGGGGATTTCACGTGGAATTCTTTTTTGTGGGGTTAATAGATATTAAAGCATTTGGCAGTAATAAGTTCCATTTTTCTGGATTCTTGTCAATCATTTTTTCAAAGTTGACATAATCAACCCATTGTCTCGTTCAACGATGCTATTAGCTTGTGGAGAATAAGGTTGTGTCAATGATTGTGTGATTCCATATTTTTGAATAAAATGCTGAGTTTGGCGTGTAATAAACATAGTTCCTCTATCTTTTTAATACATACTCGCCGGCCCATATCGAAGTATAATGTTATGATTGAGAGCATAGGTCACTGTATATGTGGCGAGAGATGCGCAAGGCCTTGCAATCACGTAACATGTGGCATGGTTAATCTAGACAAGCATGTTGGTGTACCCAGCTTTGGGATGTTACATGCATATGATGTAATCAGCGGATACAGTTTCCCACGGTGTGGCTATTATTATTATGGTTATTATTTTATTATTTTTCTTCTTCTAATATTTTTAAATTTACTGTTTTAAGGTTATTACTTTGCATATCAAATTAGTTATCATTTGGTATTTGAGAGAGTGATAAAAATTCGCAATCCAAGCAGCTTATTTCCTCTGAGAGATTTTATTTAACCTGCCATTTTAAATTTATATTACTTGGTGTCCATTGTGGAAGACCCAACAATATTTTCAAGGATTTTGTGTGAATAATATTAAAATGTATGAACTGATTATCTAACCATACATTCTTGATATGAAAGGTTTAAAAGAAGATACTGTTTTCACTATTAATGGTTAATTTTATTAAATCTCTAGCTATAGGACCATAATGCTTACATGCCATAACTTTAAACCATTATTTTTCTTCATTTTATTTATTATAAATATATTCTCAAATATTTAACATTGGATTGCTAATGGAGTAGGAAACCAGCGAAGATAATTTTATTAACGCTTTGAATTTTTTTAGTGAAAATTCTAATATTGTGTCTTTGACACATTTGTTTTCAGTATTTGCAGAATTTTGCAGTATTTCTAAAGTATTTTGGAATTATTCATAAATAGTATCAAGGAACTGATGTGTGACCAATAAATTAATATTTCATCTACATAAATTGAGCATTAGACTTTAATTCCCAAAATATAAGGCAGTCAAACATATAGATTGTAAATAAAGTGAAGGTGGAGAACATTGTTTTGAATTACTGCTTTCAGAACTGCCTACATATTTGTGCGTGTGTTGCAATATGTGTTCGTTTAATTTCGACTAATCATTTGAAGTAGTTCTCCGCTTATACGTATCATTAAATAGGATCTAATCTGTATAGTTCTTTTGTTTAGTTTGAACAGCTTCCTTTCGTTAAATTATTTTTAATGAAAAGTGCTTTGTAAAGAGCATTAGTAATAAATTTATTTAACAAGAATCATCCGAACTAACGATGAAATATCTAAAATTCAAAAATGGAGTAGAGAGGCAAAATTAAACTTTGATAGGCTTATAAGGATTTCCTGTTTGGTTCTGTGGCGTGTGTCAGTTATTTGTGGCGATATCGCTCCACATCGCTCCACAACTCATTGCCTGTATTATTAGAAACATGATTCGGTACCGTTAATATTCTGGAAAACCTTACCTATTCATTAAAGGAAAAAAAATGCTCAGTTAGCTCAAGGAAAATTAACTACCTGGCTCTTTCCTCCACCCCATTACGACTGTGATCGACCCATTACTTCAACCGATTGATTATGATCAAAAATTCACGGCTGGCATTCCTCCTGCTGAATCATGGATACAAGTTCTGAATTCTCTAAATAATCGGAGTGTACTGGCGCTCATGATGGTTCAATTTCTGGAGTTCTTAATCCTCTCGTTGGTGGGAGTGGGGAGGAATTTTTTAATGGGATGTGACAGCTCAGCTGACATCTTTAATACTTGATAGTGAATCAGATTTATGAGGTTCGTTACTAGTAACCCTCGTGTTGTTTCTTAGCGTGAGTTAATACAAGATCAATTGATCTAATTGGTTATAGAAAACTTGTGGTTCCAAAAAGCGCGTTAGATGTTACGAGTCAGGAAACCTTGTAACACTGAAACCTTATTATACTTAACTTTTAGGTATCTAACTACGTTCGAAACAACATTTTTTTCTTAAAAAAGGTAATTAAATTAATTTTCCCCACATTTTATAAAGATTATGACTCATAATTATTAAAAAGGGCATTAAACTACATTAATTAAACAAAGTTTAATATTGTTGTTTATAAGACTAAGGATTTTAAGAAGAAATTTGTCACCGTAATAATTTATTTTAAGTTACATAATACTCACTAATCTTGAGAAGTATGCAAAAATTGAAATATAAATGACATTTCAAAAACGACGTGTCTCTAAAGCATTTTAAAGCATTTTTAAAAACCTCCCCAGAGAGTCCGAGGCATGCTCTATAGGAGTGAAGTCTAGACATCTGGATAACTAAACCATCCGGCGAATATCGTTGCTTTCCAGGGATTCGTCAATCAGATGAGCTCTATGTGGCCTCGTGTTATCTACCATTAAAAGGAAATAAGGATCAATTGGATCCTTGAAAAGGCGAATATAGGGCTCTAAGACCTCTAACCTATACCTCTATAGCAGTGCCTCTTTCAAAGATTTGGAGGTGTGTGCGACCATTCAAAAAATACCTGTATAGACCACCAAGTTTCCTGTGTCGTAATGGTCGATTTCTTGGTCAATGGAAGTTAAATTATCAAAATGAATAGAATTTAAAGACGGACCGTTGGTTTATTTAGCAAGAAAACGATTCAAATTGAGTTTTATTGCCAACCGTGGTCTGTTGGTACAAATCAATAGCAGTCCTTAAAGACCGATGGGGCATTAAATGTTGTAATGATATCTGAGATTCAAAATATAAAATGAATCTACGTACATGACTTTTGAGATGATCCATCCATTCCTAGTTTCTAAGCAGTCAAACAAACTTAAGTAGGATGAATGAAGTTACAACTCCAATTCTTTAATATTTTAAGAGAACGAAAAATAATTTGAAATAAATTATATGATATTCAAATATGAAGGAAATATTATTGTGAAGTTGCTTACCGAGAGGACACCATTACAGCAACGACACTTAATTATCCCACGAGGTTTAATGAGATAAAAATAAATTCAAGCTGTAACGTGATTTTTATAGTCCCTGATGATTCAGTGATTATCTTAAAATAGCTCAATGAAATGTTCGAATGACGATCGGATTGATGATTGTTATTTATAGAATTAGGAGATAGTTTATACAATTTTGTTTGACAGATGATAAAAACTAATGATATTTTATATGCAATCTACATATTATGGAATGTAACTTTTTCTGTAACTGTAATCCTGGAAAAGCAAAATTAGTTTTTTGAAATTGAACTTCAGTTAGCGTTTTAACTCTCTCTTAAAGGCTTAGAAGTAATTTCTGTGAATGAAATCGGAATTTTGAGATTAAAGTTATCGAAGGAGATCACTAAATTTATATGGAACACGGAACTTGCACATAGCGAGGTGCAATATTCGATGACTCTATGGAGAGTAATCAAAATATATCTAGCTTACACAAAGGAGTTGGAATTTCCAATGGAATAGACGCCGATAGAAAGTCACAGCAAACTATTTTAGATGAATTCGCAGAATTTTGCATTTAGCAAAATAATACATACAATAATAAAAATGATTCCATTAGAAAACCAAATAATTCCAAAAGGATTATTGAGAAACCCATAATAAATGCCTTGAATACAGAGATACATGACAATTTTTTGCAAGCGTCCGTTAAAAGTTCTATAGAATCAAACGTCAAGTGCAACGCATCCGAAATGAAAGCAGTTGTTAATTTGGAACAGAACGAAACGACATCTTCTACACACAAACAATCTACTACACGCAAATATTACAGGCCGTATAAATGTAAGATCTGCGGCAAATCCTACGTTTATAAAAATGGTCTGAATGAACATAATCGTTTGCATACTGGTGAGAATCTCTTAAAATGTAAATGGTGCTTGAAGCAATTGATTAATAAATCAACATACGAGAGCCATCTTCGAACCCATACTGGACAAAAACCCTTCAAGTGTGATATCTGCGGGAAAGGATATTCTCAAAAAGTTGACCTCAATCGACATCTCCACATTCACAGTCGTGAGACGCCTTTCAGGTGTGAATAGTATGGAAAACATTTTAACCAAAACAATCACCTGAAACAACATCTCTGCAATCACATTGATAAGAAATCTTAGTCGGACATATTGACACTCATATGGGTGAGACGATTCTCAGATGGGATTCCTGAAACTTTTGCTTCGAAATTCAGTCTAAATAATTATTGTGTAATCAAGCAATGAAAAAAGACATTTAAACACGAAATTTCATAGAATCAAATTTTTATTAAATATACTTATTTGTGCGATGTATTTGAATAGAAGCCAGCAAATGAAATCTATTGTTGAAATGAGCTAATTTTATTAATGAATCTTTTATCTTTCAAATTTAATCATTATGAGTTATTTAGCATATAAATACATACGAGAAACAAAATATTGCGATTATTTCATTCTGAAAGACCTACATATGTGTATTAGTAAATTTGTATGCAAGCTTCGGATGTAAACAAAGTATTTGAGCCTGTAAAGTTGTTAATCTCAATGAAATAAAATCTTACTTTTTTATTTTTATAAGCAAATTGTCATCATTCATTCAAATGATCAAAATTAATTTCAAGAAATAGTTTTTTATATATAAAAACTAATTCCCGGAACGTTTCATGTAGCGTTTATTTTTATATATGTAATGAATTTTTGGTGCATACTATTTAAAATCCAATTCTATCCTGTACCAAATAGTTTCAATTTATAAATTTCTAAAATGTATTTTCATTAAAATAATATTTGGCTCTTGCGGCAGTAAACTCCACGGTCACTCACTCACTCATTCTTTAAAATAATAGCAATATAATTCAGTTTTCTGAGTAGAGAATGTCTGAAAGAAAATTTTACACATTTTGTGTTTGATTTAAAAACTGTCGCCTTCCTAAATAAACATAATTCTAACTAAAACTTTAAACTTGCACGGAGTGAATTCCTTTTTCAAAAATTACATCGAATGAAATCCAAATTGTTTTATATCTGTGTTTTGAATTTTAATGCTTGGAGAATGTTCTTTCTTTGAATAATTGCAACTTCAAATTATTTATAAAAGGAGGGCTATTGGCATCTTTTAACTTCATTTTACTTCCTCATTACATCACTTCTGTTTGAAATTCCTTTGTTATACATGGCGGGCTTCGATGGAAATTGAATTCGAATTAAACGCTTAACATTATTATGGTTAGCTTCGAATTAATAACCTCGTACGTTTGGTAAACACGGCCTGTTAAAGATTTGTAGAAATATGTCTTGTATGTTAATATCCGAAGCCAAAATATTGCAATTGTATGACCTCATTTTACAATAGAAAAAATAAAAATATATTTAAATAAATTCTTGTTTTATCATCTAAAGATATTTATGTAAGATAATTTTTAGATATTCTTTGTTTGCAACAGTTACTGCGAAACGAAGTAATTTCAACACTTTATCATTACCATTTCCTTCATGTTAGAAATCTTGTGTTTAGAAAATTTCATTTTTGGTTAGTTCTGACAAAGCAAAATCTGAAAAAAAAAATTATTTTTACCAAAATGAATAATTTACTTTTTTGTAAATTTAAAAATAATTACAAAACGACTGATTTGAATGTCAATATTTTGACATATCAACGTATGTTTCAAGAATTTTTTTTTTGCAATTTTTGATTCTTTGTTTACGAGTTGAATTGAATCAATCGGTACAATTGCTACTATCGTAGATATAAAAAATAGATAAAATAAGAAGAATCGAGTACATTTCTTGAGAAAAAAATATATATTTATCCAACAGTAATGTGCAATAGATTTTAAAAAAACAGTTTAGATTTATTTTAATTATTTTCAAGAAATTTGGTTTTACAGATTTGTAACAAAATAAATTGTATTTGGGCCCACAATGCATGGATTTATTTTTTTAAAAAACGTTTCATGCAATAACGTCTCATACTGCAACGAAACGAGTTATTTAATACGATCCTAACAATCTCGAATCCATAGTCAGTCGACTAGATAAGCAAATTTTGTTGGAACACATTTTCACATGACTTCGTGAGGGGACTCTGTATATACCCTTTTAGACTTAACATATAAAGAAGTTGGTTTGGTGAAAGGTAAAGATTTTATTTTATTTGGATTCCTTGTTAGATATTTTGCAATTTTTTATTAATATGACCCTCTGTTATGAATTCAGGAAAGCAAGCAAATATCCCTTTAACATTATAAATTGATTTAAAAAGCTCGAACGGGAAGTAAATTCAATTTGATAAACGGAAAGCATTTTTTAACAAACTAAAAGCTTCGAATGGATACATAAATATTGCGATAAATATTGTTTTTGAATTGCAATGGTATCCCAGTGTTCATGGACGTGGACTTTCCAATCTTGCCAACGAATCGCAGTCTAGTAAGACTGAATCATTTTAATTCCTTTTTAGGTCCATACCCATTCATGTGGTGTAAAATTTTTTAGAGGAAGTTTTTAGCCCAGGTATTGTTCTCGTCTATTGATCCAGATGTAATATTACAAGGTCCGACGGCAGTAACTGCCCAATTGCATATCAGAGTGACCTTAAAAATAATGTACTTTCATGAAACACTTATTTTAAATTATAATTTGTTTGTTAAAATGAAATCAGGATATTTTTTCAAATTAAGTATCTTTCTTGTTTAATACGTAAAAATTGAAAAACAAAATATTTAAACTAGTTATTTTTAAAGTACTTTGTCAGCCTACAGATTCAAAAGGCTTTCAAATACTTCTGACCTCATAAAATCAATTAATTATGAATTAGAGAAATAGCATCATTTATCTTGTAAAATGTTACACTTATGATTGAAGGTATCGAATGAAACAGTTCTCGTTGTTGCATTAATTCTGTCTTTATATTTTTGTGAAAAATGTATTAATTTTATAATTCTGAAAATTAAATAGTGGAAAGAAAAATTATTATTTTCCATAATTCCTTTAAAATTATCAGCCATGATACCCGGATGAACATGCTTGAGATCTAAGTCAGTGTAGCTAACGGAATCTGTTACGGTCCCTAACCCAATCATTGCCATGGTGTTGAAGAATATGCAGAGAGAATACCAGCTTAAATGTCGTCTTCGTTCATTGAAAGCGTATATATATTATGAAATTAGTCGACAAAAGCCTTTGTATGATTTATCAGGGCGATGTTAATAAACAAACAATCATTAGAAATTTTTAAATGGCAAAAATAGACAAAACCGGATATGAAAGAAAATTATTTCCGTGTCGCAAGTTTCGAAATCCTTAAGGTTTGATTCAACGTTTGATGTGTGTTGCCCCGAAAGAAACTTGTTATGAAAGATGCGTGACGCAGGGAAATTTCCATTCTATAACAACAGATATCTCATAAGACTTTTCGTTTGTACAATATGTGCGATGAATAGTTCGTAGGAAAAAATATTTTTATCATATCAAATGTATTACCAAAATTTTTCTATCTGTAAGATTAGAATATCAAGTTTGTTTAAAATGTGTTATCTTTTTAAAAGATTATGGAGCATGTTAAATATATCTAAGAGTATGTTAATGTAATGAATGCATTCCCAAATATTGTATGTATGATGGAAGTTTTATATTTACTTTTCTCTAATTTTTAAACACTAATTCTTGAGAGAGTCTATACCATTAGATTTATTCGTAAAAACATGTATTAACTTTTAAATAAAAAATATATTCACAAAATATGAGTTTTTCTTTTGAAAATGCAAATAATGACATTGCTGAATCATAAAAAAGGTATGGATCTCCTTTTGGAATTTTTTTTTTTATTTTCCCTTAATTTTATTTATCGGAAAAGGATATTTTCCATAATGAATAACCGAGCAATTTTACATTTAATTATTTTAATAACATTATTATGAAGATTATTTCCATTTATAATTATATATTAAAATTTAGTTTTTCAAATCTTAAAAAGCATTATTTTGCATTTTTATTATTTTTTTCATCCGGGTAATAAAAAAAAATAATTTTTTTTTTGTTTATTTTCTTTTTATCTCCTATTTATTTGGTTTATTACATTCCATGAAATAAGTATTATGTTACTAGAATCTTATCATTTAAATATAGAAATATAATGCAGCCTTTCGTATAACTATCGGAATTTTGTATCAATCTTCGTAATTAGTTTCACATTTGAATTTTGCGAATCTCAGCCGTAATAAATATTTTTAAATTGATAAGTTCCCGATTTCTTTGATGATTTTCTTAATTATAATCAGCATAATCATTTCTATTGTTACATTCCGAATGACAAATTTTATGATATACCTAAAAAGAGACTAGACTAAATAGGAAATCCTATTTAAGAGTTTTTTTTCTTGCTTCCAGTTAAATTATATGTTTCGAATAAAGTGATGGCTGACTTGTAGGTAGGTAGGCAGTTTGATGACAATCCCCCTCTTTCCAGTTTCCCGTGGGAATTCAAAATATACCAAGTAATATTTTTTTTCTTCACATCAGTTCCAGTTTATTTATTATAACAAGGATATTCTAAAACAGTCTATTTAAAAGAGGATTTATTTTTATATTTCAAATGTTGTCTAATTATTCTGTAAATGTAACCAAGTTTTAGTGGAGTCAACTATTGCAATTTACTACAAGAAATTTCGCTCGACGGTGTGCCTGAAATATAAAGGAAGCAGTTTCGTAAGTGACGTTATGTTTGATTCGATGGATGGAGTTCTGTTTACACGACACACCCTTTATTCGAATGGACTGAGTACATTTTAAATCTTTCGAATCTCAAAATCTCACATTTCCGTGGTGTATAGTGAGTGATATTTAGCGGCATTGGGGATGGACCACATCCTATTAAGCTAAGCAAATTATTTTATTTCTTAAATGTGATTGAGATAAGAATAATGTGAATAATAATGCTAAAAACGTCATGAACGAGAAGGAAGGAAAAAAAATTGTAATGCGTAACCTAAATTTACTAAAGACAGTAATCCCAACAGGAAATTTAAAAAACAGATCACTAGATTAACTTATATTCAGGAGTCTCGAATTTACGTGATAAAACAAAGCTAGTGAGATTTTTACGCGATGTATTAGGAAAGAGAGACAACGTTAACTTAGTTGTATTTAACGCCGTTTGAAGGAGTCCAAAATACAATGTTGGCAATCAATGACATTTATGCTATTTTTAAGACTAAATTAATAATTAATCAACCAAAAACGTTTGACAATATGCACAATTTTCGGAAATCACACCTTTCC
>BMAW01089932.1:0-32917 GCA_019974015.1 Nephila pilipes | reverse complement strand
TCCTCCCATTGGCGTGGTGTGGATGTTAGGAGGGGGGTGCCAGCTCAGGTGTCGTCCTCATCACTTGACCGTGGTTCAAAATTACGAGGTCCATCGCCAATAGCCCTCGTGTTGCTTCTAGTGCGACGTTAATATAAACTAAACTAAACTAAACTTAAATCTACAAAGAGGTTACAAGAGGGAACTAGAAAAATGGGTTAATAGAGAGTACATGATACCCTCTTAAAGTTATACAGCTCTTACCATACGAGTGATCTCGGTAACCTAGTGGTCATGGGCGTGGATTCACGGGTAGCGTTGCTTACATCGAGTTGTAAGTTTAAGCCTTATTGCCATGAAAGAACTTACGTATAGTGGGACTGATGCACGTTGAATTTGGTCGAAGCCCCAAGTCCTCCCGTTGCGTGGATTGGAAGTTTGGAGAGGTAGGTGCCAGCTGAGGTGTCATCCTTGTCACTCGAACAAAGCTCAATATTTGAGACCCATTCCCAATAGCCCTCGTGTTGCTCCTCAGTGCAACGTTAATAAACAATCACAATTCATAATTTGAATTTATACTGAAAGTCCTTGAGAGTCCTTGAAACAGTCAATCTCATCCCTCTAACAGCGCCGTTTTATATCTTGGATGGATTTGAAAAGAAGAAAGAGAGTTTCAGTTGTTCTCCCAACAGCATCCAAATATGTTCTACAGAATTTAAGGTTTGAAAGCCTAGCTGTTCAATATTCATTCAACTAACCTAAGAGAAACGAGAGCTTAGAGCTTGTAGTACGTCTCTAAGGGAAGATCACCACTTTAGTATCAGCCTGCCGATGAGTAATAATTTAGTCACAAAAAAAAAGAAATTTTTTTATTCTAGATAAGGTAAAAGAAAGTTATAGACCAAAAGGTCTAGAAGAATGAGGAAAGATCCATTTTTGGAACAAAAAATAAAAAAAACTACACACAGTATACATATTTACAATAATTGTACATTTATATCTGAAGCTGTGTGTTCACAATACAAAAGGCCCCAAATTTTAGTTTTGCAAAAGGGGCCAGTAAGTTATTTAGTTTCATTGGCTATTTTAATGCAATTTACAATTTAAACAAAGTAATTTAATAATTCACTAAAATATGCAACCAGGCTGTTTTAGAGCTGTTCATTGGTTCCAATAGGTGAAAATCTTTAGTAAATTAACTATTGGTTCCAATATGGAACATATATTATTCTACGTCTCCAGCAGATCTATAAGAACAGTTAGGGTTAAATTTTAGTTTGAACCTGTGAATAGAAAATATGATAAGAAGAGACCATGGGTAGTTAAAAATTGAATAATGAACCAGTCTATCAGGCGAATCCATCCAACTAGCCAAAGAGTGAAAAACTGTCTTATAAGGGCTTAGAACTGGACAATCCATCCGGCGAAAGGCCTATGTGAATGAGATATGTTTTCCATAAAGGTGAAATCTGGGCCAACAACACAACTGATAAGGCAAGCATGGGGCCTTAAAATTTCATTCCTATACCTTGCAGCAATCACAGAGCTTTTGTCAGGTGGAGTGCTTTTAATTACAAAATAATTAAAATCAATGCCCCAAAATTCTTAAGTAATAAATGCTTATAATGTACTAATGTTTGCTATTAAGGAATGAAATGTTTAAAATTCTGGGAAGCATAACATATCGTATTCACGCAACCTTTCAAATAACATCGAAGTTTAAAAATGTTTTTCAGCAACTTATTCATTTTACAAAAACGAAACGCATGTTGTCAAGAATTTTTAAACATTCTTGCTGAGAAACAGCAGATTTATAGCCCAATTCCTTTTTACTGCGCAATTTCAAAAATAAACATGTCGTGAAACTATACAATGTTCTGCAAAAATAATTCTTAAAATTTTGTTAAAAAGGGCTAGTTAATAAATTTTTTTAAAAAATAAATATCTACCTTTTGATTTCATATAAATATAACAATGAACTCTCTATTACTAGTCAACCTTATTTTCGTCAAAAAACAAATTTATTTAAAGGAGCAGTTTTTTTTATTTTACAGTAACCCCACCACACACTAAGTTTCATTCACAGAGAGCTGTCGTCGTAATAAAAATAACTACATAAATATTTTCCTAACTCTTCAGTCACTAAAAAAACAAAGTAGGCGTTTCCGTTAAGAAAACGGTTGAAATGATGGAAAAAGATTAAAAGAAAAAGAAAAAAATGAAAGAAAGCTCTTCGTCCGATCAATGGCGGACTTTTGTCTTGTTTATGTCGCGTATGCTTGTGCTCTCTTCCGATATGTTGACCCTTTAATTCCCTTAATGGATGAGGTTTCCTCAGAAAAACTTAATGAAAAAGCGCAGTAATCGATGGCGATTTCGATTTTCCCAAAAGAATCGATGATACAAATGTATTTAATTTAAGGAATTTCTACACTTACTGTTGGTAGAGAAATATGTACATGAGGAAGTTTTGGGGAAAGTAAAATAAATTTAATCCAATTCATTGTTCCTTTGAAATGTTCGAGTGCTTTTCTTTATTATTGCATGTGTTGAATTCTAAAAAAGTCATCTGTTGGCTTTATTAATAAAGCAATTCTATTACGCCTAAAAATAACACTATCTAGAATTATGAGTTTAAAATTTCTAAAATGATTTCACTCTTTCCAGGAATCTCATTATATTATTTGTACTATAAGCATCTCATCAGGACACGCAAATCTCAAGTACAATAAGAAAGCCAAATTTTTACAACGAAAAGAATCAAAATGAACAATTATGTGGTAATAATCAAATTATTAACTCAAATATTAAAATCAAAACATACTGTAAAAAGGCAGTTTAATATATCTTAATAGAAATGTAACTATTTTTGTAGTAAAATAAAATAAATATTTACAATTTTAATCAATATTCAGCAGTTTGTTTATTTATAAAGTATGTAGCACTCAGTTATAATAGATAAATAGTAACTAAAATAGTATCATATATTGTAGTAAAATTAATCGTATATGATTTTAAATTTTCTCCCCCTAAAATACGAGTATATCGATTTAACGCCGATCTGTTTTATTTGCTAACTATACGAGTTGGTATGAAAAATAAGGTATTTTAGTTATTACTAAGAAATAACAGATATCTCAATAAAATTTATTCTACATGTTCATTGAATTTTTTGCACATATTGTTGTCAATTACAGTTATCAATGTTTATTTGTTTAAATTCAGAAAGCCGTAGATTAAAGTAAATAGCAGTATTGTAAAGTTTTATTATTCCTGAATATCGTAAAGTTTGAATCATTACTAAAAATAATCAAGATAGAAACTTAATTTTTATTTATTGTTTTTAATACTTCTCTACGGAATCACCGTCCAGAGCTATACATTTCTCCCAGCGTTTCTTGACCTTCCGTCAATGTAGAACTCAGCAGATAGAACTATATATCAACTCCATACTACGGATTGCTGCAACTACGGCTTCCTGAAACCACAAACAAATCAACATGAAAAGTTGTAATTTACAACATTATACACATGAGAATTAATCATGCTTATATACTGAATAAATATTTTCCGGATATCGCGGTTGGATTATTTCGAATTAAAGTCATATTAGATTTATTCCATGGGTTTTTGAGATTGAACTTGTAAATTCGAACCACAATCAGATAAATAAAACGACTCCTGAGCTTGTTCCTCACTTACTGAATTTCCTCAGTGGTTGCAATAACCGAGAGGATACAGCCAAGAGCTCATGGGCGGCATTGTTTTCGCTGAGTCATGGCCTCGAGTCCTGATTTCATTAAAGACCTGACGTGTAGGGAGATTGAAGCATGTTAAATCTGTCGAGAATCAAAATCCCCATGTCGAGATGGTTAGAGAGTGAGGTTCCAGCTCAAGTATTATCTTCGTCCCTTCACCGAGGCTCAGAATTACGAAGTCTGTCGCCAGTAGCCATCGTGTTGCTTTTACGACATTAATATACAGTCAATAAGTCAAACTTCCATATTTCTTTAATACATACATTGCGGATAGACGGTCATTTCCGGCCGCGGTAGCCTAGTGGTCATGGTTTCGGATTCATGGCCGGAGGTTTCAGTCGCGGGTTCGAACTTTTGCCACTAAAGACTCGCCATGTAGCTGGGGCTAATGCACGTTAAATCTGTCGGGGCCCAAAGTTCTCCCGTTGGCATGATGTGGAAATTTGGAGAGGGGTGTCAGTTCAGGTGTCGACCTCGTCACTTGACCGAGGTTCAAAATTACGAGGTCCGTAGCCAATGGCCCTCGTGTTGCTTCTAGTGCGACGTTAATAAAAACTAAACTAAACTAAACTAAGCTAAACTAAGACGATCATTTCCAGTTTCTTCATTCGGGCTGTGGATGATTTGCATTTGCTTTTTAGCGTCGTGTCCTCACCCGCGGGAACATTTTAAATGGCTTTGCATTTACTAGTCGATTATCGGATCCTAGGGCACATTAAACCTTGACACGGAATGAGCAGATCAAACGTTTTTTTTTACTTTTGACACCCACAAAAAAAAAAAAAAAAATTTAAACGAAATTAAAAACGATTTTTCACAAGAATCCTGAAAAACCAACAATTGGTCCAGTGATGAAATTTGTATAATCAGTGTATGATTTAACATGTTAAGAGCCTACAGTAATTTGATGTAAAGCAGCTACCGCTACCATCTTTCCTAAAGTAGGGACTTGAACTATTGACTCCTAGACCACGAAGCTTTTCATAAGGTCTCAATATTCTCGAGATTCGTCCAGGGAAGAAAAAATAAAATTGATAAATTGAAAATATCAAATCTGTTAATCAGAATTATTCCTATTAGTTGAAGTTTCGAGAAATATTAATATTGTGACATTTAAAAATATATGCTTATGAATAAATTACAAAAAGAACTAATATATATTTTATTTTAACGTGTATTATATACACAGTATTGAAAATGTTTTAGTTCTTACTGAATAATGTTTGATTAAAAATTAAATAATTTATGTATTCATAATTTATTTAATTTTCCGATTTGAATTTTTCAGCCAAAGTTGATTAGGTACGGAAATTATAATTCCGAGCAACCCTAGAGGTCTCTTTCTTTCCCAAGGGGTTTGCTATCTGTGGTAAACACGTGTGACACACTCCCGGGTTATCATAGCGATCCATCTTTATTTTCGACCCTCCTTCTTGTTAACTAATATTTTTTACCTTTTTTTTTCTAATTTTTCAAACGTCTAGATCAATTAAAAATCTTGTTTGGTGTATCATAGCCATATCTGGCTCTTGCGTCCTTAAACTTCACCCTCACTCATTCACTCACCGAAAATAATTCATCATGACCCCGAGGCACCTTAGTGATCTTTTTCTTGCCCATGGGGTTTACTGTCTTTGGTAAACACGGGTGACGCACTCCTGGGATACCCTAGCGATCCTTCTCTATTTTCGACCCTCCTTCTTGTCAATCACTTTTTATCTTTTTTTCAACTTCACGTCTAGACCACAGTTAAATCTTGTTTGGCGTAGCATAGCTATATCTGGCTCTTGCGCCAATAAACTTTACATTCACTCACTCACTCACCGAAACTAATTAAATTTGAAGCCAGTTATTTTATATTTTATTTTAATAGTATATAAATGCATGTAATTAATAGTATATAATAGTATACGAATAGTATATAAATGCATGTAATGTAGGTATTATTCTTACACAAAGAAACTTACGCTGAAGTAACTAATTTCCATACACCGATGAGTTTGTATTATCAGTTTCTTTGAGAAACCGACAAAATGCGAATGTATTTTTTGGCAGCGATGAAACGAACACTTTGGTGATGACATTCGTCAGTCAAGAATACGTCAACGTACGCGCAGAACAACTACAAAAGAAAGAAAAAACGTCACTGTCGTGATTTAATTGGACAAGAGCCACTATTTAAGAGGTGCAGAGTGAATTGTTTCTTCGAAGTACTTTATGTGCATTTCCTCTGTGCCGGATCTTAACTTTAAAGTTATAGTACGAATGTGTGGTGTCTTATGGCATAAAAAGATTGTCTTTTAGAATTGTATTAGTTAGGGCCGGATAGTAATGGCATATAAGTAAAAAAAAGGATTTGTAAATTGATGCAGGAAAATATTGTAAAAATAACTGAAAAAGGCTTTAAAATGAGTCATAATACATGAAAATAAATTTATACATAATAATTATTATTAATTTATAAATTAATAGTAACAATAATAAGCATTAAAATACAAATACTCCTTTGACTTGTTATAGATTAAAGTGATCTTAACCAAAAATTCTAAAACAAGGAAGATTGACTTGAAAATTGAATTATAATTTTTTCTGAAGTTTGAAAGAATGAAGATTTTAGATCCAAGAAATACTTATTTTTTAAATTGTTTTCACCTTATATGAAATAATAGGATTTATATTCGTAAAACTTGGTTTCCTATTCTTTCCAACACCCACAAAGTGGAATAACGAAGTACTTCTGCTCGTTAAATGGAATTCAACCTCAAATTTCTCACGTGGTATGTTGTTGATATTGAAGGGTTAACGGAACATTAACCTCTACGTACCTTAATCTCCGATATGGCAAATGATATTTAAATATACATTACAAATTTAACAATGCCAAGAAGTAAATTAGGTATGGAGAATTTCAAAAAGTACTAATAAAATAAAAAGAAAGTAGTTTATTGTAGTCAAGTTATGCTACTATTCATTTCAAAATAGCTAGCCAAATGGGAAAAAGATTTTCATCGTCCAATCAGGGAGTACCGGTATTGTTTGTCTTTATTTCAGGAAAACTAAAAATTGAAGATAATTTTTCTCTGATTTAACATCGGACTGAGAGCGAGAGATTTCATTGGCTGATAGGAAAGTTACCTATCGGCCTCCGGTTTTACCTTTCTTAACGTGGGTTGGTGCAGAAGTTAGAAGTACTAGTTCAGATGTCGTAAAGAAGAAAGTAATCCTTTATAAACAGGTTCACAGTCCAATCATTACGTATGATGCTCTCGAAAAAGGCGTTGCAGCTCCAACTCATATGGAAAAAATGCAAATTATGCAAAATAAAATATTTAGAATTAACGCGCCTAGGTACGTTAAAAATTGTAGTGCAATATTTATTCAAGCCGGACTCATACGAATATAACAAATAAGAAATGCTCTAGAGTACAAAGTAAGTGTTGTAGTGATGATGAGCAGTCGTAATATTTGAAAAATATTATTCCTTATTCAATCGAATTCCAAATTTGCATGCTTGTTAGTTAAGATGAATAAACATCTTGAACTGCTATCTAGAACAGTATTTCCCAAACTTTTTTTTCTATGTGACCGGATTGTTTTTAAAATTCTTTTCCGTGACCCACAAAAACTGATTGCCTGTTTTGAGATTTGAAAGTAAAATAAAGCATTTAGATTTCAATATGATTATCTTGTTCTTTAATAATTGCTTATATGAAATTGTGACAAAAATAATTAGTTTTAATACGATCAAATTATTAATGAGAAGTGTGGAGCCATTTCTTGCTCTACTAAAACACATTTGGAGAAAATAACTTTATTCTCATATTCTGCTCCATTTCCAGTTGATTTCTACATTTATATTTTAGGGAAACCAGTGTTGAATACCTGGATTCACATTTATGGGTCGTGACAAAAGGCATTAGAAATTTTACAGGTTTTTTTTTTTTTTTGCTAAAACTGAGAACTCTTGACGACACGAAGTCCAAATTTTTATCTGAGGTATTATTTCGTATATGTCTTTGAGCGATATGTCACACGATAGTGCAATTATAGATTCAACATCTGAATCCAGTAATTCTGCCTTGGATTCCACGTTTAAATCGACCCGTGTGGTGACCGGGGATGACAGAATAGTCTCACTGTAGCTCATGCATGTCGTAAAAGGCGACTAAAATGGGTACCCTGCTCCTGGGGATTATATCAGGGGACCTCAGGGACTTGCCTACTTTTGGCAATTACGGGCAACAAGACCCCTAGGCACCCTAGTGATCTTTTTTTTTCCCATGGGGTTTACTGTCTTTGGTAAACACGGGTGACGCACTCCCGGGATACCCTAGCGATCCTTCTCTATTTTAGACTCTCCTTCTTGTCAACCATTTTTACCTTTTTCTCAACTTCACGTCTAGACCACAGTTTAATTTTGTTTGGCGCAGCATAGCCATATCTGGCTCGTGCGCCAATAAACTTTACATTCATTCACTCACTCACTCCACGTTTAAATCTATATAGATTCCTTGTACGTTCTTCGTCGCTCTGATTGAGTGAAGGCATCCTTTAAGATTATTTTTTTTCCAGTCCCAGCAAATGTTCCTTGACAGAGCTGAAATCATCGTCCTACAATGAACTCTAGTTACTCATTCTTCGATTCTGATAGCTTCATAAAAGTTTAGCGATTACCAGCTTCCGCTTAACATAACCCCAAATTCAGTTTTTTCGAAGAAGCCACAACCCGCTCTTGCTCTTTAAAAAAGAAGTAACAATGTTATCTTTCAAGGTCAGATTTAAATTATTCAAAAAAAAAAAATCAATCAAAAATATCCCGAAGATATTGTGTTGCTTTGCACGTTATAATATCATGAAGCAAAGATAGAACAACCAGGACATTTTTTTCCTGACCCGGTATCGGATCGCCCTTGTCCCACCATTTGGATAACCCTGATTTAGAGTAAAATATTTGCCAGAAAGTAAAGGGAAGGAAACTGTGTGCTCTCTATACGTTATTTATCGTTTTTTGAATTGTATTTGGTATTACTGCCACACATAAAAATCAATAGTATTTAAATCTGGTGAATTAAATTTTTAATTATTCCATCAATTAATTATTAAATAATTCAATTATTCTAGAATTAAATACAAGGTATTTAACTATGAAATATTTTGTAGGATATACACTGAATAAGAATTTTGTATCAAACTCTGGAATATTTCATCGCCATAATGACTGAAACTGTGATTCAATTTTAAATATTTAAAATGTTTACTTATGAGTTATATTCATTTTATTTGTATCTTGAGAAGAAATTGTTATTGAATAAATTCAATTTATAATTACATGAAATACATACAGACATTTTTAACGTTCCGCATCTTAGTTAGAAAGATAGCAAACATGTTCTAGAAGAATAAAAACTTTCTTTAAATCCTTTCTTCGTTAAAAGAATAAAAGGAATTGTATTTCGAATTCTTTTCTTAGATTCTATGTGCTTACTTTTTACTGAACACCGGATTGATAAATCACTTTGATCTCATTTGCATTGAATGATACACTTCCAAATCATTTGCACAGATATACATAATCCTTCTCTACCATTTTTCAATGAGAGTAGCCGTAATACTTCTAAGCTGTTTGACACTTAATGATCGTCTGCTTTTGTTCTCACCCGGAGTTGAGTAGTTTGTAGTTTCCGATTTGAATTTGAATGACGAGTTTGGCAAAAGATTAACCTGATTCCGTTAGAATTGAAAAAGGAAATTTATACGATCGTACAAGACCGTAACTTCTTTAACATTTTTGATGAAAGCTTTGATTGCATTACAGATACATAGAACATTTAACCTCAAAAATATTTTGTAATCTTTATAAGAAGTAAATGTTATTTCTTTTTTTGTGAATGTACTTCATTCTTCTTCTTCAATGCACACATATTTTTATTGAGCTTTTCTTTTGTAATCATTGCTTATTTTTAATTTTTTTATAATATTTAATAAATAAATAAATGGAATCTTTTTTTCTTAATGTTCAATTAATGTTAGTACTTATTAATTATTTTTCATTGTAAAGTAAAAATATTTTTATGTTATCTATTATTAATTTTAAAATTAAACACTACTTTCAATTAATGCGATGAAAAATAGAAAATAAAAAAAAAAATTAAAAATGAATGCATGTACTCGGATTCACAGATGATCTCTATATTTTCTATGTATGAATTTCTATTTATCTTCTATTTTATCTTTTTTAATCTTTGGGATAGATATTCGGATGTATTCTTTAAAATATTTTTTTACACTTTTATATCTTCGTTATTTAGATATGTTTCAAAATTGTTGAGGATTTTTGATTGAAAACTAACCTTTCAGATAAATCCTGTAAAATTATGATTATGTCACTGCAGTTTCCAAATCTTTGAATGAATTTTTAGACTTTATCAGAAATTGAAATTACATTCCTGTTTTGAAAACTGCACAGTTATACTTAACAACTATCCACGATATTTTTTTAAAAAATATTCATTCTGAGTATCATACAAATATGCTTATGAATTTTTACCGAAACATAATTATGATTTAGGTTTCTGAATACTATATTAAATGCATTCATATACTGTCCAATTTAATTTTAAATGCTAATAAATATTTGGCTTGAGTTAAAAGACTATCATAGAAAAAAAAAGCATTATTTTATTTAAAAATTTTGTAAAGATAAGAAGTAAAATGTTTTTTGAATGATTTTGTAGATACCTCTCAAAATCTTTGAATATATATATATATATATATATATATATATATATATATATATATATACGTGTGTGAGAGTGAGTGAGTGAAGTAAACTCATCTAATTTCCGCTTTCTTATTTGATGTTGTCTTATGGAGTGGGTAGTCATTTTCTGTGCCAAAGCTTCATGTTTATTCAGATATTTTAGAGAATTTTAATAAATGATACTTTCCAAGCCATGACGATAGTACAACACATGAAGTTTGCGGATATGATGCAGCAGGTGTCAACAGAAAAACGTAGAGGTGGAAGAGATCCATTATCAGTTGGCGACAGCTTTTATGCATGAGAGAAAAGGGAATTTTCCTTAATTTTGCAAATTTCTTCAGTCAAATCTAATTCAGGACGTTTCTAATAAAGAAAAAAGTGAGACTCTTATTGAGGAAATTTTGATAGATAAAGGTGGAAGTCAAAGTATAATTTAATTTTAAAAGGCTTGGCATTAAGAATATTTTTTATTCATCACAAATACAGATCGTACACACGAATATATATAATTTAATGTCTTCGTTGACTACATGAATTCGAAATAAAATAATGTCCTCTTAAATGCCTGTGATTTTGTATTTCAGAACCAGATATATTCAAAGGAATCAATTAATTTAAAAGTTAACAGAAACATTTGTTTTGTAGTTGAGAAAATCATATTATTAATAATAATTTCTGACCTCTTTAATACAAAATCTGTGTTGCTACCAAGTTTTAGAGGGAACGGAAAACAGCTTTATCAAGGAATGTTATTTTTTCGCCGAAAATAATATGCTTAACATCTTAATTAACAAAGTTCGTCAATGAAAAATGATTTAAATTATTCATCGCATGCGTTTTAAATCCATCATAGGCTATGCTATTGCTACGCCGTTGCTTGCTAATTATCTTAGCAATGTTAAAACAATTTATAAGCTTTTGAAACCAACATACTGCATCAATACATTCCTACAAAAAACAAAATTCCCAATTAGTTTATTGATAACTTTTTTCAACGATATATTTCTTAAATAATTAATGATCATACAATAATTGCGAATACATACAATTGCACAGATGATCAGGACATTCATTTATGGGGTTCCACCCATGCAATTTTTCAGCCTGTAATTAAAAACAAAATTATGAGATTAAACCAGGTAATTGAACTGATGATTTATAATTAGGTGTCTATCGAAACATTTATCAAGTTTAATTTGTGCTACATTCATAATCCTTCCATTAGAATAATTATTTTAACTTCAGATGAAATGTTTAACCATAAGAGTAATTCAAATATGTCAAACTTAGGGCCCAATATGCACATATCTGCGGCTGATCCAATAAAATGGCATGTAAAAAACATTTGATTTAAAATGTCTCTGCTTTGTTTTAAAGGCTTTGTATTTTGTATAATTATCAGTAATAATATATAATGTTTATTAACACTTACTGCTGTTGACCCCAATACCATAAGTATGCTTTTTTATGCTGTTCTTACAAAAGGAACCTAAACTATTTTTCCATTCACGTAAATTTTAATAAAAATATGTTTATTTGGTTCCTACTAGCCGAGAAAAGTTTTACATGTTTGGTGCATGTTAATGAAGCTGGACTAACTATAATTTCTTTTGAAAATTCGAAAAAGAGAAATCACAAATTAATAGTTTCTCACTAAGATTTCTTCCATTGCAGGTTACTTCGGTCAACTATAATCACAATTTTAATGGTATTTCTTTCTGAATTAAAATTTAAGCAATTGAAGATTATTATTAAGACATTCCATCACTGTTCATCAAAATATAAATAATATACTCCTTCTGTAATCTTGAGTTTTTACGCAGGTAGAAAAGCCTTACGGACGTTAATTTACGCCTTTTACTTCAATAATATTGGATTTCAGTGCAAAATAGTACGTTTTTTGTGTAGTTTGAGTTATTTCGTGCATTTGATGCTTTATTTCCATGCACTGTATTCAATTTTATACAAACATAGCTTTTGCTGTTTAGATTAGTCATTATTAGTGACTTTCCATTAATTCGACTGTACTCTGTTCCAATATCTGCCAAATTACCGAGAGTGTACACTAATTAAAATAGTATTAATGATGTTTTTGCCTTAATTTATGCAAAAATAGTAAATAATGTAATCCAAGTTTTGAGGGGGGAATTGGCCTTTTACACCATATTCGGAGTTTTAACCTTTCACCTTTTTTTTTTCATCTTCTTACATTCCTTTCATATTTTTAAATTAAAATAGTTTTGATTGATTTTAACAAACGTTTGACGCAGCATATCCAGCTTAGGCTCTTAATATTCAATTGTCACTCATAAAATTCAATTATCACTCACTCACTCACACACCAAGTTTTAAAAGTGATATATATTAGAGTCCGTTGATAATTTTTATTGATTATTTTCTTGCATAATTTCTTTGATCTGGATGGTACTCATCTTGGATAGATTATAATTCTAAATAGTGTAGTAGATTCGATATTTCATATGAATGTGATTTAATAATGGAAGTATTATCTCTTGCCTGAAGATGGTATTTTTTTGATAATTTATTAAGAAGTTTTTCAAGATTCAATAACAATACTTGGGAATTATTTCATTATAATAGCTATAATTATCGTGTGACTTTCCAGGTTTTTATTTTGGGATGAAGGAGGGTCTTATCTAAATATATAAAAAACAATAGGAAAATTGATATAAAAATTTGAATAGTATTTTTTTCGAACCATAATACTAAAGCTTTTATTATAATATTCATATCGAAACTTGATTTTAAATCCTTACACAGTTTTGCGATGAATTTTTGAGTTAGTCTGGTTACTTCAAATAAAATGTTATTTTCTACATATAGCTTATGTATCTATCGCTCTATTTTAAAAGTCTAATTATGCCTCATAAAAAGAATATCGTTAGGAAAACCCTTAGAACCAAAGTTGTTGAATCCATTGAAATACTTTATACTAACATGTATGTAGGAATTTAGCAGCTGAATGTATTCTTGGTAAATTTATAAATAAAATAAATTTATAATATTCTATTAATTAATAATTGCAACCAAGTTGAATGCAAAGTCATTTAAAACATATCAAATTATGAAAAAGAAAATAATTAATGATAACAAAAAGGGAGGTAATGTAATTAAAACAAATTTTATATGAGTATTAAATATACTTGACTATAAAAGGGCATGTATATAAAAAGAGAATATCAACTCTAATCAAAACACCAAATCTATTTTCTAGAAACTGTTATTTTCAGTGTTGAAATCAATAAAATAAATTTTATGAATCACTTGTACATATTAGGGTTTTAAGCTGATCATTAGAATGAATATAGGGAACCCCGCTAAATATTAAATAATTTAGCGAGTTTTGAAAAAAATCTATTTTTGATCATTTAAAATGTTATCAAAATCGTTCAGAAAACGTTTCAAGTTCTTTTTCATAGGACCGATCGTTCTCAGCGTTAAAATGATATCATTTTAAAAGTGTTTCCAACACATAATTTGTGTTTTAAGTTGATCATTAGAATAAACATATTAAATCTCTCCAAATATTAAATAACTTGGCGAGTTTTGAGAACGATTTATTTTTGATCGTTTAAAATATTGTCAGAATCGTTCAGGTAACGTTTTATACCATTTTATGAGACCGATCGATCTATACGGTGATGAATTTTAAATCATTTTAAAAATACTTCTGATGCATCATTTGTTCAGATTCCGCTCTGGTGGTTTATCATTCCTAATATTAAATAACTTTAAAGTTTGGGAACAGTCAATTTTTGATCCTATTAAAGTGTCAAAATCATTCAGGTAAAGTTTAGTCTTCGCTTATGGTTCGGGTCGTATTACCTTCCATCCTTAAGCATTCTATTACGCATCTGGAACTACAACAATGACTTCTTTGAAATCTTTCACTACGTTTATGACATTGATAAAAGCCAAAATGACCGCCGGCAGCAACTATGTGACGTCCAATACAATTGGAATGTAACAACTTGGTTATGCTCCGTAGTCGAGGCTTCGCCTATAGAGCTCTTAACTGTCAAGAATAAGAACCAGTTGTCAAATTTGGAACAAAGAAGCCTTTATTGGGAAGGGTTATATCTTGGCTTCATATTTCGTTGGATTTGAACTTTTTTTTTTCTTTGTTTTAACTTTTTAGAACAGTTTGTGTGCATAAGTGCGGTCTTTGAACTCCGGGATTTTAATGCTTGTTCTAATTCTTTCCGTTTGATTTAAGAGTTTTAGAATGATGTGGTTGGAATTTTTATTATGTGCAGATGGATTAATTAAATTTAAATAGCTTTTGAAATAAATACTGTTGTTGCGATTGCATTGTTATATTTTGGTAGAATTGTGTTTTTTGAATTGAGTTTTAAAAAAATTCAATTAACTAGGTTTTTTTTTTTTTTTTTTTTTTGAAAATATAAATATTTATAACTTTTTTCATGTTTCATGTTGTTATATTTTTAACAAATAGCTAATGGTACAAAAAAATTACCATTCATAGATTCTTCTGGGTCTTTGTTTTTGTGCAGAAGGAAATCACATTCTGTATACAAAATAAATTTTAAAAAATTAAATACATTTCTCTTTAACATGTTATGTATTTTATATTTATTTATTACATATTTAATTTCTATTACAACAAAATAGTGAAACAGTTGTATATTTGAAATCTACGTATTACCATGAATCACAATGTATTTACGAAACAAAGCGCATCTAGAAACTTAATTACTTTTTTACCAAATATATTACCAAAATTTCGGGTGAATAAGCTGTCCGGGTGTATACTTCGCACTTGTTATACTGAACAAAAATAAAAGAGAATTCATCGGGTGGGTTAACACTGCCATCTACGCCATAGCAAATCATTACGAAACAGGGCACTTAATATTCAGTTATTCAATTCCATATTGATGTGATCAGACTGGAGAACATTTTATGACTTTTACAACATAACTATAAGCAGTAATATATTAATAAATAAATCGGAAAACATGTAGACCACGGAATTCAACAGAAAGCACATGCATTATGGTGTTTTTACTTTCCCTTTACTATAATAGTTAACTTATTACATGGATTGCATTATAACCGAAGTTTATTGCACTCCTCAGCACAATTTGAATGCTCGTATGAGGCTAAAATGTCGTAGCGAATTCTATATTAAGCGTTTCATTTGTGCAGAACTTTCGTCTAAACAAGCGAAGCTCTACAGACAGAGGAAAATGAAATTCTTTCGGTTATACCCTCCTGGAGAATGCAATACAGACAGCAAATTCCAAATTTTGAACATATATAAGCCGCATCTTTATCCATCCAAATTATGGTAGTGTGTAGCTTAAAAAGTATTTAAGTTATTAGTATTATATCTTATTTTATTGGAAATATTGATTTATTTAATACATCTACAAAGGTCAAACCATATATTTGCAAAATGCCTCAACCATTCCAAGAAATTAATTAGTAAGCCTTAATTTTAACTTTCAAAAGTTTTTCAAGCTAATCATTTAAAGAATCTTCAGTAATTTTTTTCTAATTTTACAAAAATTATCTTATTTAACGCGCATACACGTTCGTGTATAGTTTATAATTATTGTATAAAATGCTGTAAGGTATTAGCTAAATTTTGCAATTATTAAAATAGTTAATATATTGTGTAATGAAATCAAATTTATGTGTTCACTGTGTCATTAAAATTCCTAAATCTTTGAGTTCGTTCCATTATGAATTAATAAATTTCGTCCCATTATAAACTTATTATAAGAACTAAAATGACAATTGCGTTCTGTAAGCTTCTTTATAAATGTTATAGTGAAATTATTTTGCGTAGTGCATATGAGTAGCTATCCATTAATTATTTTTTTAGATAGAATGTGAAATAGATCTCATGATATAAGTGATCTAAATTAACCGCTTATTAAAACTAACTTCAAGTACCAAATTAGAACAATACTGATCTTAAATAAACACACACACAAATTTCCAATGTTTTTTTTTTGACTGCATAAAGTATTCTTAGAACCAAAAGGGTTTACTTAAAGCAAATTTTCTTTTTCTCATGATCCTTAAGATCACTTCATGTTCTGAAATTTTAATGAGAGACAGGCACACGTGTGTTTAGGTAATTATTATCTTGCTCTAATGCTTTTTTGTTATCAATGCTACTATTAAATTCCATGAAAATATTTTTATTGCGATTAAATTATTCGAACTGATTAAATTTATATTGTCCTTAAAATTAGTTTGTTTTATTTATGTTTTCACGAATTTATGACTGATTTCGATTATGCTCTCTTTTTTACAAATTTCATTTTTAAACATATTCTAATGAGATTTCGGTCCCTTTTGAAGGCATTCTTCTACGTTACTACTTTGTTTTTGTCATAATAAATGATCGAAGACTTTCAGTTTTGTTCATTTCTAATTCCGAAATCTCCTATAATGCATTTTCGATTTTTCTATTTCCCTATCTTATGATCACTTTCAGATAATAATTACTTCCACATTTGATTAATGGTTCAATTTTTCTTATTGTACAATGAATGCACTCAAATTTCATTATTTTATTTGCGGTGATTAGAATGTTATATCGTTTTCAAATTTTCTATACTGAAAATCAATCGATATTTTGAACAGCTTGTAGCATTATAGCTTAATCTAACTATTCATTAATCTAACTATTCATTTTCTATTATTATATTTGAAATACACTGGCTTCGCTACTTGTGATTTGTTCCATAGAATTTTACTAAGTATTGAGTTAATTAAGTAGTCAGACAAGTAAACCTTTAAATATTTTTCTTATTCTTGTCTAAAAATAATCAGTAGTCAATGTCTATAATACGAATATGAAACTTAAGCTTTCTCGTATCCTCAACCAAAGATAAACTAAAAATTCTTTTTTCTTAATAACCACAAAAGTAGATGTAATCAGAAAAAATATACTGGTTTCAGTCCCAATCTCAGCTATCCAACTATCCTTTTATCTTCTGCCATCGATGTCGTATGTACAAATTCTTTTCTCAAGTTTAAGGTGACCAGACGTCCATTTTTTAGCGGGACAGTCAAAATTTTTAATAATTTATCCCGCATTCCGCGGGGCTTTAAGGAAGTTCCAATTTTTAGAAAAAATGCACAGCAAGCTAGGGAACGGCGGGAGTACGGGAAGGGAAAAAACGGGTTTGGCTTCTATTTCACCAGGATATGAGCTTTATATTATTTTTGTAAATTTTAAAATGTTAAACTTTAATAATAAAAATAATTGTTGAGAACTGATTATCAGGAACTGCTCATCAAAGTTCGCCTTGATCAGTAGCTAGAATACGACCACCATTGTTTGGACTTAATGAACCGTGACATTTTTCAGCATTGGCAGCGACGTAAACATTTTGTAGCTGTAAATTGAAGACAGAACACTTTGTGCACTTCCACAGATTTCATTCTTATGGCGACATGTTCCGCTAGAGATTTAACATTATTTGGAACATTGTTATAAAGGAATTATGTTTTATACAAAAATTGAAAACGGAGGAGAATTTTAGAGATAAGGGTGTAAAGAGTTTGTTGGTTATCCACGAAGTAACACCTTCTCATATTTAGTTCTGTAACTGTCTCTCATACGATACTCATCGTACTGCGTGCTAGTGCTAGTTAAACAAGTGATGTCAACAAATCAGCTATTCAGATTATTTAGGTACCAAATTTTTAATCACCCCCCCCCCCCCCGGTCAATGGTATCCCGTTTTACGAATGTTAAAATCTGGTAACCTTAGTCAAGTTCAGATTAATCTCCGCCATTAAATATGTCCAATTCCCTTATTTGAACTGTCTCTCCACTTTCTTATTCACTACATTTTAGGAAAGTAGTAATGGAAGAACTTAATTCCATTGCTAAGTTATTATTGTTTTTCGGGAGTAGATAAATTATTTTAAGGTACTTATGATTAAAAATTATTGATTATATTGCTGATGTTTGGAAAACTTTTACTAAAATGGTGGCAACAGAGATTGGAGTATCCTGCATGTTCGTTCAATCTGGTGTTTTCGTAAACTGTCGCAAGCTGATTTCTCGGTGTCGAGAGGGTGAATTCTCATTTGCTGTTGTGGAGGTTGATTATCAGTGGAAGGGCGGGGTTTGGGTGATCTGTGCACATTTGGAAGTAAGAGTTTTGGAAAGTGTTAAAATAAATGAATCAATCAATTAAAATTTATCTGGGTCTGTGTAGTTGTTATTTGTTTCTTATTTGGTGTATTTTTCAATGGCTTGGATTGCTCTATTGGTGGATGAATTTATTTTATCGAAGAATTTTTTGGATAATTTTTTAATGAAATTTTTGATTGAAGGGTATTTAATAGATTATCTTATATCATTGTTACACATATACCAGCTAGCTTTGACAATCATTGTTAGGACTACTGTTTGGGATTTTTCGAAGATGTCTAATGTTGTATCAGCGCAGAGAGGCACCCGGTTAGAGACAGCAAAGACTCTTCAGTTCTTTTCAAGAATTGGTTTAGTTGGAATCCTTCTTTCTCTTCGTGGTGAAAAAAAATGTAAGCATGAGGAGAAAAAAAATCTTATTTTAACATTTCAAACATCTACATAACAGTATAACAAAAGAACTATCCTGAAATATTTCAATTTCGAGGAAAATTTTTGGGGGATGTATATATCCCTTTACATCCCTCCCCCTGGATTAAGCTACTGCCCGCCTTGTAATGAGACTGACGTACGTCCATGTCCTCAATTTAAGAGGGTGTGGAACTTTAAAGAGTGAAGGTACTATCTCAAATGCCGTTCTGTCACTTGACCGAGGCTCTAAATTACGAGATCCATCGTTAATACCTTCGTGTTGCTTCTAAGTGCGATGTTTATTAACAATCAATCGATCAAATTTTTATTTTGGAAATATTTCTTATTTCACTACTGTATTCAATGGATTGAAATTTAATGACAATCAACTTATCGATGCTACTTTAGATGACGACATGATTTTCAACCAATTAACTACAGTTTTGTGCTCATTGGTGTATTCTGAGTAAATTTTTTAGCGACTAAGAAAATGTTTTACTTTGTTGGTTTTCAATAATGTTGTAAGGTTTTTAAGACAAAAAAAAGGAAATGTAACGAATATTTTGACGTGCATCGCAGTTTTATTTAATACTTCATAAGCCCGGGAATATTGAAAATTAAAGTCATTGGCTTATATTATCAACATTTTTTAAAAAAACAAATATTTTTTCTTTCAAAATCTATTAACAACAAAATGGTATCGGTAATTATTGGTTTATTTCCCAGATTATGATAACCTCAACATTGAAATGTCATTTAAAAACATTGCAAAAACTAAGTGCTCAGTAATTAATAATTCTGAATGTCGTTTACTTTTGTCCATTTTATTTAAGTTTTCGAACTGCTTCATTAAAATATTAAAAGTTACCACATTTAAATTGTTTTTATTTTTTGAGTAACACTGCAACTTATGTCATTATACATTCTTTAAACAAAATTTAACTTTAATTAATTATGCAACATTATACGGAATTCAAATTTCTTGTGAGAACAGCGCTCCCCTGAATAAATTAGGTGTGGTAATTTGCGCCATTTTATCTAATAACTTGCGCAGGTCGTAACGTTCTTCCTACGGTATCTCAATGACCTTCGCACCTTCAAACGATGATCTTCTCCACCCCTCTGTCCACCCTCCTTTCGTTCTACAACCATAAAATTCTCATTAAGGACATTGTGAAAGGGCCATTAAGATTCCATTACTCGGCTTTTCGAACTAAAGATTTTTAAACGCAAGAGAACCTGCCTTCTTGTTTTATTCGTTATGGATCATCCTGATCTGTTGCATTGCATGTTGTACATGGAACCATCTTGTTTGATATTGTAGGCAATAAACCGTAGGAAATTACCTCAGAGTTTGTTTGTGAAAACAACGAATGCGAAATTTTCATTATTTTGTAATGATGGTAATACTTCATGATGATTAGTAACGATTATATTTTATTTAGTTTTGCGGTAGGTATTTTTTTTTCATATTTGGGTGAATAATAATTAGGTAACAATACGTTAATTAGAATTTTTTTAAGGGAAAAATTGATTACTATTCCTTAGAAAATTTGTACTTTTATTTTAGATAATTTTTCAACTTACAGTGATTCCTGACAAAAAAAAAAAAAAAACACCTTAAATTATGCAGGAATTGATGACCAAATAATAAATTATAGGAAATCACCTCAGAATATGTTTGTGAAAATAACAAAGACGAAATTTTCATTCCGTGAATGGTTATAATATTTCATGACGATTAATAATGATTATACTGTATTTAGTATCGTGATATATATCACTTTTTCATATTTTGGGGAATCATAATTATATATAGATGTGATAATTAAAAACTTTTTAAATAAAAGTAATTAATTTGTATTCCTTTTGAAAACGAATCTTTAGTAAGCAAACTTATAAAAGATCATTTTTTAAACCATAATTATTCCTGAATATTGCAATATTTAACAAAACACTGAAATAATACATGACCAAACCAAATTGTAATGATGTGAACATTGCATAATTTTTAAATTATAATGATGATAACTTGAATATATCAGCTCCAATTAATAATGGTTGTGTTTAAAACCAAATTGATGCTAATTAATATCGGTCATTTTAGTCTGTGTAATTTTGGATAACTTTTTTCGTAAACCTTTATTCTTCAAAATGTAGAGAAATTTACAAAACAAAAAAGCATTAACAAGGATTAAATATGTGTAACTCTGTTCAAAATGCGTAGTTGTCTCGATTCTTATAAAATTATAATGTCATTGCATCAAGAACACAATGTGAATTTGATTAATCATCATTAGGAATTGTAAGGATTTATAAAATTTCTGTGTTTTTAAAACATTTCGATAAATTTAAATTCATTTATAAGACCATTAGTCGTGAATTGCTTACCCATTTATGTAAAATATTTAACTCTCACTTTGAAAATATATATACTCAAAAAAAGACTCTGTATTCATTTATAATGAATTTTAAACAACATATTTCTTCAATTTTGATTTTAAAAAAAATCGACTTATACCTTTTTTCTACATATATATCCTGTTTTCTGAAGTTATATAGATTTTTAAGTGGTAGTAACTTTATAAAGATATTAAATAAGAACTATTTTAATTTTAAAAGTTTAAATGTATGTAAAGTAAACAATGTTATGGTTATTGAATTGCGAAAACTACGCAAATTAAAAATGATAAATGTTTAAATATGTACTTCTTTGTAAGTTTAAGCTGTAAAAATGTTTCTACTTTTTAAAAACTCTTTCAAATGATTTGAATTAAGAATATGCAGTTCTTTAAAAATTATTTGTCAGTAAGTAATGACAAGTGGAAAGTATTTTTTTTTTATTATTATTACAGGGTTATAGTAATATAATAAAAGCAGGTTTTTCCCAAAAAAAATTGCAGAATAATATGTTTTTGGGTATAAAAGTATTTTCCATTTCCATTAATATATATCTTTCCATTTTCATTATATTTAATATCTTTGCTTGTTTAGTGTTGAACCTGGTTCCTAGAACATACAAATAACTGAAACTAATTCTTATTTCTATACTACATCTCTATCTCCAATATTATTTCAACAATCTAACTATAATAAATGATAAATGCAAAAAAGACAATATTTCCGTTGAAATTCTACGAATAAAAAACTAAAAAAGAAAGCAATGTTATTCATTTTCAATAAATATTGTCTGCGTCATACACAAATAGTTACACAATATGACATCTATCTGAATAGGTTTGGTTGATATTTAACAGTTTAGTTTAATAAAAAAAAATGATGAATAATTTTTACTTAATTTGAGGCATAAAAAGCAAACAACGACAAAATTAAGTACGCTGTAATAAAACACGTCATACTTCATAAGTAGTTGAAAATCGAACTTTTATGCTGTGTGGAATAGCATGTTAAAATAAAAATAGAAGTTGAAATGATGTAACATTTCTGAGTATTCAAAGCGTATTGTTATATTGTATCAAACCTTCCGAAATAACAAGTGAATGAAATATAAAAATAACGCACAACATAACCCAGTTGGTCGGTGTGAAAGATAGTCATTTATTTATTGAGTTATTCTGATAGAAAAAAGAACTCCAAATTATAATGTTTGAACCTGAAATGCATTTACTGGAAGTGATATTATCTGCTTTCCTATTTTTGAAATGACCAACACATGGTTGTTATTTTGCCTTTTATTCTTCTTTATTTAACTTTTACGATTATTTACATTTTCCTCCATTCAGCCAGTTTTAAATTATAGTGATTTAAAGCGCAGAAGCCGGTTTTTTTTATTTACATGAATATAGAAAAAGAGGGTTAAGAGTCAATCGTGACGTCATTGTCCGCTTTACCATTTTTAAAATAAATAAAACTTTGAAAATAAATAGTCATTACAGGGAGTTATGACATTACATTAACCTCTAATATTACATCTGAGAAAATTCAGTCGTTGCAATAACACTGCAGTTTTATTCATTAAATCCATTAGTAGCAGTTTAAATTTTATGTTAATTAAATTTTATATAATTCAGCTGTTCTTTTAACGTTCTCAGAATATTAAGGTATGTGAGACAATAATTTTGTTAGATATAATTTATATTTATCTTTATATATAATAAATCTGACGATAACTTTTCTTAAAATTCCTCTGAATATTAAGAATAGTGTGAGAATTATTAAGTACACTTTATTATTTTTGTTATGTATATTTTCATATATATCATCAGGATAAGGCAGATTTCTTACGTGCGGTTGTATTTCTTAAAAATTCTAAAATTTCAAATACATTATCAAGACATCTCTATCTTAAATCTGACGATGATTTAAGAATAAAATTTTCAATATAAATATTTTTAAAAGTTTTTGTAAAATGTTTATTCTTACTTGTTGAAAGAATACAAAATCGATTGGAATATTATGATTACATTTTATCCCGTCAATAGTCTTCTAAGTATGTAACAAATACTGTGGTAATAAAAATAACTAAAAAGACTCGAAGTATAAAAATAACGAAGAAAGAGAAATAAAACGAAAAACTGACAGGTGTAAATTTTCAATACTTGATTCCTGCCTTGTGTACAACGTTGTAGAAAGAAATAAAATAATTTCTCAGAGAAAAGTTACAGAAAATTGTATTAAAATTTAGCTGAAATATTTATTTTATCTTCAGAACTATTTTATACTTTCTGTAAGATTTAGAAGTACACTATTTTTTTCATCTCTCTCTCTCCTGTCTGTACATATATGCTCCATCTATCTGTCCTAAACCATATAATACGAATATATTCATTTGAATTTCTTTTTCTTAGTCTTAATTTGTATAGCTTATTAATTTTTCTTTTATGCAATTAAAATAATTTAAATACTCTGACATTTTCTTTACAAATATTAATCATTACGTGTTCTGAACAAAAACCAGGTTGCTTTGTATACTATGGAAATTAAACTACACGAATGAACTTCTAATTACGTAACAAGTGAATCAATAAAAAGAAGTAAAGGAAAAATCAAAGCTCGAAAGGTAAAAAAGGAAAGAAAGAGAATAATAACTTCTAGCGAGACAGTAAATCTTTAACCAATAATTCAGTCTTCGTATTCTGTTCCAATGAAAACCAAAGTAATTTCATTGGTTTGAACTATACTAGAAATTTTTGAATTAAATTTGAAATTTTAATTCGATTTAGTTTATTTTTACTAGTGGTATTTATTCCGATTTTTTTTTACTACTCGCCTTCGAACTGAATTATGATTCAAATCGGATTAGTATACATTTCGTTCATTTTTACTTTCTCAGTCTTATCTGCTGCAAGTAACAAAGGAAATCAATATAAAAACTGTGGTTGATGTCAGGAGAAATCTGATTGTAATTAGTAAGAAGAAGAAAAAACTATAAATTGGAGAAAGGAGAAAGAAAAACCGATAGTGACAAGGAAAAGAGGCGAGACTGTAAATTTTAAACCAATAATTAAGCTCTATGACTACATTATAATAGGAAGTTCTGATATTATATTGCGCAAATATTTTCGTAATTAAAAATTAAGATGTGTTTTTTCGTCTCTTTTGTGTATTTTATCCTGTTTATAAATTCTAAAAACTTGATTTATTCTAAAATTCATCTTTCCTTATTAACATATTGTATTTAATAACTTAAATCTCAAATGATTTAATCCTCGAATTATTCATCATAATGTTTTAAAAGAAAGAAGTCGAACTGTACGCTACGATTAGAGATTAGATCTCATTAATTATTTTACCTTCAATTACATGACAAAAAAATAGAAAATTAAACAAAAATAATACGGTAGTAATTTTTGAAAAAATAAATAACATTATAAGTGATTGGAAAACTCCAAATATGAATATCTTTAGCCAATAATTTGACTCTTGTAATGGGCCAATGAAAAGCAATGATGTAGTTTCTCTTAGCGAGAACTGATTGAAAAATAAAGCCTCATGTTAACTTTAATTTTTCATACTAATTCTTTACTTGTTATACGAGTTTCTTCATGTTTATTGTACATGAAAGCTACACGTATCTTCAATGCAAAGTATAAATATGTAGCCCTGTCCCTTTCCCCAAATATGCATTATCGCTGAAGTATTTGGACTAACTCGTTGGGGGGAAATTCCAAAGTTATTGTCTACACCAGGCTTCATAACAACGTTCATCTTGAGATGGCCAAAGATTTCTTGAGATGAGTTGATTGCCCCCCCCCTCCCTTCCTAAAAAAAGAATCTTGAAGCATGTGTTCCATTATTCGTATGTCATACTGAGCCATCTTCTTTGAACCAAGATCTTCGTTTCCCTGATTTGAGCATTTCGAGATTTTTGAGGGTACTTCTAAAGAACAAAAAAATTAGGATAATAATCCCGAAACAAAACTCAAATTATACGAGAAGTCACTTCCAGGATATTGAAATGTATTTCTCACAATATGCGCAGACGAGTTCAGCTTTATTTCCTAGAAAGGGCTGGGCATTTTGAACATTCATTGTAAATATAAGTTCAAAACTTATTTTTCTCCGTTACGTTAGAAGAGTTCTTTTCACCATCAGCTTAAAAATAATTGTTTTAATGTTCGTGGTTTTTGTATAATAAATTTATGCCTCGCTAGTCCGGGAGATTTTAAAACAACCGGTGTTTTTTTGTCTATTTAACCTTTTTTTTTTCCTATAAAAGTCTGGTGGCATAATTTTTCCCTCACTAACGAATTAAATTTCGATTAAAATCTCAGAATATTGCATGCTCCACTCCCCAAACACTCTTTTTTAAAAGCTGAGGGAAAAAGAGATCACTTCATGTGGCAATGGTTGGAGATTAAACCTTCATCAATGAACTTCTAATTACATAACAAGCTGGGTGACAAAAAAAAAGTAAAGAAACAAACAAAGAAAAATGGAAAAAGAAAACGAAGAAAAAGAAATCCCAAGGTGTAAATCTTTAACCAATAATTCGGCCTTCGATTGGGCACTCAATCAAAGTGACGACCGTAGAAGTGCATGACCCCGCCAGCAAAACTTTTTATCGACGAACAGGCCTTCCAGTGATTCGCTGGCAGTTGGATTTCCTGTTAGGGCAGGGCAGGTATCCCTTCCATCTCGTTTCCATGTGTAACGAGGTTGCGAATTTGCTTGTTTCATATCCGAAAGGAAGGTAAAAAAAAAGATATTTATGTGTGTGTATATCTCTCTTTGATTTGCCTTTCTTTTATTTTGTTCTTTGTGATATTAATAAAGAACGATTGAAGTTCTCTCTCGATCAGTCGATTTGTTACGGCAGTAATATTTGACCTTTTCCATGCTAAAGTTGCCTTTATAAAGGATATAAAGGAATCAGGAGGAGCCCTTGTCTCGAGCTGGATGGGTCGAGCGTGACTGATGTACGTATGTGAGATGGATATCTGAAAGATACACAGTGGGGAAAGATATGTTTAGGATTTGACATTTATACGTCTTTCTTCGTCTTTTCTGTCTACAAAGAGAAGAAAGATTGGATATCTGTACGAAGTTGAACTTTTCAAAGTTTATTTCTTAAGTAAGGAACTGGGGTATTGAAAGTATTTAAGAATAATACTCAAAAGTATTTTATAATAAATATTTTTGTCAATTAAATTTAAATACACATACAATATAAAAATGTATTCTTATAAAAAAGGTACATAATATTTTAACACAAAAATTCACTTTATTTATATTAATTTGTGTATTAGTATATTTATATAAAAGTTCCTTGTATCGACCATAGTAGAAGAAGATAAAACTAATTAAGTATTTTTGTTTGGATCGATGCAGATATTTTCTTTCTAAACATCATTTTAAATTCTTTTTTTTTAACACTGAAGGTTGTGAAATTAGAGAATAGAACCAATGCATTTATTTTACAATGTATGTTTTTATTAACCTCGAAAGTACTGTACTAAAAGCCACTAGCAAGAAAAGACCTAAAGTTTTTCGCCGGTTCTTTTCTTTCTATTTTAATAATATATTTTAAAGTAATTACTAAAAATTACTTTACAATCAATAAAATATAAATTTGACTTATACGTGGGCTGGCTTCCTTGTACAATGCGTGACATCTTTGATAGGGATAATTACATTATCTTTAAAAATATATTTCAGATCATCAATGCCGGCATTTTGAATATATTTTCAATTTTATATGGAAGAAAATATCTTTCAATTTATTAATTTTATTTCGTCAATAATATGATTATAATTATGTTGATGTAGTTCAATTTCTAAAACAATGTACAGTAGAAGGCCTACATGTAAAGGTTTACTAGTAGAGGCTATATAAGGCAGATAAATTTCAAATGCGCCTAAGATTTCTACAATCTTCAACATTCTGATAGAAACAACAGTTTGAATTAATAATTGGATTTATTTTCAAGAGAGGATAAAAGACTTTAAAGTAACACCATTTGGGTTTGCGTAGCATATCAGGTTTCTAAATTAGTCGTTTTGTACTGAAAAATTAGAACAAATTTATTAAATTATAAGTGTAGTTCTTTCTAAAAGGCTAATTCATCAGCCTTCATACTGATATAATTCAAGATTTTGAGCAATATTTTGTATGTCTAAAAAAGTTAAGATGTTTGGAATTGCTTCAGGAAAGCAGATTTCTGAACCTAATTCTTTTCAGAAGTTCATGAAGATAAATTGATAAAGGAAATATATCAATATATTGTCAAAACTAAATATGGATTATTAGAAAGTTGAAAGAAAAGTATTTGCTATTACAATATGAATTACATAACGTTTTGATATTGGATGCATGTTTTATTCGATTTATTGGATAGTTTATCTACGAAGATATTGTTTACTATCGACGTTTAAAGAAATCAAGTAGCGCGCTTTATTTTGTGAAAAATCTGAAAATCGATGGGTTATTGGTAAAAATTTGTTAATCGCTTAAAACATTCCTAACAATGTACATAGAAATTTTGTTTCTTCATGATCGTTAAATTATCTTTAAAGTTCGATCATAAAGATAAGCTAAATTAAAGTAACAAAGTAAAATTAAAAATAAAATAACGAAATAAGTGAAAATGACCATTTTCGTCAAGAGAGTAGTTTTTTCTTTTCTCGTTTCAATTCAAAATCCAACTGAACACAGTAAAATGTGCATCAGTTAAGTACAAACCACAATACTATTACAACTATTACCAGTACTTCTATTAACTATCAATATAACTATTGTTACTCCAAATAAATACTCTAGCATTAATATTTACTATTACTAATGATATTGCTGCTGCTACTTCTCTCTCTCTCTCTGTATATATATGATACTTTTTAAGCTAATAATAATGATGATATATTGGAACTATTAAAAAAGGGGGTTCGTTTTTTTCATGTTGTATTTTTAGAATAATGTCACTGTGAGCTATTACATTCATATTTGAATGCTCCATGCCACTTACACATATTCTCGAAAGCATATTCATTCGTATATATTTTCTGAGGTTATATATTTACGCTCCATTTCTCATAATATATATTGCTGCTTTTTAACTTGTGCGTGTATTACATGTGCCTTGTATTCTCTAAAACTCTTTTAAGACTGACACACTAACTGCTTATCTCGCATTCTCGGGTGAATTTTTCATTAAACCAAGACAGGCGCTCTGAAGACCCTCGCAAATCCTGTAATAGTTAGGCCTCGTGCATCATTTGTCTTGATCCACGAGTGAATGGTTACGAAATATGATGTAAAGGAGCGGTTTCTTTGTGGTTTGGACGCCCGACCATTTCTCAAAGTCAAAAATATAGATTTTGCCATCCAAAATGCTTCTTCTAAAGTTTCGTCTTCAGCAAAGACGGATGAAGTTAATTTGTAGGCCTTGGATCAGATTTGTTGCAGTCTCGTGTGATTTATTGCGATCCTTTTTTCGAATGTAAGATATAGTATAACTTAAAGGGATATGTAGTGAAGCACTTTACTATTAAAAGTTTGCATTTTGTGCATTTGCAATTGAAAACGCTTTGTGACTGAATTATTTGACGATATCGAATTGGTACAACGTATCGAATAAGTCGAAAGTTAAATTATATTCCGACTGCAGATTCCTCTTCTACTAGATAAGCCAAGAGTCATTTTACAATTTTAAATGAATAAAGAAATTTTTAAATGAAACTTTTAAAGTTTTACGATCTAATTTATGTACTCGCATATGATATAAACATTACATGGAAATTTTGTGAACTAGATGTATAACTGAGTCTCTCTCGTATTTCCCTTAAAATAAACCTTGGAGGCTTTCTCGTGATGTATTTAGATTTGAGAACCTCTTCTAATAAATAGACTGTGACATGCATAAATTAGAATAAAAATAATGAACTGTAGTGTATTGATGGATTTGATAGTATTTATAAGCAGCGAAGAGTTTATTGAAATGTTTAGTATTAGAGACGTTGGTAAGAAGTTTACATTGAGATATTAATATTTATATGCAGGTTCAGACGTGTGTAGTGATCAAAATCCACAGTTTTGATATTAAACAATTTGTGTAACGGGGTTAGTATACGATTCGAATGTAATCAAATATCTAATTTGGGCTATTCGCAATTTTCTCTTCACTAACCTCAGTGACTATGTAGTAATTGGAATAGCATAAAATTACAAATTCTTCCCTATCAAAATTAAACATGATTAGGTAGATTAGAGGAAGAGGAAGTTAGAAGTGAAGTGAGATAGAGGTAATGATATGTAAATGAAATAAAATTAAAAGGAAAATGAAGGGAGATAGAAGATAACGACAGGTTGATAAATATTTGTAAATTATATTAAAGTATCGAAGTTAATCTTTGGGATTGAAACTAATTTCAGTTAAAGTACTAAGATGAGAATCGGCTGTTTGTGTGAAGAGTTTAAATCAAAATTAGTGATTTGGTAAGCTAACCTCTTAGTATTAGATCATTATCTATAATTGAGAGAGAGAGATCTTCTATCGCGAGTGATTAATAAAGTATTTTGTATTGCTCTTATTTATCTTCAATTAGAGTCTAATAATTATTGACTATTAAATTAAATTGAAAGATGCCGATAGAATTAGTTAACGAAGGGTGGTCGTCACACATAGAATGACTTAATTACTTAGTGATTATTTAGTTTTGTGACTGACTCATAGAATAAGGAGGAATGAAATAATCATCAGTTTTCCAACTTAATTTTTTTTCTCCAAATTACATTTAATCTAATTAGTTTAAACATTTCAATGTAATTTTTTCAGTTTGATTGGTCTCGAAAAACGAAATATCTTTTCTAAGGTTATTTTTCTCATTCTTGTTTCAGTATTTTAAGGTTGCATATGAAGCATAGGTCGTAGAATCTATTGCCTTACCATACGAAGAGAACTTCACATAAAAGCATTTAACCTTAAAACTATAACCTTTTACTAAAACTTAAATGCTTTTTATACAGAAATTCCCCTCAATAGCCTGCTTCCGCTTTAAACAGCAGTCGGCTTAACCGATCTTTCAATTCACGAAGTGATTCACTGTAACTGTAGTTTCCTTATGGAATAAAAAGTTTTTTTTCCAATGTTTGTTTTTATATGTAACCAACAATTCTTCAGTTTTTTAGATGCAATAGAATGAGTGGCACATCTTAAAGTTTTAATTATCACTAAAAATGATAGTGATAGAAATTTAAGTTTTATTTATTAATTAAAATATTTCTACACACAGCTACAATGCACAGTTATATATGAGATTTGGCTATTAAATAATGAGACTGACTTTGCTACAGAAGTACGTATGCGTCAAACGCCAGCAACCGACAGCTGTTTATCGTGAAGCCATCTCTTTCGAATGCAGTGCCTCTCGATTCTGTGAGTGCGCGCGGTAGCCTAGTGGTCATGGTTTCATATTCTTGGCCAGCGGTTGTCATTCAGTCGTGGGTTGGATCCTTGGCCACTAAAGACCCGCTATGTAGCCGGGGTTGATGCACGTTAAATCTGTCGGGGTCCAAACTCCTCCTGTTGGCGTGGTGTGGATGTTAGGAGAAGGGGGTGCCAGCTCAGGTATCGTCCTCGTCATGTTGTGAAACTTCACATGAAATTTAGAAAATCCGCTACTGAAACTTAAAATTTATTGAAAGAAGTGTATGGTAATGAATGTTCATCACGTGCACGCGTTTTTGAATGGTTTAACTGTCTTCAAGATGACCGAGAAGACGGTGGGGCTGATTCATGCACAGGATGCCCTCCCACAAGAATACAAATGACAATATCGAAAAAATCAGTAATCTGGCTCTATCTGAACACCAGTTAAGTATTCGAGCGATTGCTGACAATGTAGGGATCGACAAAGAATCCGTACGGCAAATTCTTCCACCAAGGCAATGCGTCGGCTCATTCCACGTTGTCTGTCAAGAGATTTCTAGCCAAGTACAACATCCTAGTGTTAGACCATTCGCCTTATTCGCCGGATTTTGAGCCATGCTACTTATATTTCTTAAGGTGAACTCTGAATTAAAAGAAAAATTATTTGATTCCGTTGGAGCTGTGAAAAAGAAAGTGTCACGCGTCCTGAAGGAGTTGTCAGAAGTAGACTTCCAGCACTGTTTCGAACAATGGAAGGTTCTCATTGGAACGTTGTAGGGCTAGAGAAGGGGTGGATATTGAAGGTGATAATAAATAAATGTGTATGACATAAAAATAAAATGCCTTTCAGCGTCAGTCTCGTTATTTAATAACCACACTTCGTACATATCTCTCAGTGTTTCTTGATCTTTCGAAGACCGTCATTGTAAAACTCCGCATACTGAACTCTTTTGTCTTCTTGACATTGCATGTTACTTAATTCTACGGCTTCCTAAAACTAAACAAATCATTTGTGCGTATGTGTGTTTTCGTCCGTTCTATACAATTCCATTTAATTGATCATTTCATTATTCGACTTATCGGTTAAGGCGAGACTTTATTTTAAAAAGAACATTTACTGCTTTATAAAGTAACTTATTTATAATTTCAGTGTGTATTATTTTGCTTCGTAGATTCGTTCTTGACTTTGCTGTCTATTCAGGAATTAATTAGACCATTAAAATTGTTGGTCCTATCTCTTTCACTGCTTGTCATCTCGCATTTGTGATGCATTTTCCACTACCACATTAGTTGGCGCGATTCCATGAATAAATATTTCTGTAATGAATCGAGAATTCAATGGATGATGCAAATAAGTTTTGAAAACGAAACATTTATTTGAATTGTGAATAGACTGAAAATAAGTTTTGTAACCGAGATCCTAAAAATTGATTAATTTAGTTAATTATTAACTTATTCCTTTTAAAATATTCATTCAATCACAACAAAGTGGTACAAAAAGAATGAATTCTGATACTTTTCTTATATCAAAAAGAATATTTTCAGAAAGGGAGCTACAATTAGTACATCGAATGTGCTGTTTGCCTATCTGTAGGCATTTGAACGCAAATCCGCAGAAAATGTGCTTAAATCATCCACTTTTTTTCTAAGATTTGAAATTTACAGGACAAATTCTTTAATGGTTTTTCTCTTCGCTTTTTACAATATCTTTTATCTTTGCTTTTTCAGAGGAAGAATTCATGCTTTAATGTGAAGAATTTAAGTATATGTTATAAAAAGTTTATTCAATAATACTAATTGACAATTTGTTTAAAAATTAAAATTTTATAAGCAATTATTTCATAGTGTAAGATTTATTTATTTTCCTATTTTATTGAACCATTATCAGAATCACTGAGCCTGTTGATTTTGCTAACAAATAATGTATATTAAAATAGAACAAACGTTATTGTCATATTTTCACAAACAATGTTTAATTAGGATAAGCACACGTAAATTGAACGAAGTACAACAT
>BMAW01089931.1:0-16312 GCA_019974015.1 Nephila pilipes | reverse complement strand
AGAGCATATCCCCTATTAAAAGCTAGATATTTCTGGCTGGATATCTATCACATGAATGTTTCGGCCTTCAGTCGCATTGAGTCCAGACTATTTTTTTCAACAAAGTTCCTTTTTATCCGTTTGATTTATTTTTGTTGAGTTTTGTTTACATCACTTTTTTTATGTCTTGGGGAACTTATGGTATTATTTGGGTGGATTTGTAAAGCTTTTGCATAACGTTATATTGAAAAAATAATCTTGTTCTTAATTTTTGTACTCCAGTGTAAGTATCACTGTGCTTATGTTGTTCGGTGCAAGAGCCATATCTATGACTCGATAAGAAAAAAATGCTTATCCATAATCCAGACGTTTAGAAAAATTGAAAAAAATATATATAATAATTGGTAGACAGGGACGGCCGAAAATAAAGAAAAAGTATTAGGGTATCCTTGGGATTTTATATCTATTATTACCAAAAATAGTTAACCCCTCGTAAAGTAAAAAGATCACACGAGTGCCTTTGGTTCATAATGCTTGAACCTATCTAAAGAAAATAAACCCTTAGGAAAGGAAAAAGATCACAAGGGTGCCTCTGGGCCATGATGCCCGTATCTAGCTAAAAAAAGAAAGCCCCTGAAGGACTATTCTGTTCAAAGTAACATTATATATTATTAGTTTTGGTACATATAAACACTAAGAGCATTATCGTACAGCGCTCAGATTATTTTATTTTTATAAGACAAAAAAATATTATATTTCCACTTTTTCTAGAAATGCCAATGATAGTCAGTCTCTTTCGGTTTCTATGAAGACGTGCTGAATGTAAGAGCCTAAAATAGATAAGTCACCGTTAGCACAAAATATTTAAAAAAAAATGAACATTAACCTATATCTAGCAAAGAAACATTATATAAATGAATGAGTATTACGTAAAGAAACACGTATTTCTTCTCCTCCGAAAGCAGAATATCTGATTGACGCACTTCAAAAGAAGAAGTTGGTGTGATTAGGATTGTTCATCAACGTCGCACCGAGAAGCAACACGATGGCATTTTTGCGACAGACCTCGTAATTTTGAACATTCGTCTTGAGAGGAAGACGACACTTGAAATGGCACTTCTCACTCGAAACCTCCACATCGCACAAACTGAAGGACTAGCCACCTCTACAAACATATAGTGAATCAGTTCCGCTACACGATGGGTCTTAAGTAATAGCGTGGTAAGTATTATTTTAGTAAGATATCCCCTGCTATTGGTAAAGGTGCATCGATTCAACAGGATTAGTGTCAGTTTGGCCAGTGAGTGAGTTAAAGTTTCTATATGGTGCAAAAGCCAAATTGGGTTATATTGCACAAAATTCTGGTACAATCACTAAGATCTAGAAGTATAAAAGATGGTAGAAATTAAGAAATCAAAACTGATAAAAAAGAATGGATAGCTTATTTATCCCGGTAGCATGACATCGTCTTTACCAAAGACATTAAACCCCATGTGGAAGAAAACCATCATTAGGATTCTTCGGGAGGGGTAGGGCTCATGATTTCCGTAATTACATAAAAAAAGGTAAGCCCCTGAAGGGTAGTTTTTTTTTGCAAAACTTGAGTTTCATTATAAAATATAAAAATAAATATAATTCTTCAAAATTTTATTGATGATATTTAGAGCAAAATGTTTTATTGGATGCTTCTATACTGCCAGGATACAAATAAATCCGTTGCAGCCCACTTGCGACCTACGAGCCATAAGTTGACATACTTGCTTCAGAATACACCCATGTGATGACCAGGTGTGAAAGAATACTCCTACAGTAGCTGATGCATGTCGTAAGAATAGACTAAAATGGGTACACAGTGCGTGGAGGCCGAGCACCTTGCGCAGGAGATTATATCGGTGGACCTTAAGGACCTTTCATTAGGTATAGATATCATGAACCTAACTCACCCTAGTGATCTTTTTCTTTCCCAAGGGGTTTAATCTCTTCTGTAAACACGGGTGACACGCGCCCCGAGATACCCTAGCGGTCCTCTTCTATTTTCGATTCTCTTTCTTATTAACCAATTTTTTTTTTTTTTTTTTTTTTTTTTTTTTTCATTTTTTCACACATCTAGATCACAGCTTTAAAAGCTTTACTAGTTTTACATTCAATCACTTACCTTGTTTGGCGCTTGGCCACATCTGGCTTTTGCGTCATAAAAATGCTCTCACTCATTCATTCAAACGCCTAGATCGCAGTTACATCTTGTTTGACGTAGCATTGGCACATCAGATTCTTGCTCCATTTAACTCCACTATCATTCACTCAATGCTCCAGAACATAATCCTGTAAGCAATTCGTTCGGCTATCGATGGACCTCCCACACGTTAATTACGTCTACTCGTTATACTCGAACTGCTCCCATCTTCTTTCTTTTAGCTTTCCAAACTCTTCTATATTCGATTTGGCTCCCCTTTTATATAAATTTCTTCTCCATTCAATTCATTACTCTTATTTAGTTTCTCTTATTTGTATTGGATACATTTCATTCGGTTTGGTAGAGTTATTATTTCATGTAATTCAGTTTATAAGATCAAAATGTTAAAAAAAAAAAAAAAATCGCTGATAACCCAACTTTACAACTTGCAGGTAATTTGAGTCTCCTCTTTTATTCTTCCATGCGATGCGTATTACAAAAGGTTGCTATGTGATACTATGTCATTTTTTTCGTAATAATTAAAGTTTAATTAAAATTTATTATTTGATTAAAATTGTTATTTGATTCTCAGCGTTTTGTGTTGCAAGTTTTTTTCATGTTATAAGAAATCCCTAACTTATAATTACGTTATATATATTTATTCATTTATGTGAATTACTTGTTTCTTTTACATGGCACACTTGTTTATTTTAATTATATTCAATGGTCTATTCAAATGCCATAGAGAAGACAGAGCAGATATCTGATCCAAATTCTGATATTATTTGTGGAGCAAACGAAACTCCTTAATAAATATTTGGGTATAAATTAAACCCCATAATATATTAAAACCGTATAATGCACTTCACTGAAAGCGGTATGAATAGCCTTTGGCAAGAATGGAATAAAAAGTGGTATTTTTTTTTATTATTATTATTTTCCCTAAGAAACTCTTTCATAGAAATAGTAAGAGGTTTGAAATGAAAGTCATAAACCCACATCTGTAATTTTTTTACTAGCCTTTGTTTAACTTGTGATGCTGTTTGGCTCTATTAACCATTATCTTTTCATCAACTTCGGGAACTTGTAGATAATTTTATAGCATAAAATTACAATTTCTTCCCAAGTGAAGTGAAACATGATTAGATAAATTAGATGAAGATATAAAGTGTGGTGAATAGTGAGAGAAGAGAAAAATAAAGAGAGAAAGAACGGGGAAAGACAAAAACGAGAAAGGGACAAAGAAAGAGAAATAAAAAAGAAAGGGAGAGGGAGAAAATAAATGAATATGTATAAATGAAATAGGATTGAAAGAAAGAGAATGGAAATAGAGGATGACTGATAGGTATTGGTAAATTGAATTAAAACATTAATAAGGACACGAGAGGAAGCTATCTTACATATTCTTTGATTGTAAATAAAGTATTTTGTCCTGATTTTAAATATCTTCAATTGGAATTTTGTGCTCATTTATTATTTAACTAGACATAAAGATGGCAGTAGAATTAAATCAGGAAAGAAACATGCTCCAAACTCTATTGAAAAGAATTTCATGATTTTCGTAAGCGTTTTTGAAATGTTTAAGTAGAAACCTTTTTTTGCAAATGTTTCTCGTAATTCAGCCATAGATTTAGTTTTACTAGTATTATATACAGTTTCATACATTTTTTTCTAAATTTAGTTTAGTTTCTTATTAACGTCGCAATAGAAGCAACAAGAGGGCTATTGGCGACGGAACTCGTAATTTTGAGTCTCGGTCAATTGACGAGGACGACACCTGAGCTCCCACCCCTTCTCCTAACTTCCACACCACGGAAAGTGAGGACTTTGATTCTCGACAGATTCAACGAGCATCAGCCCCGGCTACACGGCGGGTCTTTCGTGGCCAAGGATCGACACTGCAACTGAAATAAAACAGCGGGCTGCGAGTCCACGACCTTGACCACTAGTCTAATGCGCCCACTTACTTTTTCTAAAAAAGTAAATAATAGCTATATCTGATTTTAAGGATTCTGAAAGAAATCAAAATTTATCTAAATCCTTATTCCATACACAGGATTATCAATCACATTGTTCGAAATGCTACAAAGAAAAATTTCAAATATCTACACTGATTACAGAAATAAATCCGTAGCGCTTTATATGTCCGTGATGGTCGAAAAAAATAATAATCGAGTATAAGAAGCTTAAACCTCCCGCCTACGGGCCATTTTGATTTCGTAAATGTGATGTTAATCCTACGGAGTTTCTTACTTAAATATCTGAAAATATTTGATATCGTAGAAGCAAAATACAATGAAGCTTTCGGCGGAATAACGTTTTGTCCTCCGAATTATAAAATTATATTTATCCCTATTTCAAGTATTCGTTAGTGGTTTTTCTGGTTTTTGAAATATATTTTCAAAAATTAGAAAGAAAATATAATTCCCTAGAAACCTTCATTATTTTTTGCTATTCCGGATACACATTTTTGCATTTAAATGGATAAAATTGTCTAGATTTGTATGCATAAGGGTTGTTGTAGAAATTTCAAATTATAAACATTACATCCACGAAATCAAAATGGCTGGTAGACGGGAGTTATAAGTTTCTGAAATTATTTGCAGCGCATTGTAATAAAAAAATTTAAATTATTCTCTGTATAATATAGCTAGAGTTTGAGATTTTTAACATATATTTAGAACGGTCACATAATTAAACTATGTTAATATAACTGTTTCCGATTGTAACGTCAATTTTTGGGCAATTTCTTATAATCTTAGATAAATCAGTAAATTAAAAATTCCATTTGAGCTAATAGTTGTGCTAAAGTTTTTATCCAAATTTGTTGAAAATTGTAAAAATTATTAAGGATGATCATTCCTTAGATACTACGACACATAGCAATCAAACATGCATATAAATGTTTACAATTGTATAGCGAAAATTATAGTTTTGCTACTAAAAATTTACTTTAACATTATCTAAAAATATGAGAATTATTTAAGAAAAAAAATTATGAAATGTATGTTTTTATCTAAACGGAATTTTATCTTTTCTAATAATTTGTCGTTTGTTTATTGTTAATGTTTAACAATTTGATTTGTTGACGCATAATCTTTTGATTTCATCATTTTTGTAATGAAAACTGGCACAATGTCGGTACTTCAGAAGTTTATTTTAATTGTTAAGTCAAAATGGAGTTAAAACAAACAACAAAGTAGAATTCGTGTAAATAGTCAAATTATTTTAGAAATTTAAGTTTATGATTGAAAACAAAGCTTTTTTTAGGATAGGCAATAGATATGAAAGCATACCATTATCAGTATCGATATCTGTTAAGCTAAAATTTGAAACTTGTTTAAAATTCGACATAAATGGAAAATTAATAGTAGGGGGGGAGTAGACGAAAAACAGATAAATGAGGATGTTTTAAACAAGAAATCAAGTAAAATTGCTCTATTCTACCAACTAGCTTCTTTTTTGTTACAGTAGCCAAAACATTGACTTATGTTAGGACAATTCGGTTCATAAATATACAATGGAACTTTTAGAATATAAATATTTTAACTTAATTAAGAATAAATTATTAAGAATGTTTAAGTGATTTTAACTTGAATTATTAATTATTTGTTATAAAAATATGCATTTTTTTTACTAAATAGGAAACTCTCATTAATGAAGAAATCAATGGTTGGCTACATTCGAAAGGTCTGGAAATGATCAATCCGCTCTAATTTGAATATTGTCGGGTAGATTACGGATTGATTGAATGGTTTTTATTGACATCGTACTCAAAGCAACAAGAAGGCTATTGGTGACGGACCTCGTAATTTTGAACCACGGTAAAGTGACGAGGAAGACACCTGAGCTGGCAACTTCCTCTCTAAACTTACACACTACGCCATCGGGAGGATCTTAAGCCTCCACAGATTTAATGCGCATCAGCCTCCGTTATAGGGTTGTTCTTTTATGGCATCAAGGCGTGAACCCGCGACTCGATGAAAAACGCCGTCCGTAAGTCCGTGACCATGACTACTAAGCAGCCGAGGCCACGGGGTGATATATATATATGGTATATATTTATCTCGTGTTATATATTTATCTCGTTGTGTATTATATATTTATCCAGTGTTATATATTTATCTCGTTGTTTCTTGAGGTTTCGAAGGTAGTCAGTGTAGTACTCAGCATATTGAGGTCTTCCTTTGTCATATTGCGGACTACTTAAATCAATGGCTTCTTGAAACCGAAAAAAAATCACGAATAGCTGTAATTTACATTATATCCATATGGAGGAATTGATACGGATAGTTATTTCTTTGTTATAATAAAAATTTTACGATATCCATAGGTATATTCTAGTTTAAATCTTCATGTAAATGCATACGACGAGAAATTGTTTTGAACAGAAACATTCCACATAACTTACGGTATCTAATAAAACACTAAATTACTCTCATCAAGTGCATTAGGATAGAAAGTTGTGCAACAGATTACTTTATCCATTGGGAACATCACAGTCCATCTGTGCTGTAATGAAGTCGGGCTTCCATCTTCGATAATAAGTGTTCTTTCCAAGTTTCGGAGCTTGACAAGAGAATGGAATTTCATGTCAGTTGATAAAGGCAACACTAAGAATAAATTTAATATTGGACTAAAATATGTAACTAATCTCCGAGGAATAATGAGGGGTCCTATTTTATAGTCCTAGAAATATTAGTTCTACTTTCGCACAGATAGAAGATTTCCCAAAAGAGTGCTTGTGTATAATTTATTTTCCAGGAAAGTCAGACCACACGAAACAATCCAAAAATCGTAATTTAAAGCAGTTCTCGAGTTTCAGTAATTTCGTTAACTCTGAAATATTTCTTAACGTAATATTTCGAGAGTACACCTGAGAATACATACAGCAGTTTATGCGGTAAAATAGAATCTCGTGAATCATTCATTTTGCGGAACTTGAAAATCTGAAAGGTATCATTAGAAATTTAGTTATTTAAGACGGTTTCCAGAATTCAGCGTCTTCATTCATTTTGAAGTTTTCAAACCTGCTTTATTTCATAGAGTTACATCTTAGATACTTAGATTTGGAGATGAAATTGAGAAAAGGATAGATATTTGAAATTGTGTGTGTGTCATTACTTGCAATTGACATCGCGGGAAAATTGCTAAAATCTGTTATATATATCACGTGACTATGATTGTTTATTTACTTTACACTGAGAAACAATACGAGAGAGATTGAAAGCGGACTTCGTACTTTTGAGCCTCGATCAAGTGACGCAGACGATACTAGAGCTGGCACCTCCTTTTCTGAATTTATATGTGACGCCAACGGAATAGCTTGGAACCATGACCAGATTTGATATGCATCAGAACCGTTGCATGGTGGGTCTGTACAGCATCAAGACTTAAACCCCCGACTCGACTCGATGAAAACAACGCCGGCCGCGAGTTCGCCACTGCAACCACTAGGCTACCATGGCCATCTTATAGAAAACATTAAAACATTGCTGGTAAATAAAATGTCTACACCGTGACAACGGCATGCAACAAACGTCAAATATGTATGAAACGTTCAGCATTTTGAGATATATAAAACAATTTAAAAAAAACTTTCTTAATTTGTTTTTGTTAATTTGGAATTTTAAGAAAATGTCTATCGATATATGTAACTATCATTTAAGAGGTTTTGAGAGTGTGTTTTATATTTATCATATTATTAAATATTTAAGACACTTATATTATTAAATATTTATGTCATATTATTGTATCATATTATTAAATATTTAACTTTAAAAGAGGTCTTCTATAAATTCTCATTTCTCAGACTTTGAAGAAGACCTTTGCGAAATTTGAAATTCAAGTTAATATTAAGATGAGAAATTAGTTGCGCGAAAAAAAAAAATCAATTGCTATCTTGACTAAAGTATTTTTGAAAAGTTAGTTAACTATGTTAGTTAAGTTGATACAATAACCTATTAACATCATAATTTAAATTTGCAATATTAATTTCACTGTTCTGTGGTAAGGAGAAAAAATGTTATACTTGTCCTTTGTAGCCACTTAAGGGGCTATTGTCTCAGATGGATCACTTTTGGCGTACCTGATCACTTTTCAATTTGTATCGTTTTCTGCAATTTTAATTTTATTTAGCTTAAATATAATCAATTTAATAATTTATCGTTTGTTTTAATTTAAATTACACGTTGCTGATGTAATCAATTTTATTATTATCTTTTGTTTTATTTTTAATTACATTTAGCTTTATTAAATTGAATATATTTACTATCGTTTCTTTAATTTTAACCGCGGAAACGTTTACTGTTGTCCATTTCTTGATATTTTATCGTTTACTTTAATTTTTACATTTAATTAATTTAATAAATAAAAGCTCACCTTGGGTGGCTAAATTTGCTCTTCGTAAAACTTTTCATAGAACCTCTTCCAATTTTAATCTTTTTGTTTATTTACTTCATTTGTGTACAATACTTTCTGACATTTTTTTAAATTCTATTGACATTTTGTTGAACCTCTAAGATAATTTATATGGCATCTACAGTGGCACAAACAATTGAGGATACACCTTACTTTTACTTGATAAATCCAACTTTCAATCAAAATAACACCTTAACCAGAAGTGCAAACGAATTTTTATTCTTAGACATAACAAAAGGTTTAATTAACAGTAAGAGTGAGTGAGTGAGTGACTTTAGAATTTTATGGCGCAAGAGCCAGATATGGCTATGCTGCGCCAAACCAGGTGATACATAAAAAGTGATTAACACATTGCACTTAGGTAAAATTTAAAATCAATGGTAATAATTATGAGAGTAAATAACAGTTTAAAATGGATAAAAGCTTGAACAGATCAGACTAAAACACAATAAGCTAAGGTCGAATACGGATTTTCTTTTGCTTCAAGTTAGAATGTTCCATTTGGTCCACTGCATCCATGAGCCAGGAATCATCGACATCATATAAAATGCAGTCATCGTCATCTCCGAGATTTGGAGGTAGGGTACTTTTTTTGGGTCTATAAGCATTTAATTTAATATCAATTTTGGGTTTATTATTGAGTGTAGGATGTGAAATGTTTCGGTAAGGGCTATTTAATTTATTTTTCTTTTTGGTTTTTGTCTTAAAACTAGGAGCATTTACAGATTTAGCAGCTTTGATAGGAGCTATGGAAGGCAAAATATCTGCCTGAGAAGATGACGATGATGTATTAATTGTACACTTTGGAAAAGACGAAGGAGTCGATTTGGATCGGGAAGACAATGGCTTAAGACGGTGAAGAGGCGGGCATATCACTTTTGTAACAGCAGGATCAGTTTGGGTGAACGTTGTAATAAATGATTTAGTGGCCTGAGCATAAGTCTGAGAAAGTGGTGGAACTATTAATTTGCGCGCTTCGGGATATGAAATATTACGTGAGGATTTTATTTCCTGAATCTGTTTCTCTAATTTCCATTTGGGGCATAATGTTGAGTTAGATGTGTGAGATTGAGAACAATTAACACACCTGGGCTCCAGTTGGCAATCCGTGGAAGAGTGTCCAACAGAAGCACACCTGGAGCATGTTAATTGTCCCCTACAGGCAGTTTTTGAATGTCCGAACCTCTAACACTGAAAACAGCGCAGAGGATTCGGAATATAGGGCCGAATATTGCAATTTAGATATCCTGCTTTGATTGTTGAAGGTAATTGCGGTCTATTGAAAGTCAAAATTAAATGTTTGGTATTAAAAGTGGTACCGTCCTTTTTTATTATGATCCTTCTGACCTGAGTGACACCCTGATCCGAAAATCCATCTAGGATTTCGACTTCGGAGGTGCACAACAGGTCAGGTTCAGAAATTACGCCGCGGCAGGAGTTAAGGGATTTGTGGGGATAAACAGTCAGAGGAGAATCTAGAAAATTTTTAGCAGACAAAAATGATTTGGATTGCAAAGCAGTTTTCGTCTCTATTAAAAGGTCACCAGATTTTAATTTTTTAACGGATTTTGGTTCACCACCAATACCTAGTAATGCTTTTTCTATTGCGAACGGAGATTGTTGAGACATTTTATTGTTCGGTAAAGATAGGATCAAGAATCGAGTATGATTAGCTGTTTCATCGATATTTAAAGTTGTGGGTAAAATAAGGCCTTTACCCAGGCACGAAGAATTAGGATCCATAGAGTATAGAAACTATTCATCCTGGTGTGCCTCCACCCACCATGGAGTCCAACAAGGGAGGCAGTTGCCGGTCAACTGACATACGTCAGGCACGGCACTTACCTGGAGGTCAACCAGGATATAGCACTGCAGCATCAAGGCGAGGATCCACCGGGAAACCCGATGCACCCCTTATCTGCAGCACTAGCCCTACAGCAGTGTCTGTTTGCGGATGAATCTACAAAGAGGCTTACCACCAGCCGATTGACAGAAGCGGGCTCACTCCTGCCACCCGTCTACAGCGAAGCATGGGCCAAAGGGAACGCAAAAGGTATCCCCAGGATCCCAATTTCCTCCTTACGGGACGCCGCACACGGCAAACATGCGGGTTGGCAAGCCAACAGAAAAAAAAGGAGAATGGGAAACAAAACGTATACCAACAAAACTGAATAAAGGGAAAATGTGACGAAAGTAAATTTGAACAAAATATATCTGTTAAATGAAATGGAAAATCGTAAGAATCTGTTTTCTAGACGAAAAAGAAAGGAGAAATGTTAAGACAAGCAGGAGGGTCGAAAATAGAGAAAGATCGCTAGGGTATCCCAGGGGCGCGTCACCCATGTTTACCAAAGACAGTAAACCCCATAGGAAAGAAATAGATCACTCAGGTCCCTCGGGTTCGTGAAGCCCGTACTTACCTGAAATAGGTAAGCCCCTGAGGGGGTTAATTAACAGTAAAAATAAAGAAAAATCAACGACAAAATTCTAAAATAAAACATTTTAGAGGCATTTCAAATAAACATAAGCAGATTTTTACCTCAAAAAATTGAGGATACACAAATGAAATTTTAACACTTGATTTCTTTTTGCTTGCTACTAATAATCTAAGTTTGGGAAATTTTATCCTAAACTTTTTCAACTGTTATGTCTGTCTTTTGAAGTTGGTTATGAGAATATAAAGCTGTAATTTTAAATGGACAATGGCTCCTCGGAAAGAGACTAGTATTGATGTAAGAAAATTTATATTAAGGTTATTTAAGAAGGGAAAATCTTATCGTGAAATAGCTGAAATTGTCGGTAGAAATTGTCCAGAAAATCTGTGTCCAGAAAATCATTGGGAAATTTAAACGCGATGGATTAATTCAAAATAAGAGTGGAAGAGGAAGGAAAAGTATTCTGAGTGATGTAGCTAAAAGGGAAATTTTAAAGATATCAAGATTAATCCTAAACTGAGTGCAGTCAAACTAGCTGCAGAAACTTCTCGAATAATCTGCAGAAGTGTAAGTGCTGAAACTGTGAGAAATGTGATTAGACATGCTGGATATAGCAGTCTAGTAGCTAGAAAGAAACCTTTCATAAGCTTACAAAATCAGAAAAAGCGTTTGGAGTTTGCAAAAACTCATCAGTTGAAGACAGAAAACTTTTGGAAGAAAGTTATATTTAGTGATGAAAGTAAATTCAACATTTTTGGAAGCGATGGTCGTCACACCGTTTGGAGAAAGCCGAACACCGCTTTGGATCCATAAAATTTACGTCCTACAGTTAAACATGGTGGTGGCTCCGTCATGGTTTGGGGTTGTATGGGTGCAAATGGGGTAGGAAATTTAGTTTTTATAGATGGTATAATGGATCATAAGCTTTATATAGACATACTCCGCAACAATCTTAAAGAAAGTGCACAAAAATTGGGTTTAGATGGAAATTTTATATTTCAGCACGACAACGACCCCAAACACACGGCACGTAATGTTAAAATGTGGTGTCTTTTTCATTGTAAACAGCAATTGCACACACCGCCACAGTCCCCTGACATCAATGTCATAGAAAATTTGTGGGCCACACTAGAAACAGCGGTCCAAAAACACCAGATTAGAAACAAACCCCATTTAAAACAAGTGTTACAAGAAGAATGGGATAAAATATCTCCAGATACCACTAAAAAATTGGTCGAATTGGTACCAAGACGTTTGGAGGACATTATAAATGCCAAAGAACATGCAACAAAATACAGACGCTGGGTGCGTCTGGGGGTATAGTTGGGCACCCTGCCCCTGGGGATTATATCAGGGGACCTCAGGGACTTGCCTTCTTCAGGTAAGTACAAGCATCATGACCCCGAGGCTCCTTAGTGATCTTTTTTTCTTTACAATGGGGTTTACTGTCTTTGGTAAACACGGGTGACGCACTCCCTGTATACCCTAGTGATCCTTCTCTATTTTCGACCCTCCTTCTTGTCAACCACTTATCTTTTTTCAACTTCACGTCTAGACCACAGTTTAATCTTGTTTGGTGCAGCGTAGCCTTATCTGGCTCTTGCGCCAAAAAACTTTACATTCACTCACTCACTCACTACGTTCTTCAGGTATTTCGAACATCATGTCCCTGAGATACCTTAGTGATCTTTTTCTTTTCCATGAGGTTTAGTGTCTTTGGAAGACACGGATGACAAGCCCTCCTGATGCCCTGATGATTCTTCTCTATTTTCAATCCTTGTCAAGCAACGGTTTTTTTTCTCTAACATCTAAATTACAGATGCATGCATTATTTGGTGCAGCATATCCATATTTGGCTCTCTCGACTTAGATATCACTCACTGACGTACTGAGTTAATTTATAGTAGAGTTTTTCGATTTCATTTGCATTTATTTCGTCCAGAAGGGATTTTTAAAAATATGAAGTAAGTTTCATGTACCGTTTTAATTTTCTATAAAACTCTTTTCTGGTTTCATGGAATTAATTTTGTTCATCTATGCTAATATAAATTCATTAACATTCAATATTAGTTTTTAAACTTAAATTTGTATTATTCACATATGTTTGACATAACATAAAAACATATCTTCCCTTTGGAATTTAAATGTCTCATAAATATGTTTAAATAGCTTACAAAAAATATTTTGGATTCCACAATAATCAATAGTCCTAATAAAAATACCTTTATATTGCTTTTAAAAAATAATGTTTAGTTTTTAGGCTGTATCGAATACGTCAATTTTTAATACCAAATTTCGTGTATAAAATGTTTTTACATAAGTTATTTTAAATTAATTTGTGGGTGTTTTAAAAGACTTCAATTTCACAATTTAACTAATTAACCAAAATAAAATTATAACTTTATTGCACGATTATTTTGGTAGTGATTTACAAGTATTACCATTAAATAACAAGAAATTTTACATATTATCAAATAATATAATATTATGTGTGTATATATGTAAGTATGCATGTATATAATCATATCACCCACAAATGCATACATAATTCAATTTTTTTCCCAGTGAAACACTTCTTTATTCTGAAAATGTAAAGTAAACAGTGCATTTTAAAGTTTAAGGCTGCATCCAAAAAAAAAAAAAAAACATACACACATACGAAAAGAAATTGATATTTCAGATAAAATTGTTTTGTCAGTTTACATTTCTCTGAACAATATATTAAGAAATTTATCTAATAAAATAGACTAGTAAAACGGAGTGTAAAATCTTTTTCAATGGATTATTTTTTAAAGAATTCGTCACAGCCATCTGTTCAAAATCGGAGTCTCTCTTACATCTTCAAAAGAAATATTCTCTCCATTGGAGCTCAACAGACAAAATTTCATTTCAAATGATAAAGGCACATTCAAGGATAAATTCAAAGATGGAACAGAATAAAAAATAACTGATCTCCTCGTAATCACGATGTCATCTATTTTAGATTCCTAGAGATGTTAGTACAACTATCGAGGAGATAAAATAATTTCTAAAAGAATGCTTGAGCGTAATTTATTTTCTGAGAAAGTCAGACCATTTAACATTCCAAAAAAAGTTATTTTGAAACGGTTCTAGGGTTTCAGTAATTTTTCATAAAATCTGATATTTTTCTCACAATAATATTTCACAAGTGCGCCTTAGAATGCGTTACATATTTTGTGCTATGGAACAGAAACTCTTGGGTTATTTCAATCTTTAACAGAATAGAATTTCTTGGATACAAATTTAAACATTTATTGCTCCCTGTTGGTTTCAAGATATAAGCATTTTCATTTATTCTGAAGTATTTAAGGCTGCAATATTTCCCACAGGTATATTTTCGTTTGCTAAATGTAATGATAAAATTGAGAAAATAGTAGATTTATGAAATTACAATTATTTAAGCTAAATTAATAGAGCTAGTATATGCCGATTTCATACAAATAATTGAAATTTCCTCATCGCATTGCAATTTATATTCCGTTAAGATTGCTCGAAACAAAATATCAAATATGCATAAAATGTACGTCATATTCTGCAATGTGAGAAACTATTTAAAATAGCTTTTATATATCTTATTTACAAATTGTTTTGGAATCTTATCTTATCTCAGACAGAGTTTTTAGCATGAAATTCCATTCACTCGAAATCTCATGGTATATGGTTTGATCGTTTCAAACTTTAAAAAAGATATACAATGGAATATATAAGTCATTACTTACAGTGGCTCAAACAATTGAGAATACACCTTACTTTCAATTGATAAATCCAACTTTTAATGAAAATAACACATTAACTAGAATAGAAGACATATTTTTACTTTTACACGTAATAAAAGGGTTAATTTACAGTAAAAATAACGAAAATCAACAAACAAATATCTAAAATTAAAAGTTTCACAAATATTTGAAGTAAACATAGGCAGATCTTTACCTCAAAAAATTAAGGATACACCAACGAAATTTTTTCGATATATTACATGCATAGACTGTATCAGTATTTTGTTGCATGTCCTTTGGCTTTTATAATGTCCTCCAAACGTCTTGGTACCGTTTCGACCAATTTTTTCGTGGTATCTGGAGATATTTTATCCCATTCTTCTTGTAACACTTGCTTTAAATGGGCTTTGTTTCTAATCTGGTGTTTTTGGACCGCTGTTTCTAGTGTGGCCCACAAATTTTCTATGACATTGATGTCAGGGGACTGTGGCGGTGTGTGCAATTGCTGTTTACAATGAAAAAGACACCACATTTTAACATTACGTGCCGTGTGTTTGGGGTCGTTGTCGTGCTGAAATATAAAATTTCCATCTAAACCCAATTTTTGTGCACTTTCTTTAAGATTGTTGCGGAGTATGTCTATATAAACCTTATGATCCATTATACCATCTATAAAAACTAAATTTCCTACCCCATTTGCACCCATACAACCCCAAACCATGACGGAGCCACCACCATGTTTAACTGTAGGACGTAAATTTTTTTGGATCCAAAGCGGTGTTCGGCTTTCTCCAAACGGTGTGACTACTATCGCTTCCAAAAATGTTGAATTTACTTTCATCACTAAATATAACTTTCTTCCAAAAGTTTTTCTGTCTTCAACTGATGAGTTTTTGCAAACTCCAAACGCTTTTTCTGATTTTGTAAGCTTATGAAAGGTTTCTTTCTAGCTGCTCGACTGCTATATCCAGCATGTCTAATCACATTTCTCACAGTTTCAGCACTTTCTCTTTTGCAGATTATTCGAGATGTTTCTTCAGCTATTTTGACTGCTCTATGTTTAGGATTATTCTTGATATCTTTTAAAATTTTCCTTTTAGCTACATCACTCAGAATCCTTTACCTTCCTCTTCCACTCTTATTTTGAATTAATCCATTGCGTTTAAATTTCCCAATGATTTTCTGGACACATGAGTGACTTCTACCGACAATTTCAGCTACTTCACGATACGATTTTCCCTTCTTAAATAACCTTAATATAAATTTTCTTACATCAATACTAGTCTCTTTCCGAGGAGCCATTTTCCATTTAAAATTACAGCTTTATATTCTCATAATCAACTTCAAAAGACAGAAATAACAGTTGAAAAAGTTTAGAATAAAATTTCCCAAACTTAGATTATTAGTAGCAAGCAAAAAGAAATCAAGTGGTAGTTAAACAAAAATTTCATTTATGTATCTTCAATTTTTTGAGGTAAAAATCTGCTTATGTTTATTTGAAATGCCTCTAAAAAGTTTTATTTCAGAATTTTGTCGTTGATTTTTCTTTATTTTTACTGTTAATTAAA
>BMAW01089930.1:0-30539 GCA_019974015.1 Nephila pilipes | reverse complement strand
TATATATATATATATATATATATAAATTCAATAAAATGTCAAATCTAAATTTTTGTTTGGATCACTGTACATGATTATTATTTTCGATTATTGAGCAATTCATTCCAGTTTTTGAAAAAAATGTAATCGATTTTATTCTGACTCCTTTTATAATTGATTTTTTAATATGTCCGAGCATGTTGTTTTGAGAAAAGGGTGTCAACAATAATACGCGTTAATAAAATAAAGGATACATGGTGTTAGGTTCAAAAGATAGACATTATAATACATCATTGATTGTGTGTGTAAAAATTACATTTAATTTGCTGAGGTATATTTACATTGATAATATATGTTTAAATTAATATTTTAACGTTCGTTTTAATTTTAATATCCGAATAGGATATTATTGCCTATTTTAATAAATTATCGTTTGCTCTCATTTTAGTGTTTGTTTCAATAATCGAATTTAATCGCAGAATCGCCTGTTTTCACTCTCTTTGACACTGCAACATTTTTGTACTTTGAAATGTTTTGCTTGTGGAAGTAAAATACATTAGGAATTTGAAGAAGATATTTTCTTTACTTGGTAGTAATTACTTCCATGAAGTTTTGGGCTCGGAAGCAGGTTACGTTACGCTAATTAATATTCATTATGAAGAATTCTACTTATTCGAGAGAATTTAATAGGAAAAAAAATGTTAGTAATGTTAGTTTGTATTTTGGTTTAATTTATAATTTTTATTAATTTGGTTTAATTTTTTACAATTTTCTTTTTTAATCTTTTTTTGGTAACTTCATTACTTTTATATAAACTCTGTTTCCTCGGTTATTTTGATCTAATTTTTCTTTAATCCTTGCAGTTACCGTTTACTTTTTTGTTACCATTTTTATTGAAAAATAGCTCTTAAAATGATATTCTCCTTTTTTAGTTAATATACAAATTCATTAAATGTTAACATTTTTGGAATATTTGATTGTAGAACTTAATAGATTAAACTTTGTAGCCATGCAGCTATATATCATGTCTCCTTGTGCATGAGCAAAATGCATGTTAATTATATATTTAAGGAAAAGAAAGGTTTAGGGATCAGTTACGATACATATGTTACGTATGTTTCTTACAACTAATAAATTATATTGTATTTTTAATTCATTATCTTATGATTTTGTTACTGGTACTGAAAGACTTTACTGAAATAACAAATTTTTAGTAGACTATACATCAATAAATGAATTTTAAAATATCCTCAAATTATACACTTTATATAAAAAATTATACTCTGAATTGTTTGTTTGGGAGAATATAAAAGGCTCATGTAATAATTTTCTTCCTCTTAATCTCGTACTATTGAATCGGTAAATTTGCAAATATGAGGTAAGTTACAGATTTGCAAATATTATTAAAAATACTTACTTAGGTTCAAATTTTTTTTATTAAAAATGTTTCTTTTTTAGTATTAGTAACAGTTACGTAAACTAACATCCCCAGAAAGATCAGAGTACGTCAGAGAGCTACACCTCTGGTAATTTCAGAAAAATTTATGTGCTATTTTAAATGTTCACATTTTTGACACAAATAAGTAACCAATACACAAAATTTCATTTTTATTACAGTTGCATTCTAATAAAAAATGATTTCGCATTGGCAATTGAAATGTTTAAAACCCTGTTTTGCTTTAATACTTTGCTTTTAAATTAACTAGAGGTTTTGAAAAAAATAACTTCAATAAGAATAAAAAAAAACAACGACAACTAGAGCAATATGACATGATATACAGAAGTAAGAAATACACTCTGTTGCATGCAAATTTTAATCTCAGAAAATTCATCACAAAAATATTTTTTTTATTTTCAGATGAATCGAAAATAAGATCACCAGGTATCCCAGCTAAATAAACTTCCTGTTGACATTTGAGAAGAATACTTGAACCGTCATATTTGTAAAGAAACCGCATCTGGAGTATCTTAGTTGATTTTGGAAGCATTTTATCTACTTCCAGATGTAATGAAATTGTGGAAGCGAGGTACAGGGAAAGAAATAATTTCACGAGATCGATCAGGCGAAAGCCTCCAATGAATAAAAATATTTTTAAAGTGAGAATCTATAAATTTTTTTAACAGGAAAAGGGGTTGTATTTTATATATACTTACTTGATCCCCTTTTTTGACGTAACACCCACATATTTTACTCTTATAATAGGAGAAGCTCTTACGAATTATGTTATAATTTTTGTTTTGAATAATTGGGGTTTCCTTTTAAACAATAAATTTTTGAAGAGAAATTAAAGATTTAAATGAAATTTCTCTCTCATATGCATAAAAAACAAATGATGTTAATTTGTCAATAGCCGGTTTGAAAGTTCACTGAACGTTGTCAGTGTATCTTGTTCAGTTTAGTTTCAGCATTTTTGTTGTAGATTTAAACGATTAAATGTGTACGGTCATTTTAATTTTCACTAAATTACGTACATAAAATAATTTTTAGGACGTCAAGACATAAACAATAGCTAAACGAAAGAGTAGTCAAAATGAATTAAGTAGGAAATTCTCAATAATCCAGTAACGATTAAAGCTACTCTTTTATAAATATAAATGGTTTTCTTTTAAGTAAGTGTTAAAGCTATAATACTTATTAAATATCCTGAACGATGTTGAATTTTATTACGTTATTCCAAAAATGGTTGACTTTAAATAAGCGTACATTAATAAACAATAATGCTTATTAGTTATGCTTGAACGATGCTAAATTTTAGAAACACGAATTATGATGATATATTATTCTCTTCGAGTTTCAGATATTTTCTTTTTCAATCCATATTGAACAAGGATTTACCTTTCCTGATGGAAATCAAAGCACGGGTGATAGGATCCTAGGGTTCATTAAAGAGAGACAATGATGGTTCGAATACGACTGATTTTCATGTGGAGATGCAGTTCCGAGGCCTGATTCCACCAAAGTCTTGGTATTAAGTAGTGAGAGGGACTGCTTGTTAAATAAAATTAAGTCTCAGTTTAATTTCAGGCATGGTAGAAAAACAAGTCACCCATGTTCAGGTGTCACTTTCAGTTGTTCTACCGGAGTTCGAAATAACAAAATACGTATGTCGAGAAATATTCAATATATAAATTAAAGGCATGTAATCACATAGTGCTAAAGGAAAGAGTACATGCAGCGATAGGAAGAATAGAACGATCTTCAAGAGAAAGCAATGTTATTTAAATTACACATGACGAATGTTGGGTGCAATTAAGTTTATTTGAACATATAGATTAAAAGCTAAAGGTTACATATTACTGAATTAACATGCTAAAGAATGAGATGCGTGCTGCCCCTTTGACGAATTTTTGCGATTTCATTTCATTGTTGCTGTATAAGATAGGCATTAAATTAATTCATAATGAAAGGTGAGTGTATGAGCTGTAAATGTGTTTCGTCATACGTCGCAAGCATGTCGATAAACGATGCTAAATGTGCATGAGAGTGTTGTCCATCTGTATGGGTAAGTGTGTCTATTGTTTGTGAGAGTGTTTGTCAAACTTGGTGATTCTATATTATATCGAGATGTTAATAATTAATCAATTCTTTGAATAAAATTAATTAGTCTTTTAATTCAAAAAATTATTGTTATTGTTCAAACATCTACAAAACTCTCTTGTAAGTTTAAACATACAGAGAGTTTAGGGGGAGAGAGAAAAATGCTCACACAATACATTATTTTCTCAGTGACAGGAAAAGCATGAGGTAGAAATTAAAACTTATAAAGAAAAAACGTTTTCTACATACGGCTGATGCATTCACCAGGATCATAAAATTAAGCCATAACTAATTAATACATAGATTGCTTTCGAACGAAATCTATAAATACAAATAAATTCCTCTGAGCCTTTTTAAATCATTATCAAATCTTAGAGGAAGTCAGTAGATCGAATCTTATCAGTTTCATTCCTAGTTGTTGCTTGAAACTTGTGAGATGTATTCTGTAACAGTTTTAGGAAAATTATAATCATTAAACATGTAGCTGTATTTGTTATGTTTGGAAATAATTTTGAATTTTAGGCAGTATTCGTGTCTTACCAGAGGGACAAATTTAAATAAAATTTGAAATTATTTTAAGCCATGAACTAATAATTTATTAATTCATCAGAGGAAAACTAAGCACGTGAAAGAAAATTTGTAATAATATTTAAAATTTTGTTTTTCAATTCCCATATTTTCACACATGTTTTGATAGTACTTATATGATACAAATATCTCACAAATATAATTTTTTTAAGTAATTAAAAGAGAAAATTATATAATTTAGAACTGTTACTTACGGTTCAAATACTTATATTACTACAGCTGGAAAACTTTTACAAAATACTTCTGACAGTTTTGATAATACTGCTATTATTAAAAATAGTTATGAAATTATTAAATATATAAAAGATACAAAAATTGCTCTATTTATACGTATAACTTTGCAGATTTATTTAATTCCATGGACTTAGAGGTGATTTAATTAAAGTTATTTTGGCTGATTACAAAAAGAATTAAAAATAAACAGATCTATTTCTTATGAAAACTTCTGACTATTCTTGTTTTAAAAGAAAACAATATTGGTAATCATGGAAAAACTATAAGCAAATATAAGGTCAAGAGAATCTAGATAATAACTGTTTAGCTAATATTTAACTACATTACTTTGAATATAAATTAAGAGATAATAAACATTTTAAATTATTTAGATATCAGGATGATCTTATTATTTTTCAAGTTAATTCCAATATAGATGCTGTACCTTATTATTTTATCCTACTTATTTAAATCTGATTATAACCATTGTAAATTCTTTTGAAACAGATTTTTCAGATGTTAATTTAAAAATTGATAATAATGGGATTATTTTGTGTGTGTCAAGAGAGATAACTACTGTTTCCAAATAAATAAAGTGACTTCTTTTGATAGTAATTTAAGTTTAAAATTTTCAGAAATATTTTATATAATTATTTAATAAGAAATATGAAATTAATTAATTTACCTATTAATTTTCAAAATAATAAAAATAATTTGATTTAAAAAGTTTCTATACTATTTATGATGATAAGTCATTGGTATTTTTTACATTTTGTTTTCTAAAGCTCATTTTTTGTTTATTTAGTTTATTTTTCTGATTTTCTTGTTTAATTAATATGTTATTTAGATTTTATTGGTTTTACGTTTTTTAGATATTTATTTACATATATTTTTGTTGGTTGCAGCTTAATTGAATTTGATTAATATTTGTACTTTGTCTACTTTCTTTTCTTTTCTATGGTTGATTTTTTCAATTTTGCTGATTTTTGGTACGTTACAATAATTAATGTAATTCATTGAAGTGTGATGGTTTTATTGAGCTTTATAAACTCATAATATTGCATTCCAAAGGATGAAACAGTATTATAGACGTTGATAAAATCTGATGTGTTTACTAAGTTAATTCACTTCTTCAAATATGTTTTTCTTGCAAACTTTAATGGAAAGTATTACATATATATATCTATATATAGTTAAAAGGTATTGTTATAACTTAAATAAACATTTTATATTTAACAAAGTAAAATCTCTTTGAACAATTAATATCTTTCCCATTGGCATCCTAATAATAACTTTCAAAAGCTCCGTTCAATGAAACAAACAAGCACACTACATATGAAATTTACTTAACAATATTCTTAACTTAAGAAAGAGTCACATTAAGCCCATATTTGCAAAATAAAAGTTTATATCTCTCTGCATATTTATTTTAGACTCAGCCAATTTAAAGGATTTAAACAAAGACATACTTTACCCTTTTGATGAATACGCTTCTACGCACTATAAATTCGTATTTAAATAACTTTTAAGCAAAAATAAAAGTATTCAAATGGCCACCTTTAATAATTTTTTCTCTTACATCTTTTTTATTTCAGTGTATTCAAGAAAAACTTTTTGAAATCTTGCCTAATTTTAATTTTATTAAAATATTAACATGAATAATTATAATTCGAAAAAAATTGTTTTCATATGAAAAGATTATCTACATATATACGACTTTATCTATAATAAATTTTGTATTCTTTTAAATAAATCAGTGCCCAATTAATAACACTTGAATGATTTTAAGAAAAATTTTGAAATTTGTTTTTACTTTCTAGAACTCTTTATTTTACACATGTTCTCACCAGGAAAATTAAGAATTATATGAATGAAATATATCTACATACTCATATTACACCAATGCTACATTACTGGATCTTAATAGGATAAAATCAAGTTTTGCTCTTTATAAAAGCAAAATAAAATTTTTAAAGACAATTAATGCCTGATAACTTTTTAAGTAATTATTTTCAGATTATTTTTACAATCACATATAAAAATTCCCGTTAGGAGACAAGTTAAACAAATTAATGATAGATTTTATGAAATGCAAACTAATTGTAAAATTTGGGAATTTGCGACTTAATTCCTTGAGTTTTTGCTCAATAGTTTTACACATACGCACACACACACATACATACATATATATAATACATATACATACATATATCCACATTGAGTAAGACACTTTTCTAATACAGTGGGTTCGACTCCTATTACCCCTTACTCTAACCAGGAGTCTCTTCTAACTAATTTTAAATGCAAGCATTCAACTACAACAATTCACTGCAATTAACTTGACAACATCTGTCGGCTTCTCATTATCATCTGTTTCACTTATTCTTTTTAATTCTATTTCGTTTGTGTATCACTATCCTTAATTCAATTCATTACACTTCTTATCGTCATCTAACTTGAGTGATAATCTTTCATAAGGTTGGAAAGAAGTTGGAATTTTATACAATTCAGATTACAAAAATCCTTTAAAGGTCAATGAATAGAAAACTGCGAATAGCCCAACTGAAGTAAATAATTCAAAATGTCCTCAAATATGAATATGTGCATATATCAAATGTTGCATACCAAGAAAGAAGTACAAGTTTCCATTTACTAGTCAAAAAATTCTATATTGGAAAACATACAAATTCTAATGCCAAGTAAGATCACCGTGAACGATAAATGATCTAACATCTTACGCCAAGCGGATGCTGGTGATCCAAAACAGATAACATTTCTTTTTCCGCTTAGAGGTGGGGGATGTCTAAACTAAAGATTAGTGGCACTTCGTTTTTGCTACTCTCAGCTTTGCCCTTGACAAAGGACTCAAAATAAACAACAGTCCTATTTCGCGAAACGTAGCACTTTCATAAAAAAAATCGAACAAATTGTGAATTTATTGCTTAGAACAAAGTAGGCTTAAGATATATCATACGCTTTTACAGTAATTTGATAGCTTAATATGAACAATTTCAAATTTTTAAAAAGCAAATTTATTAATTTTCTGATAACAAGTATACTTATTTAATTATAATTTAGGATATTTTTCGCATAAAATAGTTTAAATTTTATATAAAACGAAATATAACGTACCTTCAAATTCTTACTTTAATACTTTGCATGTAATGTGATGGAATTATGTGTTGCAAAATATATCTTTTCAGAAAAGAAATTCTTTGCAAAACTGCTGGTTTTAAGAATTTTAACAACTTTTCAAGTCTTCCAAAGTCTTAAATAGATTTTTTTAAAAGAAAAATAGATTTAGCAAAACTATAATAATTTTAATTCTTGTTCATGTAGTTTTATTATTAATCATGAACATTACTGAAAAAATGAATTAAAACTAAGCAATTTTAATTTTAAATAAAAATTTATACGTGTAATAGCAAAAAAAAAAAAAAAAAATTAAATATTATTAACTCATATTTATTTCTTTAAAAATGAGATTTTATTAAAAATAATTTTAAATTTAGATAGAAAAGAATTAAAGTAAAAAAAAGTAATTAATATGTGTGCGTAAAATTATAAATATGTCGCACTCAAATTAATTGTACAATAATTTATTTGTTCATAATTATTTCTCCTCTGTAACTATTCTAAATATTAAAAATAAAAATGTAATTGCAGCGATATAATACGTTTTGATTTGCAACAAATAACGTTATAAAATTTAAAACAAAACCAGACCATATGCACATTGAGAGTATTATAAGTAATATAATTTTTATAATATAAATATCATATCCACTTGCTTCAAATATATAAATATTCATAATATCAGGAGCAGTGTTAATAGAGATAATCTGTAATTTTCATAGAATGTAGTAATTGCACCTCGTTTATCCATTTCCCCCGAGGAAGAATATTTTTTTTTGTAAAAAATACATCAACAGAATATACACATTAAATGTTCTCAACTTCAATAAAATAAAATGTTATTTTCTATCAGAAAAAATATATGAAGGATTTTACCAAAACATTTAGCACAAACATACTTTAATGCAAATATAACTTTTTCTTATATTTGTAATACAATGAATCCCGTTTTTGCATTATTTATTTTGTATATTTTCCATTTTCCTTTGTTATTACTCATTAGTCTCAGAAAGGAGAATTTTAGAAGTTATGCAATTCTGTTAATAGAAAGCCATTAATTAGTCTTATTAATTATATAATATATATTAAAATTATGAATGTTGCAAAGATCTGCAAATTTATTGTAAAATATTCAAAGGTACGAGTCCAGTTAATACTTTATGAAATTTAATTTTTTATCTCGTTTCATAATATTAATCTCATGCATATGGTCATTTAAATTCTTGAGCTCTATGCTTGTTAGTACGTAGATATATCGTATAATTTCATTAATTCCAGGTAATTCGTTAGAAAAGTTTAATTTTGCTTCAATTTCTCTGCATTTTATTATAGTTGTATTTTCTTAATTAAACGTCATATGTTTCCATTTATAAATCCGTTCGACACATTAAAGTAGAGTTTATTTCTGTCTGTTGAGCAAATAAAAGTTCAAGATGAGCCTAAAGTCCTTCAACAGTTTTAAATGAATGTAATTTTTAATAATTAAATAGATTTATTTATTATTATGCATGTTTTGAAAACATTTTAGATTTAATTATGGAAAGCAACTTCTCTGAATTAGAACCACTGTTAAGTTTTAAAATATGGGCACTTTGCGTCATATTTTACAGAACAATTTGCAATTTCTCTTGCTCTATCTCTCAAAATTCTAGTTGGGTAATGATCTTGTGCAGATCAATGGTATTATTTTACTACCGAAAATGTGATCTTTAACTTCTACCAGGCGTGAATGCGTGGGGGATATACTAGAATTCAAAATGAATTAAAATTGAATTCGATTTACTATCTTTTATGCCAAAAGGCACAATAAACACCTGTAATTGATTGTTCGATCCACTGAATTTGATCTACTTTCAGTCATCGTCTTAATTTCGAGGCGTCTATAAGGTTCCTCATAAACGTTATTTATATTTTAGAGATATGTGTGACTGTTTATGCAAGTTTTTGTTTGAATGTAAAACTACATATACGACCTACAATAATACAGCTTTTTAGACCGAAATGACTGCTACAATTTCCAAATACCCTCGTAGAAGAAAATATTTACCGTAGAATGCCTACCTCTCTGCAAAGAGGGCCAAAATTTTAAGTGTTAAAAAGAAAAAAGATCTAGGCATTGAAAAGTTGAAGAACTAATGTCGGGAGAAAAAGGATGCTCGACCTATTTATTAAAATAATAAGAATATTAGAATCAAATGGTCCAATAGAGAAATTTACCAGATATTTGCATGATTGGAGTGCTCAAAATATATTTGTTCAGACTGCACTGCTGGGATTCAATGAAGACTAATTTATAAAGACTGATTTATTTTATATTCTTAAACTCATTCCTTTTATTTTAATTACAGCTTGCTTATATTAAATTCTTAAATATTTATATTTAACGATAGCGCGTAAGAAAATACACTCGACACAGTACAGAGAGTGTATCAGCAAGGCAGGTTAAATGATCCTTAGAGAAAAAAATATTCTAGTGCAATGAAATCAGTGAAACACGTGAAGATTGTTTCCAAGTTCTCGAGAACAGTATTGAATCGATATTTATCAATTTTTTAAAAATATTTCCTTCAACGTGATCAAAATTGGTATGACTGTGTCGAAAAGAATCTTCCAGTTCTTGGAATATCTTTCACAGGCTCTTATGTCACGAAACGCTTAACTAAGGACAAAATCACAAGCCTAGAAAGAGGTAATTTTTAATAAAATACCGCACATAAGCCTACTGTGGGAAAACACGGAAATATTTAATTCCTTAGCAGTATCTAATAATTTTCTCCACGTGTTACTCAAATACGCAATTTCCATTAGTTAAAATCCCAAACTTTGATTTTCGGATAGTAAAAACACCTTCTCCTCTTCAAAAAAGCAAATTTCACAAAAGTTATTCACATTTTAAATTGTAAAGGGACTTTCTGTGGACAATTTATAATTCATTACTCAGTATGTTACTAAGACATGAGTTTTATTTAGATAAGGTTACTCCAAATAAGAATTTTTCTTTTAGGTTAGGTAAAGTACTTTATTTTCTATTCTTGTTTAAATTAAACAGAATGAAATGAAGAATAAAACTGCCGCACATAGAATCTTACAAAATTTGAGAGACCTCACTTAGCGTTATTTGAAAATTAAAAAACGAAAATCAAGACGCGTGGATCATGTTACTTCAGTTAATTATGATAACTGTCAGATTTGTATGATGTATGATTATTACGTCTTTCATGTTTATATGTTCTGAGACTATCAAACAGACATAGCAAATATATGTGGTGTGTGAAGTTTGTCATCCAAATCCTATCTGTAATCTATATAAATGGTTTTTATTATGTCTGTATTATGTGATGTCTAAGAAAGGTATTTATCATGTACTATGGTGCTTATCTTATATAAGGTATCTAACTATGAAGACTGGTGCCACGCTCTAAAATCTATCTATCAGTTGCATAATACCTATTTTTATAAAGTTTCTTATGAATAAAATTAAGACTTTCATTAGACAGTCATTTTGGACCCATGAACTTAATTTTAGACCTATGGAATTTGTACCTTCTTCCTCAACTAAGGAGAGTAGTACTTTTTTGAATAAAATAAAATGCTTGAAAAAGAGAAAAAAAAGCATACATTTCTGACGAATTATGTTTTTGCTCTCCGGTTCTTAAAAGTTTTTGAATAATCTGAAAACCTGCAAATGAAAAATTAAAATAGACATAAATGGTTTTAAAATTCAGAGTAAATAAGAAAAGTTGCAGAAATATTCATTTTCTCTCTCTTTCGAATGCATTTTATTACATTCAAATAAATATAATTACATATAGTTGAAGAGAAAAGTAGATTTCCATTGGGTTAACATTACATTCCCGAAGTCTAATAATTGTCAATTGGGAGCCTTAATATGGGAGGGGAAAGGAGGAGTTGCATCAAGAAAACGAATAAGATTTCAAATGCTAATGTACCTTGGGAAGTATTAATAAAAATAGTGGGTGAAACCTTGAATAGAAAAACATTCTTATCCACAAATATAGGAAGGGAATGGACTTGACATTTAATTTCTTACCATAAAAAAAGAAACATAATATTTAAGCTCAATGTAATACTTCTTTGAAGGAAAAAGGGTAAAAAAAAATTTGATTTGAAGTCCAGAAAATATAGGAAAAACACCTAAAATTTTCCAAATGGAATATAATTCTTCAGTATTGATGAACTATTCAGAAAACGCAACTAAAGGGAATTAATATTTCTATCATCCTCTTTTTCATTAGGAAAAAATATATGTAAAATTTTTGTGTGTGACTTTTTAAGTAGTTCGTCTGGAGTTTAGAAGAACTATCGATATAAAGATGTGAAATTCTTTGCACTGCTGATTAAATAGTGGCTATTTTCAGGGTTGCATTTAACTATGCCTAGAATTTCATTACCATATTATTTCCAGAATATCAGCAAAGTTATGGTATTCTATTCATAAACTGTTAGCATTCCTTAGATATTTTAACACCTAAGCATTATTGAAAACCTGTTAAAATTAAATAGAATAAAGGAATTATTTCATTTCAGAAAAGTGTTTTGAATGCGATTCATAGATAGAGACATAAAATGCATTTTTGAGCATTTCTTTTTATTAAAACAATTTTGATTTATTTTCGTATTGATATTGATTACTTTCTGTCTAAATATTAAAAAAAATATTTACTAGTAATTGAATAAATAAGACGTTTGAGAATATTTATCTCGAATTTTTCAAAAAAAAAAAAAAAAAATTATTAAAACCTTGTGGAAACCATAAGAATTTTTTAAGGAAAAAACGTCCTGTCACATTTTTCACTTTTTTCTAAGACATTAAAAGCTAACCAATTATTTTTTTGCAATGTTTTTTAATTTTTGAGATTTTCAGAAGTAGGTAGATAATTATTATGATTCTACTTGCATCAGAAATAATTCGTCGGAAGTATGAATATCATGATTAAAATTTTTTTGTTAGAATATTTTAGATGACATAGCATTTTAACAGAAAATTCATGAAAAAAAAAATACAAAAAAATTTTGAGTGAATGAATAAATTCCTGGAATATAAGTAAACTTTAACAAATGAAATTTTTTCAAATTGCTTATTCTACCGTTATGCATTAACTAGAGTTCACATTAAACTTTATCCTTTTATAATGATGGCTCATGATATTTTTTGCATTAATGTCTGAAAATTATCTTACTTTAATTCTGTTTTTATTTATAAAAGTAGTGAGAAGTGTCAAGACATTCACTGATTTATATAAAATAAATTTCTTAAGAGATAAATGTATGTCTATTTTTTAAAAAATGCTTTAAATTTTTATAAAAGCATGACTTAGAAAATAAATGAATTTAATTCCTAATCAGATATAAGCATATTACTTAAAAACAAGTTTACTTTTCAAACTTTTGCACCTTTTTTGCTACTGCATCAGAAATCATTTTCAACACATAGATGAAATCATACATAATCATGGTTACTTAAACACAGAAAGAATTAATTGTCTATAAATCAAAATGATATAAATTTTCTCTGAAACTTTATTTTTAAGATTTAGGCTACAGCAAATAACTTTGAAACATTTTTTTTTGAGTTGTCAAATTAAATGCGATTTTGGCTGTATTTATTTTGAAATGTTCAAATCATTTTGATAGTAGAAAGATAAACTTATAAAATTGTTATATATGCAATCCATATAATTAATCCAAATTGTGTCAAATTCAGAATGCAATGCAAAATAATACCTCAAAAGCTGTCAAACAGTATGGTAAAGTGCAATTGAAATTATTTCAAATTAATTTTTTGTAAATACACATTGTTAGTTTGATATATCTTCTAATTTAACTTTTATAATTAATTATATTCAAATTTACAATAACACATAGTTTTCTGTCAGAATGGATATTTTCTTTACATTCTACTTTGACCAGAGAGCCTGAAAAAATTTTACTTAGAGAAATGGTTTCATTAACAATAAGTTGATCGATATTTAACTAAAAATTCAAATTTATCTAATCTCATCATGTTATAAAGTTGTGATGTAAATTTTTCAAATTTATCAAATTACTACTTACAGATATTTTGCTTAAAAATAATTTTTGATCTTGATTGTACTTTACAAGATACTAATTCTCTTTATAATAATCTTCTAAAAATTATTATAATAATAATAGTTCCCTTCATTAATATTCCGTACCGCGGTAGCAAGTAGTCATTGGTGCGAGCTCATGAACGGCATAATTTTCGGTGTCTATAGAGGAATTGAAAAAAAGTAGAACTGAAAAAAAGTAAATCTAACTACTTAGAATTGTTCTTAATGCATCATCTCCAACAACAAATGTAAAAAGTCTTGGAATTCTGTTCAATATAAAGAAGCATAAAATTTTCTAGTATTATGATAAGCTTTAGAAAATACATATTCGTCTTTACGGCTGATATCAGAAAGTTGTATTGCATGATATAAATCGAGGGTAGTGAAAGAAAACTTCAAAGGAATCTGCGGCAGGAGAATATTACAGATTCAATAAAATCCTTTGAGCTCACTGCAGTAACTTATGGCACTGTATCCGCACTAACGTTTGGTTACAAGAACAATGAAAGAATTGTCAATTGACGAAAGTTTTATGAAAATTGAAAATGTTTTATGAGCTGGACCTTTGTAGCAGAATGATGTGTACATGAATGACATTTTAGCGGGTCTGAATCCTTAATTGTTGCAAAAGAGTAACTAATTAAATTATTATAGCTTGAAGGTATGAAATTATTCAAGTAGTATAGCAACAGTGATGAGCTTACGGTCAAAGATGATACATATTCCTTCCCTAATCTTGACGAAACTTTTATACTTGGAGTGTATAGTTTTTATTTTAAAGTTGTTCCAGATCAGAATGCTAAAATGACAAAACGTCAAGTTTTATCAGTCATAGCCAAAATGTTTGATTGGTTAGGCTTATTAGGTTCCTCCATTACAAATGCAAGAATATTTATGCATAAACTTTGACTGATTAATTTAAATTGGAATGATAACCTTCTAGCAGAAGAAGTTAAGGAATTGCCCTTTTCCCCCACCGGTCTACAATTGGTTAACAACTGTGAGAAAGATTGGTGCATACTAATATTAGAAATTAATTTGATTGAACTGCATAAGTTTTTGTTGACGCATCTGAATCAGGCTTAGAGAGCCGTTATATATTGTAAGTGTTGTTCCACTTCTGGAGACATCTCTATAAAATGTAGGTAGTAAATCTCCAGTGTCATCAGTAAAGCAGCTGTTTTTCTGGTAAAGTTAATGTCACGTGTGATTCTTTGTGCTCAAATTAGATGTAAGCAATATCTTCCTTTGGTCTTATTCCCTAATAGTGTTTTCTTTATTGTCGAATGAGTCATATCTCTTTATAAGCGTTGTTCCAATAGAATTGCTAATATCGAATGAGTTAATATCGAAAACTGGTGATTTTGATGAGAGAGACAAAAACCACCAAAAAAAATTGGAAGATGCAGTGTTGCAAGCATTGTTGGACGAAGAGCCCCCTCCATCATAATTGGAGGAAGTAATGACTCAAAATGTATTAGCCAGCGTTTGCACCCGACCGGAAAAGTTCAAAAAGAAGGAAAATGTGTACCGTACGATTCGACTGAATGACAAATAGAGAATCGAAAAGTCACCATAGAACTCCTGTTGAATAGATATCAACAGGCGAATGTCCTGTACATATTCGTAAACGGTAATGAAAAATGGATTTATTTTGAATATGCAGAACGAAGAGAATCATGAGTTGATCCAGGAGAGCCAATAATATCGACTTCAAGACCAAAGGAAGGAAGACACTGATCACTCTGTGTTTGGTAAAATCAAAATGGCTTTGTTTACTATAAAATTCTCAAATCAGATGAAATGATTGATGTTGCTCATTACCAACAACAAATGATCAAGTTGAAACATGCATTGCTCACAAAATGTCCGGAATGGGACCAAAGACATGGAAAAGTTTTGCTACATGGCACTGCACGAGCCCACAACATAAAATTTATCAAAGAAACTTTAAAAATATTGAATCGGGATGTGTTACCTCAACCGCCGTATTTGCCGGATAGTGCTCCGTTGGATTATAACTTGTTCCGTTCGATGGCGCTTGGATTGGCTGAACAGTACTTTGCTAATTTCGAAGAAGTAGAAAAATGGGTCCATTCACGGTTTGCTACGAACAATGAAAGTTTTTATTGTTACGGAATTCATCTTTTGCCAGAAGAACAGGGAAAAATTGTAGCGTCGAATGGGGCATACTTCAAATAAATAGCTCAACTATTCACTTCAAATTAACACATTTTTTTCCTTCAAAAATCCCCTTTTCATTCGTATACACTTAGTAATCAAAAATGTTGAGACTCGAATAGGTTTCTTCAACTTCCACCAAAATGGAATCAATCTATAAGATTTGTGATCACCGTCGGCTTATTTGTTAAATTGCCATTTCAACTATGCGTCAAATACGAGTATCATTTACTCACTACTAACTCTATATCCTATTCTCCGTCACCTTTATATGTTTTCTAATAAATCGATTCACTATACTTCTTTTGTTTTTTTAATTTGTGTAATCATGTTTCATTTTATTTTAAAGCTCGAAATTTTCATATAATAAGAGAAAGTAAACTCAGATGTTAGTTAAGAGAAGATACGCGCGAATATATCACATTATATCTTACTCATTTAAGTTTAGAATTATAAATAAATGTCGATTCTCCAAAAGAATGATTCCTCGCGCGCCCGCGTTTTCAATTTATTATTAATTAATATATAAAAGTTCATTTGTTCATATGTTTAAATCTAAAAAAGTAAAGATTATTTTATTTTCATTTGCTTCTGGAAGAAAATTAAAGAAATTTACTTACTTGATACACATTCTATTCTTTGCTTGGGGCATAAAATAATTATTGTAACTGATTTTTGAATAAGTGTAGACGTATATTTTCTTTCATGAAATTAGGAATCTAAAATTTAACAATTTTTACTACTTTGAGTCTTCAAAATTAGTCCGAAGATTTATTTCAGAAGTGTAATTTGATATGACTAGGAATATATTTTCTGGCTGTAATGAACAGCTCCAACTAAATTTTTATATTTGCTAAAGGGGGAAATAAAAATATAAATTAAAAATGCTTAAAGTTGCCTTTTTGAATTCTTAAAAGAGTTATAAATGAATGAATATAGAGTTAGAAAAGAAATCAATTAACATTTTAAACAGATCAAACATTTGTCGAGCTCTTATTAAGGTATTGTTTATATCAAATAGCACCTTAATGGTTGTGTGATGAAAACAAATAATTCTTTCCAGGGGCCCGTGGGAGACGAGGTGATGGCAATAACTCAATCGCCAAAGACATTAATTGCATTGCATGCGTCTCAGAGTTCTGAAGGGTAGAACGGATCCGAATGGAATGGTAAAAAATCTTGAGAGATTTATGTATTTTTAATTTGATTATATGTACTGCAGTCTTTGCTAATTCAATTGAGAGGCTACGTGTTTTATTAGTTCTTAGGAATATTCCGTAGATTCCTGGATGAATATCTGAATAAGTTTTACTCAAGAAGGAATGTTATTTAGTTTTCCGCAGTGTCTTAGGTTTAATTAAACGAAATAATCTAAGGATCTTAAACAGAGGATAAAAATAAAAGCAAATAAACTTTGTTTATTTTGGGATTTATAAGATATTCATCTCTTATTTAAAGATTTTGTTTTACTGAGAAGTATTTATCACCATTATTAAGACTTAGTTATGCATATGGTTACTACTTCTTCCATTTTAAAACTGTTCTAAATATAGTATTTTAATCAAATTAACTAAAACAAATGAAAATTTCTCTCCTTTGTTTTTAATACATGTATATGCGTGTTCGGTAATGGAACTAAAATTACTTTAAAATTTATTACAAATTAAAACATCTTCAGTAATACCTATAAAATTTAATTTTACGAAAATATGATTAATGCGAAAAACTTGATGTATTTTATGATCTTAGGACGGCAAAGTATGTTATCAAAACAACAGACCCTGTACTTTTGTTACGTACGAGTTTTTTTTATTAAAATATAAATCAATATGAGAAATATGAATTCATTAATAATTTAAGAATTTGTGAATCTGATCAAAATATGAAATCAATATTTTTTTTATTTAAAAGATTTATAATTAACAACAATGATTATGAATCGTGCTAAAACACAGAATGCCTTCAATCAGAAGACGAAAATCGTAAAATTCTGTAAGTAGATAGAAATGAGTAGGAGAGATGTATTATAAAATGCTTTTGGAAAGTCCCCTACGCAGTCTTAAAAAATGAAGGTAAGAAGATAAAATTTTAAATGAACACAAGTGTCATAAAAATTACGGTAATTATTCATTCTTGTTTTACAGAATCTCAGACTATAAATTATTATACTTGTTTTTATTAAATATTTTTCTAAATTTACTAAGGCAATAAAATCGCCCACAACTGTTAAATATTCATTTATTTAATGAAGGCAATTATATTTAAACATTGATCCACTTATAAAGTAAATAAAAAACTTTACGTACCAATAATGGAGTTGTCTCCACATGCTTCAGTGTATGATGTAGTCTCCTCCACATATATCAAAGTAATATAACGTGCAGATTTAATTTTAAAACCTGCTGTTGATTTCATCTTTTAACATGTATGAGTTTTTGTTTTGTTTTCAATTCATATCGTGACCTCTACCTTTCCTTAACAAGTATGTTTCAAACAACTGTTACTTTCTTTAAATAATAACTTTTCTACAAAAACACACTTTTATTATACATTGATACTAAAAGTATTTTTATTCATACAATTTTCCCTTTCTTCTGAATAACTAGTCTGATAGTCTAATTTAACACACTCATTCAATATATATATATATATAAACATAGTTTTTCAGAGTAAGATTTTTTTTCTACCTTTTCAAGTATTCTCTTTTAACTTTTCAAAATAGTTACTTTTTTCTCTGTTCATTCGAGTTTCAGTTGTTAATTTTATTGAGTAAACGCTTAGAGGGACAGTTCGGCTATTAATTCTGAAATAACTACGCATTCAATATTTGAAGTCAGTGAAAGCATTAATTTTCTTTATATCCATTCTTTTCAATTTTCTTAGTTTTCTAATCTTTTTTATTTCTTAAAATTATCTATTGGCTTACTTTGTTTTCTTTCAATTTATTATAATTTTACCTCAATGTACTTTTTTCTAAATTTGAAGCTTAACATTTCTTTTTCGGTATTATTATTATTTTTTTTTATTTTAATAATTTTTAAAACATTCCTTTATTTAATATATATTTACGTAACAGTTTGCTAGTGATTTTTCTTTATTGTTTCATTATGTATTAATTATTTTACTGTATATATATATACCCAACTCTTTTCTTTACCCAATTTGGAAATAATACAGTTTACCAATAGTATTTTTTACACGAATTTTTTGTTTTAACACGAATTCCCCCCTCCCTCCAATTTTTTTTCCAAATATTCAAATGCTGTTTTTACCTCCTAATACAACCTCTTTGATTCAAACATTCGATGAGGGTATTATAGCAGCATTTAAAATATACTACATAAAGCAAACGTTTAAATATATTTTAGGCTCAGTGGAAGAGAGAAATTTGACTGTTGTGGAAGAATGAGAAAGTTTACGATTACGGATTGTATTACACATGCTTCTTTTGTCATCAAACAGTTGCGCCAATCGACTTGAAATGCTTGTTGGTAAACATTTTGCTGCATGAGTTAAAAGTAGAAGTTTCGTAGACAAAAATCAGCTGTTTGTTCTGAAATTATAACTCTATCAAATGCAATTGGTGGTGAAGTTTTTACCAACATGCAAAAGGCTGACATCGAAAAATTGATGCAAGAAAGCTCTTAGGATGAGGGCGATTTGATCGAATTCATGACAGATTATGATATTAAAGAAGTCGATAAAGACGAAGTCGAAGATGAAGCTCAGTTATTAACAGATGATTTAATTCGCGAGGGCTTGAAATTTGCTACAAGTATGGAACATTTTCATACTCATAATCCTGACATAGAGTTTGCATTAAAATGTCAACGTAATCTTAAGATTTGTACAGCAAGATATCAAGAATTATAATAGTAACTTGAGAAACCAAAACAGCCGTTAACAGACTTTGTAACATAAAAAAAAAACAGAAGCCGTTAATATAGAACGAAATTCTTCATTAGAATTAAAGCCGACAGTTGTACTAGACATATCTGACACATCAACTGATGATACTATTTTTGATCCAGTACGTGATAAACATGCATACTTGCTATAGAGTAGCGATGAATTTTTGTTAGTTAGTAGTCTTATTCCTAAATTAAATTTGAATGTTTATATGTGTTTTGTATGTACCTATTGATTGAATTTTCGCTGTACACTAATTTTAATTTTTTTTGTAATAAAAATGAATTGTTTTTGTTTTATAAATATGTAATATGGATTTCATAATCACTTTCTTAGCACAGCTTTTCCTCAAAATATGTAGTTTTTTCATCTTTTACTATTTTTTAAAGTTGTGGAACATGTACCCAAATTTACATATGTCGCATGCATTTTTACACAAATTGTTTTTGCATTGTTTTCTGAGGAACGTATCTACAGTGTAAAAAGGAGTTAAGTGTATATATACTAAAAGAAAAAAAAAGTTTTTAGTGTTTATGTACCTGATAATATGCTCATAACCAATATAATGCTCATTCGCATTGTATCAGTTATTAATAATTTTTTTATTAAATAACATTTATTTAGTTTTATTAGCATACTTGGGGAATGACATGTTCCTCGCGGCGCTGCCCTAAAAAGAAATGTGTGAGTTTCTGCAGAGCTACCTAAGTACTAACATGAATGAAGTTAATTGGATGAGAGTGAGAATAAAAGGAAACAAACTGACTAGCTCTATTCTTAGAATAATCTCAAAAAGAAATTGGTATTAAAGAAACTCCGAGATCAGAAAAGTTCTTAAAATTCCTATTTCTTATAAATTCATCCAAATACTCTCCTTTAAATTCTTTGATTCCCTTCCAGAAAAAAAAAATAACATTAATATGCTAAACTCAGAAATCCATCAAATCAATCTATTAATCCTAAATTTAATTTTATATATATATGTGTGCGTGCGCGCGGTAGTATCGCCAAAGGCACATGCTTGGTGGCGTTGTGCGTGAGGATCCCCACGTAAAAGAAAGACTACTGAGAGTCGGGTTTTGGAAGCCATATGAGAAATAGGATGCTAGAGTGTTATACAATTAGAGAATTGATTTGTACTGGGAATTAAGGAGTGATAAGATTTAGTAAAGCCCAAGGACGCTAGAAAAGTACTGTAGTATCTTCGTACTTAGATTATATTCATTTTTGTCTAATTTGTAAATGTTTCCGTCTTATCAACATTAATAAACGTTAGCATTTGTGAATAATCACTTATCATATTATTATCTCTAGGCACCTTAGCGCCTCACACACACACACACAACACACACACACACACACACACACACACACACACACACACACACACACACACACACACACACACACACACACACACACACACATTCCTCTTCAAAGTCTCAAAGAGGCTTCGAAGTCTCAAAGACCAGTTCCTCTTCTCCAACACCCTTTCAACTAATGGGAATCAAGCACCGTTTTTTCCCTAACAAGACCTTATATCTGAATGACTCAGTTTTATCTCCGCAAGGCAATCCTTGCAGTACATCAGATCTAAGCTTAAGGTCTCCTTGCGCAGCATGAGTGCTCGTAGAATTGTCATTTGTCAATTTGAGACGGAGTTGCCCGATGCCTCCTGGAAGAAAGAGTTTGCCGACACAATGCTCTGTTAAGCTGCCGGCTTATTGTAGACGCATATTGCAAATGGCTGCAGTGGAGTGAATTAAAGATGGGAAAAGAATATATTGCGATAATGACTGGAAGATATTTTATATTTATACTGGAATATTATTTTAAATGTAACTACAATACCTGGTTTTATCATATCTTTATGTGCTTAAATAAATTGCTGCTTTAATCGCATCTCTGAGTTTAATTTCCCTCATATATGTTATTCATTTATTTTCGTCGTAAAGATTATTAATTAATTTTTCATTAGTGATCTTAGAAGTCAATAATTTTCTTTGAAATTCTTTACTCTAATTACAGTTATCACACGAAAACTTTTACATTTTACTAACTTTATCTTTGCTAATTTTTTTGAATTATTTACTTTACCGTCAAACAAATAGCAACACTCTTTATGTATTATTATAATAACTTGTTTAGCAATTAATGAACATAACATTGGATCTAGAAAGAGGAACATTGAGAATATAGTGAAATTAAGCATTGTACAGAAAATCTCTGAACAGAATTAAAACGTTTATCAAAAAAAAAAAAAAAAAAAAAAAGCAAAATAAATGTTAAATATTTAAATTTGTATAAATGTTGGTTCGTCATCATTCCAAAATTAACTTAAAAATGTGAAGATGAGTAGTTTCAAGTGTGTAGAAATAAGAATTAATATTACTAGTATTAAATAGTGTACATTTGTAGAAAAAGTCATTATTAAATAAACATTTTTTCATCTGTGCAGTACCAATTTGTCTCATTTTAATTACATTAGTTGTGTAGTTTCAAAAATAAGCAGATGGTCATTTTTTGAGTGATGAAAATTGCCACGTTAATCAAGTCATCGGAGATCTTGACCTTTTCTTCATGCCAGGGTCGTAAATAACTCGTGTCCTATAAGTCGCTTTAAGGACAAGTTGTTGTCTCGTAATTGATTGCATAATAAATTTCATCTAATATTATGATTGCGGCGCAAGATCATTTGAAAGCTTTTTTTTTTAAATAAAGCTCTGAATCTAATTTTTTACATTTGTAAGCTGAGAAACAAATTAAAATTTTTTTTTATTTACAGGTGAATATTGTAATCTGCTTAAAAATTCTGTTTGGTGTTACAGCGCCTTGATGAAACTGTTTTAAACCTATCTTGAGTGTGTTAATATTAAAGTTAAATTTACTTCTCTTAGAATTTAGTTTTAATGTTTGAAGTAAGTTGAAAAATAATCTTTGTAAATTTTTATTCAAACTAATTTAAAGTTTTGTAAGAAATATAAAATGTATGTAAGTTTTACATGAAAAATATGTAAAAGTTGAAGTAACTTTTTTATAGAAAGTAGTATTATTCTTATAAATTATAATGATTTTTATCCCAACATTTTAAATCGAATAAGTCTTAAGGTTATTTTTTAAATTCTAATTTATATATATGGTTTCGCCTGAAGTAATAAAACTTACTTCGTAATTTTTAAAATGACATTAGTGTAAATAAATTATATCGATGAAAATTAAACAGGAAAGTTATCTTTGATTTAAAAGGATTTAAAAAGTATTTAAATAAAACAATTTATGTCTCTGAGATTAAAATTAGTTTAAACAAAAAATATATGTACAAAACTTTTTATACAAACAAGTAACTCTAAAATAAAATATAAAAGGGACAAAATCAATAAAAGGGACAAAAATAGTCATTATAAACATGTCAGTAATACGATATTTTAAAATGAAGATTGACATTAACTGTATTTGCAAAAAGTAATTCAATAGTTTTAGGTAAAAGATTTAGATGAATAAGCAAAAAATATTGTTTTTAATCATAACAAAAAGAAATTCTTTTTTTTTAAAAAAAATCAAACTTAATTTTATTTATTCTGACAAATAATAAAAGAACGAAAGTTTATTCAAGTCAGGTTAAAAAATTCATTGATGTACTTTAGGTAGAAAAATTCGAAAAAGATATATTTTCTGAAAAACATAAAATATCATTAGGTATATTAGTAAATTGGTTGTTCTATCTATGGAAAAACATTCAGATAAATAATTTCAAAAATAAATTTTAAGCGCAACATAAAAAAAATTATGAAAAAATCGAACTTAATATTTTTATTCTTGCAAGTAAAGGACTAGAGAGTTATACAAATTAGATTAAAAGCTGACGGAAGTACATAAGATAAAAATTGAATTTTATCATTCGAAAAGATATATTTTTATCTTAACATAAAATATAATTAAGGTAAATTAAGCAGTAATTTAATCGCAAAATATACATCTATATTTAAATTTGTCAGGACATTGTGCTGACATCTTCTGAATGTAATAGACAAGAAATGAAGTGAATAGAATCAAGATCGAATGAAGTATTTATTTGGATACGCGCGAACTACTCTATCACTGAGGTTGTTATACTTTTAAAATGAAATTCTTCAAAAATGTATAAAAACTAAATATAAATAATAGAAAGGCAAAGCATTACTGTTTTTGTTGAAATACGAGCTTAAAGACATAAAAACTGCTTGGATAAATTTTAACTAAATTTATTTATAAATTTTATTGCAGTGATGAGAAACCTTTCCGAAATGAAAAATATATGATGTAATGTAATTGTTAACGAATAAAAGGGAATGATAAAAAACACATAATTAAATACTTTTTAAAAGCAACAATAAAGAATTCAGACCTAGAAAAAATACTAATCAATATGTTTTCTTTAATTAGTAATATTCTCTAAATAAGTATTGTTTTCTCTTTAATTTTGAAAAAAAATTAAAAAAAAGTAACTTTGATATACCATTGATACAAATAATGTAACTGTAATAAAGTGTTATGTAATTAATGCAATTTACATTTTCATTATGTTGATTCTTTGAATCAGAATAAAATATTTGAATAATTATTAAAACCTATTTTACTGATTATTTTCTAACTCATAAAGTAATTTCTAATTTCAATTCATATCGTAGAATCAGCTACACAAAAATAGTTTTTAAAGAAAAGTTTATAATTTGATACGTAAAACAAATATGAGATAATTCTTTTGTGTTTAATAATGAATTTTTTACTGAATATGATAGCAATTGCAATTAATGTAACTAATAATAATTAATTAATTATTTATAATTAATAAATATATCTCATATGAAAGATATTTCTTTAAAATATTTTATTACTGCACATATTGGATATTTCAATAATAACTTAATTTTTTTCAATTTTTTTAGTTCATTCTACACTTAAAACTCCTGAGTAGCATAAGTAAGCAAGATTAAGAGAGGTCAAATGACTGAAATATAGAGGATTTGAGAGGCAATTTTGGTTTTAAAACAAACTTAAACCATTTTTGAACGATATTCTTTGCTAAAACATATGTGATTCTCACTCTTATTTTGTTTCATATATTTAGTTTGATTTTATTCTATTCAATTGGTTGTACTTCATTCGTTGAAATCGACGTTCATCAACCGAAGTTTTTAATTAAAAAAAATGTAGGGATGTGAATTCCAGTCTGATAATGGGCTTCAATCTTCCATTACTTTCAGTATACATGTTTCCAGTATTCTGTTACTTTTTAAATAGATTATTAATTTTGGAATATATTCAACTAATATTTAGTTTATATTCCAGTACCTTATTAATTTTGGATTATTTTCCACTTACTTATTATTTTTAGATTAAATTCCATAAAATTACGTAGATTCAATTGCTCTACGTTGTAAAGACAGTAATGGAAAGCGGTGACTGATAAACGAAGCAGCGAAAGTGACTGGCAGCGGCGACTGTTTTAGAAAGCACTGACAGTGACGAGGAGCGGTGACAGCGGTACAAAGCAGTGACGATGACATGAAGTGACTGTGACGGAAAGAGGTGACTATAAAATCTATAGCATCGAGCATTTTTCCAATAATAATAAAAAAAAAAACTATGCATGTTAAAATTTTGTAATTAATATTAATACAATATGCCAAGTTGTTAAAATAAATAGAAATATAGTATTTTATGTTGAACATACTACTGTTGGATTAGGCTCCAAACACGTATTACTGTTATTTATCATATTACGTTAAATTTCGCACACTCCAACAAATATATTAAGAATGGAAGTGAACAGCATTTTCTAGTTTTTATTTTGTATGATGGCCTTCTTTTGAGGCATGCATTTGAGGGGAGATAATAATGCCATGAGAGATTAATATTGCGAATCGGAATTTCTTTTATAATGAAAATATCAACCACTCTTATGTAGCTGATGCGAATGTAGATTGCAAAAAGTTTAGGTTTATTGTAATTTTTTTTCGTAAGATCTTAGTAGTAAACTTGTATTTTCTTCCAATGTTATTAAATTTATTACAATTCTTTTCTTTAAATCACATTCTGACGCATTTTTAACTTTAGTTATACCTTTTTATCTGAAGGTCTATATTTTATATAGCTAAATCAAAAATTAATTACTTTAACCCTCTGTGATGAATCGTAAATCTTCGAATGAGCAGAAATAATCCATCTCTGAGATAATATAATTTATTTCCTGTACATAGGAACTCTTCTAGTTACTATTTTCTATCTAAAACTACGTACAGATTCATATGTTACAGCATATATATAAAACAACTTTGAGAAGGGTTCCCTCGCGATTGTGTACATTCACATCTTCAGCAGCCTGATCTCACCACACATCTCGTTCCGTGCCACTGCTAGAGGGAAACCGTACAAGTCTCTGTCTTGGCGCCATCTAATAATTTAGTTGTTACATTGACAAATAATAAATATAGCCACTGGTTATATCCCCCCCCCCTCTCGTTTGACAAGGAACCAGAAGTCTGTGGGACCTTTGGTGGACGGTAACGTTTACAAAAGGGAATAATGGGGTTTACCTTGTTATTGTTACAAGGAGTAAAAGCTGATGTGGGATAAACTCCAACAGGTAACCTTGTATTATCAATACTAGTAATCTCATATGATAAAGCTGACCTCTGTGTTAAAATCACGTAGGGCCCATCCGTGCGTGGCATTAGTTTTGCAATTCTTCCTTGCTCAGTGGATGTGTTGTCACAAAGACATATTCTCCAGGCTGATATTTTGAGGTAAGTTTTCTCTTCTTGTCCACGTAAAACATCCTAGTATCCTGCTGCTCCAAAACAGATGTTGCTTCTCCCCCTGGTCCAAAAATATTATCGAAGGATTCTAACAGGTTTCGAAGGATTCTAACAAGTTTTCGAAGTTTCTCCTTCTGGACAGAAGTTGATCTTTCCTCCTCCCCCCTCTTAATTGACAGGTGTTGGTAAACATCTTCTCAGCTATGGACGGAGTGTCCAATTCTTCAGCAAATATATATTTGTTGATAGGGATGTCCCAGAAGTACCAAAAAGCATTCTTCACATCCAGATCTAGACCAGAAGAACTAAGAAAGTCTGTTCTTTATGCCTTTGGGAGAATGATGAACTTGGTAAGAACTGATCTTTCCTAAATATCTACCATCACTTGGGTTGTGAGGGCCTTACCTGTGGTCTATTGACTATTTGCTAAGCTCTTTGCTAACGTGGTTTCCTGGAAGATGAGTCCCTTATCCTTGAATACCTCGTACATCTTTCCCCCAGCAATTGAATGCGAAGATCTCGTGTCTACACATACATGTACTTTCCCCCCCACAGACAGATATGCCGATAAGGGTCAATTGAGGGCTTCTAGTCTTAGCTGCATAAGCATTGACATGATTTGTTTCTACATCTGTAAGTGAGGAGTTAGGGTTGCAGGTAGGGTACCTAGACTTTATATCCTCTGGTCTACCACAGGCACAACATTTGAAAGGGATCTTTCATTTGAAACAACATATGAATGTTCGCTTTTTGGAAGGCGTTCAGGTTTCCTGGATGTTACCTGATTTCCATCATTTAGGGTTTCACTTGCCTTCCCATGTCTCCTTGGTCCACTGGATAGGGAAAGCCGGATGCTGTCAAAAGCATCTGACTTGTCTGCTAACATTTCTGGTGAGGAAAGTTCTTTCCAGATATTCAGGTTATGTTCCTTACACTCTGGCAAACATCTATTTTTCATTTTATCAGCAGTCATCAAATTCTACAAACTCTCAAATGTATCAATTTTAAGCTCATTGAACCAATGTTCAAAATAGAATTGAATTTCGAAATAGGGGTCCTTCCAGTTCCCATTTGGGTTTTTTTCTGTGTCGTGAAAACAGCTCCCGAAATTTTTCTGCAGTTAATTTGAACAGTTGGAGAAACTTTCCTCAAATATGTGAGTAATCCTTGCATTTCCCCTCAGGCTCACGGGCAATGAGGGAGGTTACTTCACTGGATAAGGCACCAATGAGGATCAAGGTTCATAAGTTTTATTTGACGTTCAAATAAAGTTAGGAGCAAGTTCCTGTTACCAAATTCAGGATATAATATTGGTAATAATTGTTTTTAACTCAATCCTTGTTTGGGTTGGGTTTGTAGACCTGAAACTCTCTGGGATCTCATTTTTCAGTCGTATCTTCTGCAGCTGAAATTCGCGCAGTGTTCTTTTTTGTTCTCTCCTCATCTGTTCTATTGGATACTATATTTTCAAAGACATCTTTCATAAATTCTGGGATTTCTTTGTAGGCATCACTAGCTAAAATATTTGCTTTTAGGTCAGTTATCTTCAGTTCTTCCCCATTAGACTCAATTTCATCTAACTCTATTGCAAACTTAATGAGATCAGATTTTTTTTTCATTTTCCCAATAACGACACGATTGAAAATTTTTTAAAAGTGAAGAAAAAAGTGTCTGAGGTTAAGGTTTAATTGTCCACCTAAGATCTTAAAGACATGGGAATACACTTTTAAATAGATATCACACTTTATAATATGGCTAGCCTTTAAATCTTAAAAACTTTGTGCACCTCAGAAAACAATTAAATATAAATGAGCAAATAAACTAATAACATACACAAAATACTATACACAAGGAACATTAAATACCATTAATAAAATAATATAAAGAAAAATTAAGAATTATCAGTGCTTACTGATACAAAAAAAATTCAATAAGTAAAGTAACAAAAGAATATCACGCAAAATAATTATCAGTGTGTAATGCTGCATAAATTCAATATGAAATTAATCTATGAATTATCAAGCAAAATAATAATTAAAATCAATATCAATATGAAATGATAAATTTAGTATGGATACGTGTTAGGTGTTCTGACACGGTCAATAACACTGCAGCGGGATTGCTATTTAAATTTCTTGACACATTCACGCACAAAAAATACTCGAAAACTCTCAACAGGAAATAAAAGGTTTCCTCGTTTCCCCTCGTCAGACAACGGAAATCAAAACTTTTCATCTTGACTTTCGCTTCAGAAAGGTGTTTAACAAGAACGTATATGGGCAAATATTATAGCAAGATGTACCAGCAACTCATCTCATGGGGCGTTAGGCTTGCAACGCCGATTGCACTTCTTCCGAACCGTTAGGCTTAAAGCGCTAGTTCTGCAATTTTTTTGGGGCCGTTAGGGTTATGTCTCACTTTGGGTGTCATTTTTAGTCCGCTGATAGGAATCGCAAATCATTGAATGAGCAGAAATAATCCATCTCTGAGATAATATAAATTATTTCATGTACATAGGAACTCTTCTAGTTACTAAAACTAATTACAGATTCATATTTTATAGCATATATATCACAAAAACAACACAGGGAAAGGTTCCCGCGCAATCGTGCACATTTAGATCTTCAGTAGCCGAATGTCGAAAGACATTTCACTCCATTCCACCACTAGAGAGAACTGAACAAGTCTCTGTTTCGGGGAGGTATCTGTCCCATCTAGCATTTGTTACATTAATAAATAATAAATATAGAAACTGCTTACATTACTTAATTTTTAGTCTTTGATTCATTCATATTCTAGGAATTCGTAAATTAACAAAGCAATTAAAGATTAGACGGAGTGAGTATCATGAGTAAAATATAAAGGATGAATAATTATCATAAATAGTTTTATTTAGAAAGTGTTTGTTCAGAAATAACTATCATTATTTATGTATTATTATTATTTCTCACCTTTAAAACATAATTAAGTAGCAAAGAATCATCTTCCGTAATTAAGAGTTGAATGAATTTTTCAAACGTACGCACTTTTATTGTCTAAAGAAAGCAATATAGTAAATAAATAGATATTTTAAAATTATTTTTGTTCCTTTTTTAAGTTTAAATTTATCTTTTCTATTCCGAATGGAATATTTCTTATTTGAATTTAAATCCTTAATACATGTTATTTTTAAATGATATTCTTGTTGTGTCAGTCAAATTTCAAATGTGATATGCAATCGTATAGTTTTGATGTGACTTAAAAATAAGAGTAAAAAGTGATAATGTTACAAATATGTCAAATATGATCAACATACACTCTATAACAAAAAAAAAAAAAAAAAAAAAAAATGACGCACCAAGGAGTTGTCCGATGGAGAAAAAATTGGCGGATTGGAAAATTATGTTCAGAAAAGAAAATAATTATTTAAATTTCGGAAAAATTGAATGATTTATTTCGGAGTTACATAGTTACAAAGTAACGAACTAAGATGGTATAGAACAAAGTAAGATGTTGACCCACTTCTAGCCTGGATGCAAGCTGCCACACGACGTGGCATAGAGTGATAAAGCTCCCTGATGGTTTTCTGCGGCATTTCCTACCAAATTTACTTCTATTGACAGGCTAGGCCATCTACACTATACATTCCCAGTCAGCATCTTCCAATCTGATCGAGAAAAGCACCACTGTAATCTGGCTCGACAGTGTGCAGGTATGAGTGGCAGGCAGTGTAGAGGTCGGTATGAGCGTTGGTTTCGTCTATCAGCCGTCCATGAACAGTCATGGTGGACACTCGTGTGCGGGTCGCACGTCTGATGGTTGATAACGATGAATCAGGCGCTGTGACTGCTGATCTGAAACCCACTCATTCCTCCCGATCTGCTGTGGCCCAAGGTTGACCGCTACCACCACGACGCTGAAACTGCCATTGTCCCCCCCCCTTCTTGACAGCATCTTCTAATCGCCGTATCATTTCGACCCATATGACCAACGATTCTCCGATTTGCTCAACCTGCCTCTTTCAATCCAATGATACTACCTCTTTCAAACTGTGACAGTTGCTCATAATGTGCTCGAATCCTGAGGCGAGGCATTTTTTCAATCGTTGAAAGTTATCCTAAATCGCAA
>BMAW01089921.1:17275-28653 GCA_019974015.1 Nephila pilipes | reverse complement strand
CCTGAACTACTTCGACAAATTTTCGTCAAAGATTTCCAGGCTTTTCCCGAAAGGAGAGTAAGTATAATTTTTTCTTAGCAGATGCAAGAACGAAATACAGTTCAGTAAAATCACATAGAGCAAATGTGATACACATTATATACATTTTTTAGCTGATTATTGATTGACCGCTACCTATTCAATAACTACATTTGTAATTTTTTGATTTGTTCATATACTACAAACCACATATGACTATTTTTAAAACAGAAAGAAATCGAAATTCGAAAAAGAAAATCAAAAATAAAATTTTGAATGTTGTTCGCAGTCCTACGGACATCCTATTAAATTACACCGCTTGCTTATACATTTCTCTTTGGGATGATATATGAAACGTTTGTTTTTAGAAAAAGAACATTCTTTTTTAAGTAGTTAGAAAATTTTCAGTTAGAGTTAGCATTTCATCAAAAATCACAGAACAAAATTTTAAAAATGTTTCTGAAGGAAATATTTAAATTCGGGTGTTCTTAAAGTTTGAGAACGTGAATCGAAAGTGAAGTACAGACCTCATCATATGACCAAAATGACGAAATATAGGGTTAGTGAAAATAAATCATCCGATTTCAAAATTTCATAATTTCAAAAGTAAAAGAATTAAAATGAGAAATAATACATGGATTCTATGGAAAACCGTGGAAGTGTGAACAATAGATAGTGCTCGTGTGTTTGTCGTCAAGCTATTTCATGAAAGCTGTTTTAGAAGCTTTCACGGAGCTATCTCGAATTAAGATCGGTAGCAGTGGATCAGATAACTAGATGTTACACTTCTGGCCACCAAAGTCCCCTAATATGGCCTCATGCGATTTCTTCCTTCGGGGGTTTGCAAGAGGTTAAGTGCATGCGCCACCATTACCCGCAAATTAATGTGAACTTCAACAACGGATTTCTGCAGCTGTTCACTCAATTTCTACTGACACTTTACATATCTGGCAGGAATTTACATATCGCATTGACATTATACGTGTAACTATAGGAAAGTACATAGAACACTTGTAAAAAACTTCCATATTTTCCCTTTGCATTCTCGTCATTTGACCGAGGTAAAAAAAATTGCGAGGTCCGTTGCCAATAGCTCTCGTGTCGCTTCTAGTGCGACGTTAATAAGAACTAAACTAAACCTTTTGCATTCATGTGTTATTTATCATTATGTGTCGTTTATTTTTGAAAATATAGTATTTTGAAATCGGATGAATTTTTTTACATAACCGTCTGTTTTAACAGTATTATTTCATACTTCAAAAATTAACTAAACTTGAATTGAAATGAAATTAAACCGCTGTAAGTAATAAGATATTAAGAAATGATACAACATCTGATCGTACATAATACATATTTTAACTTTTCTCGTGTGGGTTTCAGTCAGTAAAAACTGGTGACAGTATTGTTGACAAGATGATGTCTTCCGCTACTGGAGAGGATTGGAAGAGAATTCGAACCATCGTCACGCCCACGTTTACGACAGGAAAGCTTAAAAGAGTGAGTACTTTCTGTATGACCACAAAATATATTTTAAAAATATGTTGATTGGCTTATATCAAAATAGTAACTCAAGTTCTTAAAACTTTCAGTATATTTTCTTTCTTTTTAATAGTAACGATGCATTGCGTTACATATTTTCTTGCTATGCTGGCATGGCTGCGCACTAGAAGAAATGGTCCGATACATAACATTATTTTTCGAATGATTCAGAGAAAAAAGTATTATCTGTACCATTAGTAGAATATTATTTAAATATCTTTTGTACTCAAATACATTACTTAATGGTATTGTTCCATATATATCATAAAACATTTTAAAAATATTTAAAACAAAAATAACTAAGGAAAAATAGCCAAACAATTAAAAAAATAACCAAAAATCAAATTAAAAAATACTAATGAAAAACAAAAATTTACTTAAGTTTAACTAACTTAAATTTAAAATCCTAAATAATAAAAACGAACTTTCAAAGAATTAAACAATTTAAAACGTATCTAAGTAAGAGAAAAACCAAAATTTAGAAAAATGGATACAATGTAATTAATACTGTTCCATATTTTAGAATAGAACAATGTGTGTTTATAATAGTAATTACAAATTTAGCCATCTCACTTCAGAAAATTACATTATAAAAAATGGTATTAAACCAAAAATCAGAAATTCAAAAATTCAACCACAGGAAAAAAAAAAAAGATCGTAAAAAAGTAGATCGTAGGAAACAAATTCAAACGCTCTTAAAAATACCAAAGTGCAATGAAATTTTCATCTAGAATATTTTAATAACAATTAATAGTTTTAGTTAAAAAGAATTCTGTTAATTAAAACACAAAGGTAAGCAAACTGAAACATAATGAAATATAAAATACTTACAAACGATAGCCCCCCCCCATATATATATATATAATTAATGTTCAATAGATGTACTAAATAGACATGCATATAAACTAATAATAAATTACAAATAATATAGCAAAAATAAAACAAGCGATTTAATGGTAATATTGATACTGATAAAAGTGAAATAATTACTAAAATTGAAACAAACGTATTGTAAAATCATACTTAAATATAAGAGGAAGAGAAAAAGTTAAGTCAATGGATTAAACTAAATATTAAAGAATGCTAAAAGTCTTACAATGAGAAATCTTTAAAATGCTGTAAGTAACACTAAATAATATGCAAAAATACATAGTAAACATGTATATAATTAAGTAATAAAATCATAAGTCAAAACATTATCAAAGCCTGCATAGTAAATCTTTAGAAAGAAGAAAAGGCAGTGAAGTCAAAATGGAGATAAAATTATTCAGAATGCCATCTCAGACTTGGGACTGAAAATTACGTGTTTATACTAAGATAATGGATCCCAACCCATCACACTTCAGCAATTACTTTAAAACGGTAATAAACCGAATAAAAATAAAAGTATTCATACAAAAATATATAGAAATAAAGAAAGAATAACCCAAGGAATTAAAAACCATTTTTTACCAAATTATAATAATCCACTAAAAATAAACATTTCACATGGCTATACACTTTTTAAAATTCATTAAACATCCAAAAAGTAATGAAACTCTTCCTTACGAAATGCATGTGATTGATTAAATTGTCTTATGAGATATAGATTAAAAAAGATCATTATCCCTTATTCAACCATAGACAGACACAAAAGCTTTTCCATTACTAGTAGATCAACTTTTTTAGTGTTCATACGATACAATAATTTCCAAACATGGCTTATCTAATGTATCTATTTCACGAAAAATTTATTTGAGGATCTGTAGGAAAATTTTATTTTTATGAAATTTGAAAAAAGAAGAGTTTACAGTTAGGATTGAGCTACTAACAAAAACTTTTTATATATTTTTTTCTAGATGATGGGCATATTCAAAGAATGTGCTGAGACATTAGTTGAGAATTTTAAAACTAGCGCAAAAGATGGAGAGCCTGTAGAAGTGAAGCAGTAAGTACTGGTTGTTGCTATTCCGTGCCTCATTTTTTTCAGAGTTGCTTTTTCACATTCCGCTTCGAGTTGGAGCAAATACCCCTGAAAATGCAAATCTTTCTATATTCTAAAATAGGTTTTGATTCTTTTAAGAAAATTGTAAAATTAATAGAATATGCTACTCAAACGCAGTATTCTTATTATGTAATTCAATGAAAACTACTTTCTCATCGAATATAATATATTGAATTTATATTTAAATATTATTATTAAATGATAATTTCTTAAATAATTTAATAAATTATTTAAATGATAATTTCTATACTTTACATATTTTCTGCTTGATTGAGAAAAATGCAACACTATGAAGATTTGGTTGTATAATTATGCACGTTGCAAGGAACGGGGAGCCGAACGTTTATGCACGTGATCCGAAATGCAAATTTATCATTTGATTATGTTAGAAAAAACTTTTAACTTATTCCTTTAACTATTTCACACTTATTGACAAACTTTCTTTCCACTTCTGATTTGTTAGAAAATAATAATGAATTTTTTATAACAATATATTGATTGTTTTCACTTTCCTTAGCTTACTTTAGCACATTTCACTTACCTTTAAACTTCAGACGAGATTATACTTACAACTTTTTAATTAATAACAACAGTTTCCATTATTACTTTAAATCCTGTATCGTTACCTTGGGGATCTACGCAGTTTACTGTTAGCATATCTGATCATCTCCCGATACTCTTGACTGTTGTATTACTGTTGTCCGTATTCCCGAGACAAAGATCAGACCAGGTTGTTCAACAACAATTATTTATTAAGTGCTATCCTTATCGTATTACTACGTGATCTCTATTCTTGAATGTCAACACGATCCCTTACACAATGACACTGACACTAAGGGGGTTATGTGAGGGACATCTTACATTCGCCCTCTACAGGCTGGCGTTGAACACTGGAGATAACAATAAATTACGAGACAAAAGGGAAGGAAACGCCAAATGAGTCAACAACTGTTTCTCCCCATCATGTAGGGAAATCCTTTTTGAATTGTTTTTTTTTTTATCTCAAAATTCACATTTAATTGATGAGATATGACTACGAATAGCTGGAGAAGGCTTTTGAGCTTCAGTTGTATTGCAGCTCAAGCAAGCCTTCATGCATTAATTGTTCTAAAGGCGTAGAGAAGATGGCGTGAGTTTGGAAATGTGGATCAGGATAGGGGCACTGGTGTATCAAGACGGACGTCAGATGGCTTGGATCGGACGATTCGAAGGCATGTAGAAGAGGGCCCACAATCTACGAATATCAACGTTATGCCCGCCTGTAGTTGCTCCAATAAGCGAAAGTACTGTCTCTCCACGTTTAGCCGAGCGCCGAATGCAGTCGTGTTGCTCTTTACACGTACTGCATGTATTATATATGACGCCTGTTGACGTGAGAAAAATGTAGTGCCCCTTCCATATTTGTCGAGGAAGGTATTATGAGTGTTATAAGACAGAGGAAACATCTAATTTTAGGGGAGAAGTAGGAGTGGAAACGAGCTCCGAGACCGAAGGCGAAGTATAAGTAAATGTTATTGTTGTTTGTTAAAGACGGGATCCTTGTTGAGTCTGTCAAGAGTAAGAAAAAGTCACAATCTTCGAAAACATAGCCATCGCATTGCCATAGATACATAAGCACCGATGCGAGATATGATTTCAGACCAAAGCGTTTGTATGCCTGGATGGTATAACATTGGGTTCTGGTTTTCATTTAATCAGTAACAGTCATCGTTTAAAAATGTGGAGGTGACGTGGAAATAGGTCCAATCACGTAGCTACTAATGAACACCCTATTACTCTGTAATGTAGCATCATGGCTTGGGGCCGTGATGCCACGTTCCATCATTGGATAAGCTATAGCCTTGCATAGTCTATCCAATGATGGTACGTAAGTGAAGTGTTGCAGCTGGTTGCCTTTCCTTACCTTCGGCGGTTGCAAAATGCTGATTTCCAACAAGACTATTCCGGTCCACTATCAGATATCATCAGCGAACAAGCACTTTAAAGGGGTTATACGTTTTTTTGGTCAGCAATATTTCCGATTTCTCACCCATCGAAAATGTGTTGGACCTTTTTAGTCGTCGTCTGCTTGACCTCAGTCAAAGGACTACTACAGTATGGTTGATAGCACATGGTCATCCATCTTTCAGAACACTGTAAGGACGCTTATTTCAGTGGCTCAAAGAGTTGCTATTTAAAACGCCGCAGGGAGTGCTTCTATCTACAACCTGTATATTCGATCGTTGTATTGCATTATTTGTTTGAAATTTAATTATTTTATTTTTGCATGCATTCTCTATCCGTTTGCCAGTTTTCATCACACTCTATATATTATTCTATGGTGTTGTATTTTTTTTTTGTCTAGCAATGTGTACACATAAGAAAAAGGTTTAAATGAGTAATTAAGAAATGAATCTTTAACCGCATAATTAGAAACGAAATTTTTTCAAAATTTAGAAACTATTTAAAAGTTATGTACTTTAATAAAATGAATTTAGTAATTCGTACTAAAGGAGCAAAGTTAATTTAGAAAATTTTAGCTCCTTTACTTTTATTTTACATTCCGTTACTTATAGACTATGTTATTTTTCCCCAAATTTTGGGGCCAAATTTTTTAAATTTTCAAAAAAAAAAAAAAAAAAAAAAAAAAGATTTCATTGTCGCACCGCGTTCGCTTCATGACACCATAATTCACAAAGTGATACGGAATATGATATTTTTGATTTTTTGAATGAATTAAATCTGATTTTAAGAAGTAACAATATGACTGTTTTTTAAGTGCAAGAGAAGGCTGCTACTAAAACTCTGTTTGAAGTCATGTCGTGAGGAAGCTGATCAAGCTTTTATAAAGCTAACAGAATCACATAGTGAATATTATACGAGTCTATTGCTGGATGAAATTTCAGTTGCTGTCAAAGAACATTTGCTGTTCCTTGAGAACAATCTTTAGGATTATTTTCTCTGAATGAACAAATACGAAAAAGGACGAGGTACATTTTGATTTAATGTATAATCTAAGAGATTTGCCAGATTCAAATAATTGAACTATCACGTGATACATCACTCAAAAACTTATATGAGAGAATACTACTGAAGAATTTCTGGATATCATGTAGTCAAAAGAACCCAAATTTAGCAGAAAAGGCCGGAACTTTTTCTGATGCCTTTTGTCACGGCCTATAAGTGTGAAGCCAGATTTTCAACACTGGTTTTTCTAAAACGTAAATAATAGAAACAGATTGGTAATCGAACCGGATCTGAGAATTAAGTTATCGAATTTTCCCTCCAAACATTCCGTTTTTAGCTAAGAACAGCTTACAATTCTCACTAATAATTTGATCTCATTAAAAAAAATTCTATTTGCGATTATTTTTGTAATAGTTTCATACAAGTAATTATTAAGGCACAAGAGAATTGTACTGACATCTAGAAACGTTTTATTTTACCTAAAAATTTCAAAACGATTAATGAGATTTTTATGAATCACGAAAAAGTATCTTTAAAATAGCCTGGTCACAGGAAAAAGAAATTGGGAAACATCGGGCTATGTTATTTATTATAATCTGTGTAATTATTAATTTATATAATAGTATTTACTATCTACTGTGCTTTACATCTCTGTGCTTTGCATCTATCTAATGTGCTTTATTGTTCTAAAAGAAATGTAAATGAGAGCAAATTTCTCCATTTTTTTCCTCTCCATTTTAGAATCTGTGGAGCTTACACAATGGACGTGATTGCCAGCTCTTGTTTCTCTACAAAAATTGATTCCCACAACGACCCAGAAAACAAATTTGCCTTAACAGCCAGAAGCGTCTTCAGAATTAATATCAGTTGGAGATTTATCATGTTCTGTGAGTTATTACTTCACCCTACACAATTAAAGTACTAGATAAAATTTATTAGAAGGATTCCATACATTTTTCCTTTCATCCAGATAAGGTTAATATTTATACTGCGTGTCGAAGATTTATTTAAAATAATTTATGAGTCTTCGGTTTCTTTTTGTTTTTTCAAAGCAAACCTATAGTCATTGCATTAATAATAAGTCAATTGCTACAAAATGTTCTTAGAAACTGTTGGATTATATTTGCATGACATCAAGTTTATGGTCAGCCGATAAATATTTCTAATGCCATATATTTGAGAAATTACAAAAAGCACCCCCGCGTCCTTACCAAGTTTTTCATCTATATTAATTCAACAGCCCTTTCGCTACGGGCACTTCCGTTATCGAAGGTAGCCGCGGTGGCCTAGTTGTCATGGTCCGTCGCCAATAGCCTTCGTTTTGCTTTTAAGTGTGACATTGGTTAACAATCAGTCAAAAACTGAAACAGACGATAGTCGACTTTTAAACTTATCAGAGAAGGTATTATTCAAAGTTTACCGAACACAACGCTCACTATCAAAACAGCAACTTAAACAAAAAACTTAAACAAAAAAACTGATATTTTGTGAATAATAGTCTTACTTTTGAAAACACGTTTTGTAACCAAAGACACAGCTTATATTAGATTTTGTAAATCGTAGTAAAACCTTTTTACATTGTATAACGAAAATCATATAATGTTTGCTTGATTTAAGTAACAAATGATGTTTTTGCAGTTTTATTTCCAAAGCTGGTGAAGTTGTTTAAAATGTCAATCTTTCCGCCTAAGGCTACTCACTTCTTTCGGGATGTCACTTTGCAAATAATAGAAGAAAGAAAAAGAACAGGTCAAGTATGTAACATCTATGTTTATTGTTTCTTTGTACGTGTAATACATAAGTACAAATAGTATAGGGAATATTTTTCTACAGGATCTTCGTTCCAAATAAAATTTTTACAAACATTTGATATATTTATTTAAATATTCTAGATAGATAATTGGTGATTGAATAATGTTCTTATACGTTACCGCATAATATTTAAAAAGCATTGAGAATGATCTTAATGCACTTTTGAACATAATTTGAATGAATGAATCGAATATGATTTCATTAGTGAAACGAGAAATATAAATCTATATCTGAAATATGCCAATTTAACTAGAGTCTGAATGTTATAAAAAGGTAACTCAAAAGAAGATATTTCAAAGTGTATAAAATATTACATTAAGAATATAGAGATGTAAATAAAGCTGAATAAATAGACTCGAAATATTTTTAAAAACTCTCCAAGTACATTCCTCCCAAAGTATATTCCTGGAGATTACTTTTAAATAAACCCTTGCTAAATTTAATTACTCACTGTATTGTCTTAACTTCAGACCAGAAACGATTTTCTGCAACTTTTGATGGACACTGCGAAAGAAATGTCGGATGATCCCAAATTGGAGTTCAATGAGAAAGAAAGCGATGACATGACATCTGTTTATGGGGGAGTGGACACCAATCATCAAGTGTTCAGAGGAGTCGTCCAAAAAAGTAAGCATCAAATATTATTATATAAAGTCTCACATTGGTATTTTGTTGTAAACAAAAAACATAAATGTTTTAAAAAGGATTCCTCCGATCAGAATCTCAGAAATAAACGACACAGAAGGATAAATAAAACACGAGTACAAAGGAAAACATTGGTAATATTGTGAAAAATTTTGTGAACAGTTTATATTGTAAAAATAGATGAATGAAAAACAGCGTGTTCTTCGTGAAGCTATTTCATGAAATCTATTTTAGATGCTTTCACGGAGCTATCTCGTAGTTGGATCAAAAACAGCATGTTCTTCGTGAAGCTATTTCTTGAAAGCTATTGTAAAAGCTTTCACGGAGTTATCTCGCAGTTGGTTCGGTCACAGAGGACCAGGTGACTTGATTTTATACGGATGGCCATCGAAGTCACCTGATATGGCCCCATGCGATTTCTTCCTTTGGGGGTTTGTAAAAGTAATTGTGCATGCTCCAACATTACACACAAATTTATGTGAATTTTAACAAACGGTTAAACTATTGTTGTACAGTCAGTTACCACTGACACTTTACAACGTGTTTGACAGGAATTCATAATTCAAAACTACATAAAATATGCAAATGAAGGGAGTAATATCGAACTTTTCCAAAGAAAACTTCTATATTTTCCCTTTGCATTCATGTATTACTTATCTCTCTGTGTCATTCATTTAAGAAAATATGAAATTTTGAAATCGGATGATTCTTTTTGAAAAACCCAGTATTATTATAAATATTTATTGCATTCCAAATTAACTTTTTTTTGAAAACAAATAAACAAATGATCAATAACACTTAAGTGTCTCACATGAATTTTTGCGTATGAATTTATTTAGACCTTTCTATGGATGAGTTGGTGGCGCAATGCGTGATCTTCTTCCTTGCCGGTTACGACACGACAGCGTCCACAATAGCTTTTGCGACCTACATGCTGGCCTTAAACCAGGATGTTCAAGAAAAAGTTCACGAAGAAGTCTTCACGACTCTGAAAAGTTCAAATGTAAGTGAAAACTCTTCATCTATAAGAAGCTCGTTTCTGAAATATAGTTTTAAAATGAAATCGCCATGAATTGAATAAAAGCTGTAATACAGGGTTGTTCTGTAATTAAGAGTATTGTGTGTATTTTGTTCAAAAGGCTTTTTCAACGAAGTTGGTTTCTCTGCGTTCATATACGAAATCTTGGGAGTGGAATACATCCTATCAAACGATTGAAAGCGATTGAAGATTGTTTTTCCGTTTTGAAATGAGTGTCTCGATTTCGATTCTCGACATAAGGAGCGCAATCCGGTTTCTCCTCGTGATTGGAAACGCGCCGTTTCAGATTTCTAATGAAACTAAACGCGTTTGCGAGGTGATTTTCTGAACCTTACTAGCGGCTTTTCTGCACATAGCTTTTGTAAATTGTGTCATATGATATCTGCAAAGAAAACAGTATAGTTTTTGTTTGTAATTATATATATATATATATATATATATATATATTTGAGAATAAAAATTTGTTTTGATTACATGATAATATTTCTAACTAAAGGTGCACAGGCGAGTCTAGAAACTCGCGAACGGTTCAGTTTGTAGATGTATATCAGCGTTGTCGAGAAAGTAAAAGTACTGAGATGACGCTCAGATAGAAATTTTCATTTCAACGCATTCAGCTGCCAAAGTTATGAACTTGAACGCATGGTTCTGAAAAGCGAAAAGAATTACAGAGGGCTATACAGAAAAAAAGAAGGGGAATGTGAAAAAAATGAAATTCCAAGAAAATGAAGTCCATTCCAAGCAAATGAAACGTGATTACAGTAATTAGAGGAGGGCAAGAAGTATAATGAATCGAATTCAGGATAGTGATATTTTATAGAATTAGAATAAAAAGGAATAAAAGAAGGGTCAGAGGATAACGAGAAACCGATAGATGTCAGTAAAGTAAGTATTGGAGTTAATTGCTATAGCTTATCGGTTGTGACTGAAATTGGTAGGAAGTGACTCCTGGTACGAATAAGAGGCCATCGGGGTAGAAACCTATCGTATTCTAGAAGTGTCTCACTCATTGCGAGTGAGTTTGCAAGCTAGCAATTCATTGTTTAATTCTAAGTTAAGACTTTGACGAGTTAAGAGAGATTCGAGACAGAGAGATCAATCATACATAATCTGTGAAAAGAGTTAATAAACTGTTTTGACCTTTTTTTGGTATTCTTTGGAATTATGAGCGTGCAGACTATTTAACCAAATATTCTGATGTCTACAGTCAAATAATGAGAAGCGGACACTACAAAGGGAAAGAATAGGTAATTCTTGGTTGACACGTAGAAGGATCGAAAATAGAGACCTTCCCATGGTCAACCCATAGACAGTAAGCCGCTATGGGAGAATAAATGTTTTGCATAATTGTAATTTGTAAAGGAAATGTCTCTGTGCTAGAGAAACAGACAAGCG
>BMAW01089921.1:0-17175 GCA_019974015.1 Nephila pilipes | reverse complement strand
AATTTTTTTTTTTTTTTTTTTTTTTTTTTTTTTTTTTTTTTATTGAATAACAAACAACGTCCCTGTGTACCACTAAGTATCACACAGGGCTTACAGAAGTAAGTATAAAACACTATATTACAGTAGGCAAAAACAACAAAAACATGTGATTAAACAATGTACAAACAAAAATTAAGAAGGATTATAAATATCTTCAATATATTTGATAAAAAGAACAAAAGAACTTTTACTAGAAATTAAATTACTAAAATTTGGAGGCCAGTTAATGTTTAATTTTTTCAAAGCTAATTTAAGAATATTTCTCTGTGAGACAAATTTTGAACATAGAAACAGAATGTGCTCAATGTCCTCATCACCTCCGGCGCTGCAGTTGCAAATTGTACTCGAACTTAAATTGAATCTATTCAGGTATTTTTTAAAGTTACCGTGACCTGTTAGAAATTGCGTAATTTTAAAGCTAGTGAAGAAGTGATGGTAAGACATTCTTATATTGACGTCTGGAAAAAATCTTTTCGTGATGTTTGCTGTATTTGATTTAATATATATTTCGTTCCATGATTTCAGGACACTTTCTCTCGTAATCTTTTTAAAATAGGATTGAGGAATATTAACATTAAGATCAATTTCCCGCTTCGTGGCAGTCTTTGCCAGAAAGTCAGCCCTTTCGTTACCATAAATACCAGAATGTCCACGTACAAAAGAAAAACAAACAGTAATGTTCTGATCTTTGAGGTGTTTGAGATGCTGTTGAATTTCAACAACAATATCATTCGAGGAAGAAATGTTTTTTAATGTTTCCAAGGATGAGAGTGAATCAGAACAGATCAAATAGTTCGAAGCAACACAGTTTTGTTGAACAATCCACTTGATGGCGAAATTTAAGCATAAAAGTTCAGCCACATAAACAGTACACTCGTCTCTGATTCTGTATTGTAAGTACTGAACTTCAATACCTTTCCGAAAGACAACAAAACCAAAACCCACCCTACCATCAATTTTACTGCCATCAGTAAAAACCGTGATAGGGAATTCTTCCTCAGAGTTTGAACTATATTCAATCAATTGTATGGCATTTCTCTCTGAAGGGTGGGGAAGATCAGAGGGAAGCAAAACACAATCATAACCTGAAGAGGAAGAGGCTGCGAGCTTTTCTCTGAGACCAATGTCATTTAAAATAACAATGTCAATTGGCGGAAAACCAGAAATTATAAACACAGCTTCATAACTTAAAGTTCGATATCCAGAAATAGCTCGAAGGAGTATTCGTCTTTGGATCCGTCTCAAAAGTTTAGAATTAATTTTCTTCTTTAACGAAACACCCCAAACCCTTGAGCCGTACATAATGAACGGTTGAATTCCTTGTTTATAGATAAGTGAATGCACGTTAAAATTGATGCCATAAGTGTTTCGTGCAACTCTGCCCAATCCCTGTTGCAGCTTTTCACACTTCTCTGATATGTAGGTTAAATGGGGCTTCCATGAAAATTTACAGTCAATAATAACACCAAGATATTTCATTTGCTTAACGATAGTCAAAGGAATACCATTAAGACATAGCTGGTAAGAGTCATAACAAATATTTCTTTTTTCAATGAACATAACCTTTGTTTTATTAGGGTTAAATTCCAGTTTAAAAGCTTTTGACCATTCAGAGGCAAAGTTTAAAGTCTCTTGAGCGTGTAGAAAAGTTTCATGAAGATTTTTACCTTGAAAACAAATTAAAATATCATCTGCGAAAGCTATGGCATCACAACAAGCAGTAATATTGAGCTTAATTAGGAGATCGTTTATAATTATATTCCAAAACGTAGGTCCTGAAACTGAGCCTTGAGGGCAACCTCTCTCTAGTTGATGAACCGCAGAAACTGAACCAAGTTTCATTTTAGCCACTCTGTCATTTAAAAAATCAGTAGCAAGTGCAAAAATATTTGCCGGCAGATTCGCTTCCCGAAGGAGGTGTAGAATGCCAGGCCCCCAAGCATTGTCAAATGCACCTTTTATATCTAGGAATACCAGAATTGTGTGGAGATTCCTTTTCTTGCCTTTTTGGACAATCTCCTGGAGACGTAATAGAGCGTCCTCGGTGCTTCTCTGAGGAGTAAACCCATACTGATCACATGAAAGAAAGTCACCGCGTCGCAGATGCCAGCAAATTCTGCTGACGAAAAGCTTTTCCAAACACTTTCCCAAAACAGGAAGTAAGCTTATACATCTAAGATTATCCAAATGAGGAGTCTTAAAATCATTTCCTTTGGGTATTAGCACCACCTGAGCACATTTCCAACTACGTGGAAAAGTATTTACACTTAAACAGACATTGAAAAGTTTGTGAAGAAAAGAAGGGAACATTGAATGAAACTGTTTGACTATTTCACCTGAAATAGAATCAGGACCAGGAGACTTATTTGACTTAAGCATAGCAACTGCTGTGTTGACTTCATCACAAGTAAAAGGAGAATCGAGAGGGGAATTATAATCAGTTAGCATTGACTGGCGTTTCTCCTTTTGCAAAGAGTCATCATCCTCCACTGGATCCGAAGGGAAAGACTTATGCAGCACCGCATTTATAGTTTCTTCTAAAGTGTTAGTTGTCTTACCACTTCTTAGTAGAATACCAGTTATTTCTATTTTCTTCATGAAATTTCTCTTGACACCTTATGTATAAATTTTTTTCCAAACATTGTGGACGTCAATAGTCGAAAGAAATGCCTTCCAAGGATCAGACTTAGCAGTAGTAAGCATTTGATTATATTCTTTTCTATATTTCATGTATTTACATTTATATATCTCTCTGAGGATTGGATTTCTAGACCTCTGAAATCTACGCCTGGAAGCATTAAGTCTTTTTCTCATACATCCAATTTCAATAGACCACCAAGGAACCCTTTTAAAATGTGTATTATTGTTGTATTTTCTCAATTTGTTCAGTGATAATAAAGATAATTATATCCAATAGTGAATTGTATCACAAAACGTGTAAAATTTTTTTATATCATTTTTTTAAAATGCAAAGAAGTTAAGTTTAATTTATTCAAATTTATTAATCCTTATTAATTTGTTGTAAATATTGATTAACAATGTACAATATTGTAAGGAAAACTAAACAAAACGGCATTATAATTATTTTCTTTTACTAATGCAATAACAATAACATTTTCTTAAGAAATAAAAGTTGTTTAAAATAGATTTTCAGAATTGTATTATTAAGTTCATCAAAATATCAAAATCGATTTCTAGCAATATGTATACAAAATAAGACCAGCAATTTAAGGAAAATCACATTCGAAATTTGATTCGAATATCAAGAATTTGTTTTCTCTTTTTAGGGTAAATTAACGTACGAAGCTCTTCAAAATATGAAATATCTGGACCACGTCATTTCTGAAACATTACGTCTCTTCCCTCCAGCAGTAAGGTACGTATAGGTCCCCAAAAGAGTTTGTTTTATTAATGATGAATGTGTGGGGAATAGTTCATAATTTTTTAACGTTCTCCCCCCCCCATCACGACTAAAAATGGAAATATTATTAAAATACAAATATTATAAATAAGACTATTAGTGTAAAATTAACTAAAAAGGCTTCTGATATGAAAAGTTTTTACTGAAAAAATTTCCTTTAATACAAATACTTTGTGAAAGCGTGTCACGAAAAAAATTTTTAATGACTCAAATTCTGATCAAAATTATTCTCTAATTTAAAATAATCATACAAATTACTTCCAGGCTTGAAAGGCTGGCCCAAACTGACTACAAGCTAGGGGATACAGGAATCACTATACCGAAGGGAATGATTGTCACTGTACCCGCATATGCCATGCACAGAGATCCAGAACTGTTTACAGATCCTGAAAAATTTGATCCAGACAGGTAAGAAACGAATTATTTTCCTGATGTTCGAAGTTACTCGTATGTCCGACTTTTCAAATAAATAATATAAAATTATTTCCCCAGAAGATATCAAGTCGAACACATGTGAATTCATGTCCGTGGTAACCTAATGGTCACGGTAGAGAACTTGCGGCTGACTTTGTTTCCGTTGAATAACGAAAGTGAGTCCTAGTGCCACTAAAGACCCGCCGTGTATCGAGGCCGATGCAAGTTAAATCTACCGAGGCTCGAAGTATTCCTTTGGGCATGTTGTAGAAGTCTAGAGAGGGAGTTAACGTTTCTAGCTCAGGTGTCATCCTCGTCACTTGACCGAGTTTGAAAATTAGGAGATTTATCACCAGTTATCCTCATGTTGTTTCTAAGTGGGACGTTAAGAAGCAATCAAAAACCCGTGAATTCATTTATTTAAATTATCTAAGGATTTAAAGTTTTTGAACACAATCGGAAACAAATGTTACAGTTTAAAAAGACGGAGCGCAAACTCCAAACATTAGTTATGGTCGCGGTAGCTTAGTGGGATCATGGTCATGGACTCGAGGTCGATGGTTTTCGCCGAATTGCGGGTTCGAGTCTTGATGCCACTTAAGACTCGCCGTGTAATCAGTTTTTTTTTGTTTTATTTTTTATTAACATCGCACTAGAAGCAACACGAGGGCTATTGGCGACGGACCTCGTAATTTTGTACCTCGTTCAAGTGACGAGGACGATACCTGAGCTGACACCCCTCTCTTAACTTCCACACCACTCTAACGGGTGGACTTCGGGCCCCGACAGATTTAACGTGCATCAGCCCCGGCTACATGGAGGGTTTTTCGGGACCAAGGCTTGAACCCACGACTCAACGAAAATCGCCGGCCATGAGTCTAAAATCAAGACCACTAGGCTACCACGGCCACCTGTGTGGTCTGGGATGATGCACATCCAACCTGTTGAGGTTCAGTGAGGAAGTTATGGGAAGGAAGTTCCAGCTCGGTTAAGTGTGGTCCTCGTCACTTGACCGAGGATCAAAATTACGAGGTCGGTCGACAATAGCCCTTGTGTTACTTCTTGTGTGACGTTAATAAAACTAAACCAAACAATAATTCAAAAAGGAGTTGAACGTGCAACATAAGAGATCAATAAATGTGAATGCATTAATCGATCGCCCACGCTTCCGCATGTAGATAGTGCGCAAGGACGCTCTGATGACATTTGCATATTGCCTTATTGAACATTTGCCCCGAATAGCATCAATGCGTGGGTCGAAACGAGCAAGATGAACCATCTTGCGTCGAAATTGGGTGACCCTTATTGAAACACGCTCCCTGTCATCTTGTTTGAAGATTCAAGGGCTTTCCGCTTTTAGGTAAGTACGGGATTCATGATCTTAAGGAGAGTTGGAGGGACTTCCTTTCTCTACAATGGAAACACAGGTCCCTGAATGCCTTAACGACTTCTCTGTTTTTCGTCTCCCTTTATTGTCAAACATTTTTTGCTTTAATATTCTTGGGAAGTGGCCGCTGTAGCCATGTGGTCATGGACGCGAACTCGTGGCCGGCGTTGTTTCCGTCGATTCGTGAGTGCCAGTCCTGATGTCACTTAAAATTCACCGTGAAGAGGCGAAGTCCGTCGCCAATAGCCCTCGTGTAGCTTCTAGTGCGACGTTAATAAAACTAAACCAAACTAATAACCGTAAAGAGGGACTGATTCACATTAAATAAATAGAAGTCTCAGGTCCTCCCCATCGGCGTGATGTGGAAATTTCGAGAGGGAGGTAACAGCTCAGGTGTAATGCTCGTGTTGCTTCTAAGTGCGATATTAATAAACAATCAAATCAAATCTTCCTTGCGACTTAAGTTATTTCTATATCCCAAATATACGTTTGAAGGTCGGCGAGTAATCATTTTTAAGTGTCTAATATACATATTGAAACAAGGCTCTTTTTGGTTTTCATTGCAAACTTTTTTTGGTTCAGCCCCAGTCTTACTCCATTTAAAGATACTTGATCCTTTTGCATATTCTGTCGTCTAGAGGTTACGGTCGCGGACTCACGGCCGACGGTTTCTTCGAGTCTTTGTTTTGAGCCCTGATGCCATTAAAGACGTGCCATGTGGTCGGGGCTGATGCACGTTAAATCTGTCAAAGAGCAGTGCCTTCCCTTTGGAAGTTTTGAGAGGAGATGCCAGTTCAGGTGTCGTTCTCTTCATTTGACAGAGGCTCAAAATTACGAGGTTCATCGTCAATAGCCCTCGTGTTGCTTTTCGATACGATGTTAATAAACCATCACCCTTTTGCAGATTTAAACCCGAAGAACGTTCCAAGATCCACCCATACGCTTACTTGCCGTTTGGAGCTGGACCCCGAAACTGTGTCGGCATGCGATTCGCTCTCCTGGAAATCAAAGTCTGCCTGGCTTACATCATTGCAAATTTCAAAGTCAATAGATGTCCACAAACAAAGGTATTTTTTAAAAACAATTATATTCATATGGACTAAATGTTAATTTTTTAATCAGTTTGTATTAAAATAATTTAAGTATTTATTGCATTTTTAGGCTGTTAATTCTGTGCAGCCTCTCCTCAGTCAATAAATAAGTTGGGATTTGTAAAATGCATTGTAATTTCAGAGAATTTGTGTGAATATTGTGAATTTCTATTTAATGTTTTGTGAAATATACTTATTTATGTGTGTGTAAGTATTTTACTTATATTATTACCTGTAAAATGACTAAAACATTGGCGTTTAAGTTGATAACAATTAAATATTTTGTATTAAGTGTAATATGATTAAATGTGTTATTTTAAAGTGTAAAATATTTCCAGCATTTATGTTAACTAATTTCGTTGTTGCACGATCTATTTTTTTGGAAAGGACTATGAAATGTTTTTGAATCAGAAGTATATAAGATATTGAATTCCCTTAACAACAAAATTTTAAAAATTACAGATGGAAACATAAACAAGCAATATTAGTATCTTTTTAAAAAAAAAAGAGGTTAGGAAAATTTCATTTTACTCGATATTCTTAAGTTAGTGAATTTCGCGCACCTGTTAAGAATATATCTGTACGAGTTTTGATGTATACGTCCTAGGAATATCAGAGTTAAACAGTTTCCACTAATATTTGTCTGCTATGGGTAAAACAAGTAAAAGTGTGAATTTAAATTTTCTTTATCTCACTAAGGGGTCTTAGGACCCTTTAATTTCGATTTTTTGAAAAAAAAAAATACACACACATAATGTTAGAGCGTCATTTTTTCAATGTTTTGGTGCCAAAATTTTAACGATGTTACCAAAACTTCCAGAGATATAGAGATATGCACACACCCATTACATAATTTAACCTTTTTTCTGTAAATATTCAAATCAAATTTCATTTTTCTTTTAAAAAAATGCTATTTTGCGAGCAGGATTTCTCGGAAACTATTAATCTTGTTGGAAATTTAATACACATGATCGAATAAGTTTTTCCATGACGTATGCATCACAAATCTTAGACAAACGGAAAAAAATTGTATAAATTTTTTTTCTCTAAATATTCTGAAAAGTGTGTATAACTTCAAAATTGAATATTTTCCTACTAGATATTACTTTTGTAAATTCTTAGCAATGTTCCACTTCCTACCTCTACACTCGGTAAAATATAAATTTTCGTAATTTTGAAAAAGTTTTCAATATAATTTTAAAAAAAATTTGTAATGTATTTTTAAAATTTTATAAAATTATGAGAAATAAAAGTTTCAAATTTCTACTTTGTTTCATTAGTAACTTATATTGATATGGAAAAACGACGTTTTTTCGCCGACTCAGATAAATGTTAAGAATCCCTAGATCTATTAAGGGACATAAATTGAAACACGTTATCCTTTATTCTTCACTTATGTCTAGACACTAAAATGTCGCTTTCTTAGATAGGATAACGACGAGTGATGAAATAAGAATGTGCTCCATTTTCTATTTTCAATTGCAAATAATAGGACATATCAAGACAATGACATTCCAAAAAGTACAGAAAAGGAATTTATAGAAGAAAAAGTTTTTGAACGTTTAAGGAGAAGATAGTAAAATTATGTGCTTACAATCCTTAACTCTTCTTCTGAGAAAGCTTGCAAACTGCTTAGATAACTGTGAAATTAATTTACGTAAACAACCGATCATTTAGCTTCTATAAAAACGGATCATTTACAGACGGTTAGTTAAAATTTTCTCACACTATATATATTTGCAAATGTATAATTCCTATTAGCCACCTAAGGGGCTACTGTTTTAGGTGGGCCGTTTTGACGTACCAGGTAACTCTTAAATTTTTATCGTTTCCTTTAATTTTAATACTGGAAAAGTTTACTGTTGTCCATTTCTCAATATTTCATCGTTTACTTTAATTCTTGTATATTTAATTGAGTAATTTAATAATAATTATAAAAAAGGGTACCTTGTGTGGCTAAATATGTTCCATGCAAAACTTTGCATGGGCTTTTTTAGTTTTTTTTATGTCATAGATTGATCACAAAATAACTATTATTTTGAATGTGTAGTTGTTTTAATTCGCATCCACAACCAAAGATTAAAATCAAAAATTCTTCTTACTTCAATAGCAGCAAAACTGGATATCACTCATAAAATAAAACTTGATAGTTATGTTCCAGTCAAATATTAGTTACTTGGCGATCACTTAACTATCTTCCATTAATTTCGTGCACACTATTATTAAACCAACGTTCTACCTTTTCTCGCGGCGTTTGAATACGTCTTATCTATCATATACTATTCATTACACTTTTATATGTACGGAATTTGCGATTCAGGCTAGTCACGATTTATTCACAAGGCGAGGTTCTCAAATCATTTCACGTCATACTCAAAAGATTAGTGAAGGGGAAAACGCACGAGAGCTGAAACTTATCATGCACATCATCCGTATATCTTTGCAATGCTTTGAGCTCTGAATGAGAAAGCGTATTTTCTTTGAATCTTCTTTCCTTGTTCAGTTATTTTAAATGTATTCATTCTATGAAATGTAACAAAGTGAAATGACAGATGAACTGAAGTATATTTGTTGGCTCTTACTTTTCTAGTTGTTTTCAAGTACATTTGCACATGCGCAGATGAAGACAGGGTTTCCTTAGAAAATGCATCGCTTCTTTAGTAGAATGACAACGAGAGAGGTAGTCAGTTAACTTATGAAACGCCATGTTAAAAGATTTGAATAGCAATTGGGCACTGTTAGCTGAATTTAAATATATTAAATTAGAGTATATTAGCGCCCTATATTTCTTCCCTTGGCTGTTATTATTAATTATTTAAGGTAACAGTATACTTTCGAAGAAAGTTTTTTCTAAATGACTTAAATTTTGTCTACAAGTGCATATTTTATGACCTTTTGTAGACACAAAATGAGAAAAACTCCGAAGTGTACTACCTGTGAAGTGCTTTGAGCATCATCAAAGGAAAAATATTTGATGTAATAATTTAAAACCTTCAAATTTGAGGAAATATGTAAAATTATTCTTGAATGTTTGTGTTTATGAATCTCCAGTTTAAATAAATCAATTTTAACTGAAACTATTTATTAATTCTCGATTTATAAAAAACTCTGTAAAAGTTAAAAAGATAAGGTCTTTCCGATTCAGAAAATATGAACAATGATGTCCGCCTTGTGGGAGGCTGAAGTTGGCACTCTAGTGTTCAGAGTAGTGAAATAAAAGTTACAAGTATGTGTCACACGAAGTTATAAGACTGAAAATGTTTAAGCTATTACTTACTTTTATGGAAGATAGTTTGCGTATATTCTTCTTTTGGTGACCTATTCATAAGGATGTTTAACTGCGGTCTCTCTACATTGCAATTTTTTTCAATTTTCAGTTTCCACATTCTCAAAGAATTTCTATCTGTTATTTAAAACTGTTTGATTTGTGTGTTGTGTAGGAAGCCCCATTTGAAAATAAAATACCAAATACTTAGCAACCAATTGCAGTAAGTATTTGTAAAATTTACACATTAAGCTGATGTTTATTGAATTTCGTCTTATTTCAGGTGCCTTTGGAGTACTTGCTTGCCACTGGATTCTTGCAACCGAAAGATATAACAGTTGCTTTGGAAAGGAGAGAAGACAATCCGTTAGTGAAAGAAAAGCAGTGAAAAATGAAAGAGAGAAGACTGCTATAAATCATAATATTGTACAAAAGGCATAAATATGCTTGTAAACTTGTATATACATCTTATATGTTGTAAGCATTCATTTATTTAATTTGTTTGCATCGACTAGAAACGTATTGAATACATTTGTAAGCGTTCTTTTTAGCTTTTATATCATTTTAAGCCAAGAATCTTATAGAATTTCTATAGGCTTTGCATCTTACAGTATTTTTTACTCTATTATTTGTACTTACGAACGTCCAAGCATGAAAAGAAATTCATAAATACTCTAGAAGGAAAATATGAAAACTTTCCAAAAGAATATGATAATTTTTTTTTAAAAAAAATCCTTTTTAAATACACAGCAAGATAACTACGAGAGAGATTTATCTTTCCTGTTTTATCAAACGTTAAACCTGAAAAATATCTAGTGTATCTACAAAGTCTGCGAATCTGTGATCTAGTTACTTTTAAAAATTTTCGACGAACATATTTCCTGAAGAAAAGATTTATTTCTCCGATTAAGAGAAAATCATTGTACGAAAACAATTGTTATGAGGAAAAGAATGGTCTAACGAATTAATTTTTTTGAATGAAAAGATGCATAAATTTCTAGATATTACTTTTTTCTTTTTACTTCAACACTTGTTTTATAAAAATAAAAATTTATATAGAGAGAATTATGATGCGTTTTTGTTTGATGCATATGAGTATATTAGATGATGTCATTAAAATGTAGAATTATAATAATTGTAAATAAAACATAATGTTTGTTAGATAAAATATGCTTAGTAATAAAACATATTGTTTAAAATATGTTTATATATAAATAAAGTATGTTTATCATTTTAAATATTTTATCTATAGTATTTTTACCTCTGTGATTAATTGACTATTAATAGGCACTAATTACTGCATCAATGACATGTTTGTTCAATAAATTAAAGAATAAAAAATTTGAATTACATCTATCCTATAAAATGAATTAATGAATTTTATTAGAATATAATGAATATTCCGTTAAAAATGAAGCTTTCACGTGTTATAGATATTTTGTATGGAAAAAAAAAAAAAAAAATCGAAATAAAATCATTACTTATTTAAAAGTATTTTTTTTAAAAAATAAGAACGAAATTATAACTTTACAGTTAATCATTTCAGGTAACTGGAGGCACTAAAATGCTTCGAAGTTTGATTTTTTTTTTTAATTTTGCTGTTAAAAAATTGAGGCAATTTCTCTTAGTAACTAGATATATATTATTTATGAAAATTTGATATATAAAGTGTTCAAAAATTGAATTGTAAAATTGTAAATTAACTTATCACGCAACAGAGAAAACATATGTATTTGCATGGAAATGTGGTTTTTTAAAGATATTCTCTGGTACATTTTCCTTAAAATTTGTTTTATCCATAGTGTTGACATTTTATACCTTAGAAAATGAACCTATTGCATATAAATTAACGTAAATATTTTCCTAATAAACGCTCAAAAATTCTAGTATTACACAATAGTTGTGCAAAAAATTAAGAGAATTTTACATTATGACTTTTAATTTATTAAAAATTTTGTTAAATTAAATTTTTGAAATTATAATTGTGTTAAGTGTATAGAATGTTATGTTATTAAGTACTCTGCAATTTTCTAGAGCTATAAATGCTGTAAATCTTATCTAAATGGTGCCTTAAGTGAAGTGAATGTTTCACAAAAGTGTAAATACAGCTATTCAATACTGATTGCTCATGCACAGTTGTTTGTATTTCTAAATCTAATTTTCTTTATATAAACGGATACATAAATACACACATATATATATATATATATATACCAGTATAAAAAAAGGCTTATTAGCAAAGAGGTTTGTATACCGAATACTGCGGTTGACCGATTTACAACTGCGAGTTAGACACGATCTCTATCAGAGTGTTTTTAAGTAAGCACCTTTTTGATACTAGAAATAATTCGAGATAAAAACCAACGTTTTTATATGGTGGCAAAATTTATTAAGAAAAATATTGAAATATTAGTTAAATCTGGTCGCAAATATCTAAATATTGCATTGTTAGGCGAGCAAGAACGATTCCCAAAGTTTCAGAGCTCTAGCTTGATGGGAAGTTGGTTAAATTAACGATCGAAAATTTGATGAGACACACACCAAGTGAAATACATAAAAACGTTTTAAAATAAGTGCAGTTTTTCTGCTACTATCTCATTTTCTTAAGAAAGCCTCTGTTCATTAATTCATCATAATTACCTCCAGTATTAAGGCAGGTATATCAGCTTCTGTTTTCCATCCTCATAAAATCTGCCGACTGATGGTATGATCATTGCAGCATGGCCGTTTGACATCAACATCATCGTCATGGCGCTGATCACCTCAATGCTTTATCAAGTAGAAGAATAAATGGTTGTCATGGGTGCCAGATCAGAGTTATACTGAGCAGTATCATGCCATTCCCAGCGGTATGATGCTATGAGATTTCATGTTCTACGACTTACATGTGGACGGACATTGTCATGTCGCAAAATAATCCCTTTAAGAAGCATACAATTCCTTCTGTTTTGGATTGCACTTTTCAATTTAGTTAAGATGTAGAATACGTCTCGGAATTTATTGTATTACCCCCGAGGCAAAAAGTCCACAAGCAACATTCCCTGCCTATCCTAAAACACAGGGCGCTTCATTTTGTGACTTAAATTGTCTGGGGGAACTTCACTTTTTTGGATAATGTGGAATGCTTCCATTCTATGGATCGATGTTTTGCCACCCATGTTTCGTCGCCAATGACAATTTGGCTTTAAAGCTCACCACATTTATATTTGTACTGCTGAAAGAAAGTCAAAGCATTGCTTACCCTATAGGGTTTGTGCACCTCGATCAGCAGTTTGGGTACCTATCGTGTGTGAACACAACTACCAATAAGTTATGCACACTACCACCATTTCATAAAGAACACTGCTTTAAACTTGTGGAAACTCATTAGATGAAAACGAAATTGTGAAGCGTCTGTTTTTGAAAACTTATGCAACAACTTTCTGCATTAAATCTTCAATAATGACAGACGGTCGCCCACTACTTTCCTCATCACGAACATTAGTATGACCATCATTAAGTGCTCTCACCTATTTTCGTACCATTCTATCAGAGCGTTTTTTCCATACACTTCATTAATCTGCTGATGAATTTCACGGTTTTTGCATGCAGAAAACAAGCGCGTATTTCACAATGGGCGGCATTTTCAACTGTGTGAGGTATTTTAAAAGCACACAAGTAAACGTGACCACAGACGAATGCTTAAGTGCTGGCGTCAGTGATTGACCAACAGATATAGGTACTCGGTGCACCTGCGTGGAAGGGTGACAGTAGCGCTAAAGCTGTCATATTTAAAAACGGTACTTAATTGGAAAACACGCCTAGCATTTAAAATGATTTGCTGCGATCACTCTGAATGGACGAGATCGTTTGTGGTGTGTCTTACATTTTGACTAACATACTGGCTAAAATGCAACTATCAGTTATGAAAGACATTTCACTATATCAAAAGTATCCAAAAAATATCGGCGTATTCAATCCAAATAGATTTATAAATAAATACCCTCTAAATATCATCTATAAAATCACTCGCCAATGTGTTTTGATATTAAATATAAATTCGTTTTCAAGATATCAAAATTTTTCGCCGTTATTTTTGATATATTTATAAATTTCATCTAGTGACTTAAAATAAAAAAAGTTTTCGTAAAATGTTTGATGATAGTTAAATGTAATATGAATAATTTTATGTGTGGATTGAATCTGTAAGGTAAAAGAAAAGTTGAGTTTAGCAGTGCAGTTTTGTTTTTGAAGTAATACTGTAACGAATTGGCGGCTTTATTACTACTAAAATCTATAGAGACGCAAAATTAACTAGCCAAATATATTTAGCTAGTTTATTATGATTTTTAGAACATGCTCTATAAAAATAAGTTGGTAACATGGAGCGTTTAATTAATTGCGACCTAACTAAATGTTATAAAGAATTCCACTAATTTTAATAAATTCATACACACTAGGCTTAATCTAACCAGTAGACGTAATAGCTTTCAGTAGGCGTCTAGTTGTGGGATTTGAATCAGGTAAACACATGTGGTGGCTCTCTTGAACAAAGTAAAAATTAGCTTCAGGGATAATTCGTTTTGGTCTAGTTGATAAGAGCACTACAAAAAGCGACTGGACTAGTTTTTTTTTTGGACCCAAAGATTGAAGGTTCGAAACGCCGTCACAACTCAAGGTCAATTGACTTCCTTCTTAACGAGGTAGAAAAACCCATCCCCCACTGTGGAGGGGTAAGAACATCTCACCCGCTGAAGTGATGACCCAAGACTAGAATACTAGATAGCCTAGAACTACTGGTTGCAAAAACTCCTGACGCGAAAACTTACCTCTGTGTGTCTAGCTATAACATCCACTTATAAATTACAACTAGCGATGTACTGGCTACGGCGTAAGAGTCAAATAGACCCGCCATCTCAGCTAGAGATAGCTAATGACTTCAGTTGGAAACTATACTAAACGAAACTCAATATAATTGGGAGGAGATGGATATCAATCACAGTAATGGATAGAAAAGAGATTATAAGATTAATGATAAAATCATGATTTTGAAAACACAATTACGTTAAGACGTTTTTAAAATAGAACTCATATTTTTTTTTTTCTTTTCTTATTTCATTTTGCTCTAATGAAATTTAAATGTACAATAAGTATAGAAAATATTCGTACGTTGACATAGTCACAAATATATAGTTTAATAACGCAGTAAGTTATTATATGCATATAATAGAAATAAACGAACTATTTCATGTATAATTTACATGAAAAAATTACATATAAAAATATGAAATTAATAAAATATAAATAATGCTTACATTTGTGGAGCAGAAAGTATTCATATACAATGAACATAAACCTAAAAGTAATAAAACTATCATTTTACAATTAACGCCTTGTAGAATATCCGTTAGCTTGAATTATTGCTTCGAGTATTCTTTACATGAATTCAACCAAATCTTATGTCTCTAAATTAGAAATAGGGTCTCATTAATTATAAAGCATTTATCAAATCATGTGTTTATTGGAAATCGGCTTTGTTCAAATATTATGATCCGGAAAATACCCATAAGCCCTCATTTGGGATTAATGTCTAGCGACTGAGGAGGAAATTTCATAAAATTTAGAAGTGTTATAAAGGATCCATAACTGCATATTTAAGGCAATATGCTTGGGATAATTATGATGCAAGAAAACGTAATCAAAATGAAGGCACATTTTTGTCACATTAGACTGTAAATTATTTTCCAAAATGTCTGCATAAAGCTGATAATTCATGATTCCAAACATAAGGACCAAATTGCGGACCACCGAGACACTCAAAAAACCCAAACAAGTACGCTCTCCCTTCCATGTTTAGTAGTTGGAAGTAAATTCCTTGGGTGCGTTTCTGTGTTTCATTTTATCCTCATGGCTTTCTAGTATCACGTGACGCAAACTGGCCAGGAAAAAAATTTCAGAGCTCTGGGATTTCGTTTACACATTTTATTGAGAAGGATAATTGTCACTTCTCCGATTCTTTTCATTCAGAAAGATTTTTTTTCTCATGAAACACAGCTCAAACTGTATGCACAGATACAGTTTGTTTTTTTAAATTCTGTATACTCTTAGGATCATCTATTTTTGGATTTTTCACAGAATGGAGAAATATAGCTTGTCGGTAAAGGTAAGTAGCGATGATCGACACAGGCGAAGAACATTATGAAGAATTTCAGAAGCCATAAAATTCTGAATAATTAATTACTCTCAGATAACTCTCACTTCCACAATTCTGACATACAAGCATCTACCGATTTTATGTTATCATCTAATCCTCCTTTTCTCTTTTTTTCGATTCTGTTTCGTGTATATATCACTATCCTGAATTCAATTCATTACGCTCCTTACCTTCCTCTAATTTGCACAGATCACATTTTCAATTAATTGGAAAGGAGTTGGAATTTCAAGCACTTCAAATTACAAAATTCCTTTTGGTTAGAGAAGCGAAAATCGCGAATATACCATAACATCTCAAGTTCACTGATCCAATAATAAAACAGGTACTAAAAATTGCTCTTGTCCAGTGTTCGAATACCTTTTACACGTTTCAAAATCCCCAAACTTTAATTTCCTGTATATTTGAAAACAATTCAATAATTATTCAATTGTTAATGTCACATTAATATTTGAAAAACAGCGTTTTTTAGTTTTTTTTTTCTTTTAAATAAATTTTATTCTTATTATGACGTTAAAAAAACAACAGTTTCTTTCTCAAAACAGCTCTTATACAAATACTTTCAACACTCAATGTATATTATTTTTTCCCGTTACCAATGAAACTAGTTATATTAAAAGACCCCAATGAAAAAAAAAACTTCAATAAAAGGGTGGACAAATAGTGATCTGCTAAGATTTTTTTTTTGTGGTCCGCCAAGACTGTCAGAAAAATCCACCTTAAACCGAAATTTCCTTCCCGTGCGTAAAATCATACAAGGCAAAACTAGATCCATTTACAGCCCAGGCAAATGAAGGCAGTTTTTATAATTTCCCTTTGTTAGGAAAACAGAAAATGCCTGAAAGTCTTTCTGCTGAAATTAGGAATTATCTAGAGTTTGGAGGGCGAGGCAATAAAAATATTTCAGGACTTGACGAAAATTGAACCTAAAATGAATTTACTCTCTGACCCCCATTGTTGCTCATATTGACAAAGCACACTATAAGTTTGAGTTGAATTTACTGACATGCAGTCAGATCCCACTGTGAAGGAAATGTTTAATAATTTTAAGGAAATGTTAGTTGTCTTTTACTAATCTTTTTCTGCTGAAAAATTTCCATGTAAGAACAAATTTGTGGGGAAAATGTTCTCTATATACAGGTCTACATATATTTGGTAGCCAAGTTTTTCTTACTTGAAGACAAAAAAAAAAGTAAATGTAGAGGCTGTTTGATAGACATTAATTTACTGGCTGTGATGAGAATGTCTACAAGAGCAATATCCCACATGATTTCAAACAATTTGCAAAAAAGTGTGAAAGGGTACTTTTGTGTCAATGAATAGATTCTAAAATTAAATAAGCTTGTAGTTATTGATAAAAATATAAAT
>BMAW01089919.1:0-10321 GCA_019974015.1 Nephila pilipes | reverse complement strand
GCTCAATGCATTCGAATTCTGGGAAATTTTGTTTCATTTCATTTTCTGACAGATATAGATTCTTTTATGTATCCTTTAAATATTTACATTTGGTGAATTCAGTTAGCCATTAAAGAACATAATTCCGAGCTGAAATAAATTCCATAATTTTAGTTTCAAATTGAGTGATTTTTGATAGCCATTGGCCCAATGTCTCCTACATAAGATACTGCGTTCTAAATCAGAAGCGGGAAGATTTGATTAAGAAATTAGTAATGTTATATATAAAACAGCAAGTTTAAGGAATTCAACAGTGTGTTTAATAATTTTTTATTACACAAATAATAAAAAATATGCACACTTGGGGATGCGCAAGTGTATAATTTCCTTTCTCTCGGAAAGCACCTTTTTCATTTTACCATAAATAAGCTACGACTGCAAAATGTTCCCTAAAAATCAATTTTTTCAGAATTACCATCTATTAACATGAAAATTAATTAATTCTGGGGGCCAATGACGCCTTTTATTTAACTTGGCGGCATTTTTTGAAAGTGTTGTTTAGTGTCTCCTACAGACGTCGCTGGGATTGAGGAGGTAAAATGTAGTTAAGGACTCAACTCCTCCCGTCGGCGGGGTGAGGAAGTTCCGAAAAAGGATACAAGAAGATTACTCCTTGCAGCTCTGGAGTAATCTTCGTCACTTGGTATAGTCTCAAAATTTCGAGGTCCAACACCAAGAGCTCTCGTATTGCTTCTAAGTGCGACGTCAATAAGCAATCAAGCAAGTAAGTAACATATTATACAAAATAAATTTTAAAAAATCAGAAATTACAAGCATTTAGGAAATATGTGTTGAAATAAAGTACTATTCAACAATAAATAGTGTTCTAAAAATATTTTTTTGACAATACCTCGTCCTCCCCAAAGAATTGTTTTGTTTTTTTTTACTTGCGGATTATTCACTCCGAAAAAAAAATGATAGAACCAAAAAAAAATTTTAAGGAACTATTATGTTTTTATTTACTGATGAATAGCATAGCATGAAAAATGATCAAACACTCAAGCATAAAGTTATATATCTTCGAAAATATGAAGAATATAGTTCCGAATTCAATCCGTGTCTATCGACGCCAGTCACGTGACTGGTAAAATATGAAAACTATTTGCCCAAATTTTCCTTACTCGCTGAGTCGCATGAAAGAATTTGTAAAATCGACTTCCACTGGCAGAAGGTGAAATAGTATACATTCCAGAAAAGCACGCTTATGTATTTCTTTCGAATAAAAATATTCCCTAAAAAATTGGCGTGAGCGGAACGAAGTACAATCTTTTCGCCTGAACATTTATTGCGTGGTTCATTTCTTCCGGATTGACATCCAGTTCTTCCATGCAACGCAACAGTAATAACTAAAAAGGAAATTCAAGTACTATTCTATATATTCCAAATACAAGGCGGCGGGAGGAAGCCATATTTGATCATCAAAAATCACCCGATGAAATTTTGAACATTGTTTTTGAAACAATTGCAAACTTTTAATATCTTTTTGCCATATATACCTTCAAGGCAACATTAACTGAAATGTGATACCTGATAACTAGTTAGCAATAACTAATTATGAATTTTAAGTGTTATTCTATTTATTCCAAATACAAGACTTGGTAAGGAAATCATGTTTGGTCACCGAAAATCAAGTGAGGAAAGTTATGAACGTATTTAGATGAACTGGAAAGAAACAATATTTATCTACAATATGTCCAGTTCCTGAGAAGAACATTAGCAATAACCAAAAATAAAATTCGAGTACTACAGTCGGACCCCTTTACCTGGCGAGTCCACTTAACTCGAGTTTGTTCCATTTTTATGAGATTCAGATTAATCGTTTTTCAGATAACATCAGGATTTCCTGTTAAGATACGACATCGGCACCTTTCTGTTTCTTTCGATTTCATATATTTTGGAATTAATTTACAATAGAGTTCTAATTTGGAATAACAAATAGGAATCAATAAATGAGAGAAGTTAGAAATATGACAAAAAAAAATAAATGAAATGGTGCATGCGTGCCTGAAAACCAACTAAAAATAAACGCAGGAGTAGATCAGGAATATTTTACAAAACCTGAACTAAAATAAATAAACCAACAAAATTGAAACAGAGTGGTCAACCTTATACAGCCTCTATAAATGGACGAAAAGAGACCAGTCACAAAAAGAGAGGGTGAGGGAACGAAACCCGTCGCCAACCTTGGAGGAAACAAAGCTGAAAATGAATGATGTTTCGATGAAACAAAAGCTTAAAAGAAGATTAAAAATTTCAGAGTGAGAAGGGGAAACTTTAAACGGAGTCCGAAATGCTTAAGACAAAGAGTTTTGAAGCGAGTGACGGTCGTAAAATATAATCGCTATCCAAGTAAAAAGGGGGTAAAGTAATTAGAATAAAATATAAAGAAAACCAAGAGAACAGGAGAATATTCACGTTCTGAATGTCTAAAGCAGGAGGGGGGGAAGAAGGTCCAAACTCCTTTAATTATAAAGTGGAGACGGTGACTTTCATCACAAGATAAAGGAGATAAAAATCCACAAAGGTTGTTTTTCATATGCTTCCTTCTTAAGTTTGAGGTTAAGAAAGGATCGACTTTTTTAATACTTTTTTTTTTGTATTTTAATGTTCAGATTGGATATGATTCACCATTTCTTGGAAAGCGAAATGTTCCTGTTTGGATATTTTTTGCAAGAGAGTATTTTCAAGATCTCGTGGTCAGTTAATCTCACTGACCACGAGATTAACATTTTATATCGGTCAAATTTTAAGAATTTAAAAAAAAATTCTAATGTAAGTGATTTCCGTTATAATTAAGAACGATGTCGAAAGAATGTAAACGTAAAGTAGAAAATTTATATCAATATTTGAATTTATATTATCGTTCAGTTTATATATAAAATCCGTAATTCGTGTTCGGCTTACCTTGCAGTTTAATTATCATTATCTCAAGTTAACGGAATTCGACGGTATTCAAATTTATTCCAAAGATACAGTTAAGTAAGGAATCCATGTTTGGTCATCGACAATCAGGAGATGAAATTTTCGATCATCTTTAGGACAGTCAGAAAAAAGTGAATTTTCATTTACAGGCTATGGTGGAGAAAGATTATCTATCTGAATGGCTATGAGATTCGAGGTTGGCGATTTTTAAGTTGATCACGAGTTCAAATAATATATTTCAATTTAGATCCATTATACTGTATGTAAAATGGAACTATATTTCATAGGTTTCACATGAAATGTGGTAAGATAGTTAGGAAATGGTAGTTAGGAAAGAAAGGTACTAACTCAGGTGTGTCCTTGTGAGCGTGGCTCGACTCAGCGAATTCCGTTTTGCCTTAAACTTCTATAAGCAAATTATCATTCTTATTTATTAAATTTCTTTTGTTTTCTGGTAAGCCGAACATGACCTTTTTATGGAATAAGGCAAAGGAAATAAAAAATTCGCATAATCGGAATATTCGTGCCCCCTTTCGGTCGCTAAACCAAAAAACTCGCAAATAAAACACAATATCATTATGAGTTCCAATATCACTGTTCAAGAATATCGTCGTACTAGATTACCTTTGCTTTTTATTGCCACACGTAGAAGCAACACGAGGGCTATTGGCGATGGACCTCGTAGTTTTGAACTTCTGTCTAGTGACGAGGATGACACCGGAAATGGAACCACTCTCTCCAAACTTCCATACCACGCCAACGAGAGAACTTGGAGATTCAATGGATTTAACGTGCATCAGCTCCATGACACGGTGGGTCCTTATCAGGTCTCGAAACCATATTCGATGGAAACAGGATCAGCCGTGAGTTCGTGACCATGACCACATCTGCCATGGCCACATTATAAAATAAACGAGAGCAACATTTAAGATAATAACACATCAATCAATAACTCCCAAGACTAACCCAGAGATGGCGCTCGTAGTAAACCAGTAACCAGGTCTTTCTAGAGTACGAACCTTTGCTTAAACGTGTCAAAATTTTAAGTCGATCGGACCAGGAAAAAGGTTTTTTGAAGTGAAGTGAAAAAGGTTTTTTTCAAGTGGGTGCCGCGATTGCTTTCGATGGAACAAAAACAGCAACGAGTCGATGATTCAGAAAGCTGTTTATCGCTATTTACTCGCAACAAAAAAGATTTCTTGCGGGAAAAAAAAAAAAAAAAAAAAGAAAAAGAAATTTTTTTTTTTTTTTTTGAAAAAAAAAGGGGGGGAAAAGATTTGGAAAAGCGTTGGAACGATTGTATCACCCTAAAAGGTGATTAACAAAAGGTGTTATGTTGATGAATAAAAAAAAATTTTGCAAAAAAAATGTTGTTTTCAATGTTAGACTCGAGAGTTATTGATCGATGTGTTACCTTGCTTTCCTAACTTACGCCCCACATTAAGAAAGATTTTGCAGTTCATATATATTTACTGTGCAATTGCCTCAATTGTTCTGACCAATTATTTTGATGGAATAAATACTAGTTCACGCGAATCAATTTGAAAGTCACCCTGGCTATAAAGTTTTCAGTTATAAACACCAGAACTCATTTATCATTCTAAATAAGCATACATTTTTCTTTGATTTCATGTAGAGTTATAAAAACACATTGATTTTTCAATTTTTTTTAAGCAATGAAACCAAATATTCCAAGAAAGCATTGTAATTCCTTTGGGGGAAGAAAAAAAAAAAAAATGCCGTGTTTGAAGTTCATGTCATAAAAATTATCATCACGATTTCATTTTTAGTTTAATATAAAATTATTTAATATTAATATTACTTCAATATGGCCGCGGTAGCCTAGTGGTCAAGGTTTCGGATTCATGGCCGGTGGTTTTCGTTCAGTCGAGGGTTCGATCCTTGTCTACCAAAGTCCCACCGTGTAGCCGGGGCTGATGCAAGTTAAATCTGTTGGTGCTCAAAGTGATGGCGTGGTGTGGATGTTAGGAGAGGGGGTGCCAGCTCAGGTGTCGTCCTCGTCACTTGACCGTGGTTCAAAATTACGAGGTCCGTCGCCAATAGCCCTCGTGTTGCTTCTAGTGCGACGTTAATAAAAACTAAACTAATTCCTTCAATAAAGTAACTTTTCGTATTTTTATTATAATAAGCATTTCTTGTTCTAGACTTTCAGTGAAGTAAATGAATCAATAAATATTGTAAGAAATTCCAAAAACCACTCAGATTTCTAAATCTGACTCCACAAATATGCCGTTATTAGGGTTTTCAAAGAATCTAAATTTTCGTTCGAATTCTTTCTCATATAAGGAATTGTACAGCACTGTTCTGTATGAACTTCATGCATCTTAATATGCCACAATTTTCTTTCATGGACATTTATGACTCCCTTAAATTATTAGGTCCATCGGAAAGTTGTATCCGTTTGTAAAATGATAGAAAATAATACATTTTTAATACATTTATTAATATTTATTGTGCGATATAATTTCCGTCGTTACTCTTGACATCTTGCAGTGTGATGATAATTTGTAAATATCAGCTTTAAAAAATATATTCTGTTTAGAATCGAAAAGTTCAGGTTGTACTTGGTTGAAATCTGCTTCTGTTTTGATTCTTTTCCATCAAAAAAATTTGCAGAGAGAGAAACAAGTGATAATAGGATGCTAGACCTGGGGAGTGTACAGGACATTTCAGAATTTCCCACTCTACCTCTGTACTTTTCTGACGTGTCACCAAAGCCTCATGCGGTCTGGCATTTTCATGATGTAATATGATGTCCTTCCTTTTAAGGGCACTTGGCTCCTTTCAAATGCCGAAAATCGATGAAAATATCGATTTTTCAATTTTTAGCTCAAAATGTACCTTGATACCTCTGGTATAACTGTGCGAAGTTTTGAAACGATCTGATTGAAAAAATAGTACAATTTAGATTAAACATGTTTTACTTTATTTTATATTAGATATTGAAATTAAGTAGCAAAATAAATTTTATAAAATATTTTAAATTTTCTATTGTGTATTTCATATACTTTTACTTTATTTATCTTACATATTTCATTTATTTTTAAATATATTTAATAAATGTTTCTTTCAAAGAGCAGTCAGATGAAGATTTTCAAACTTTTCGCAATTTCGGAAGTAGACAAACTTTTTATAAAAGCTTATACTTGTGTTAAATGCCTTCAAATTGAACTATATTAAGTTTTACTTTAAAGGTATATATTTATACATTATATTGACAAATTATTACAAAAATTAGACATTGTTTTGATATTTTCTTACTGATTATTATTCTTTAAATAGCGTTTTCTCATTTTGGGATTTTTCATGAAACCATGGTTTTTAAAACTATATAACTTTAACAGATATTTATTAAACAACTTGAGTTTTGGTGTGTTTGTTTGTTATAATGTGCTTAGTATAATTAGGGATCCTTTTTTCAATATTTCGAATAGAAAAAATATTATAATAGAAAATATGGCAGAAATCATGTTTTTTTACCTATTTTCCATGGATGTATGCTTTTTAATTTTTTTTTCAAAACCTAATTTGTTTATTGCAAAATCGATCCCTAAAATTGTTACATATATTCTTATGAGCCTGAAAAAAAATTTTGGTGTCAAAATAATGATAATTGTGAAAGTAAAAGCAATTTTAAAATCGTTGAAATTTCTTAAAGAAAATTAATTTTTAAAATTTTTATCAAATTAAGCCCTTTTTTTCATATTAAAATTACTTTGTTTAATAGTAACTGTTAATAATATACACAAAAGATGTTTAAACCCTTAAATAAAAAAAAATTGGTCAAAAGGCGCCGAGTCCCCTTAAGCATTGGTGGCTTCTTTTCTTTGAGTGCTTTGTTTAAATCATCCATTTGTTGATAGTATTTCTTTGCACTGAGCTTTATATTAGGTTTCAAATACTCGGAATGTATTGGTTCTTGCACGTCATACACAGTATTCTCTAATTCAGGCTCATTCTCGATTTAGAGATGGAGGGGGCAGATAGTTCATGCTGCAAGTATGCTCTTTTACTTACGATGTATTCGAAAATAATCAATTTTTCATCACTATTTATCATTCTGTTCAGGAAGGGTTCGTTGTCGTTCCGAGAACTTAGATATGTGCATATAACGATTCGAATAAGCAAATTGTTCTCCTTTAACTCACGAGATGCCTATTCGAAATTTTTTTAGACCAATCCTAATAAAAACGGATATAGTATTTTTACAATAAATATTAATAAATATATTATTTCCTTTCACTTCACAAATAGATAGAACTCTTAAGTTGAGGTAATGTGTTATATTATGCGGCGAAGATTTCGTCAAATATTTGTGGCGCAGTAAAAAATCGAAAGATATTCGTATGTTAAGGGTCTAATTCATTCTCTTTTAAAACGTTTAAAAAAAAAACATTTTTTTTTTTAAAACGTTTTTCTGAATTTCACTTGGTGTGTGTGTCATCAAATTTTCGATCGTTAATTTAACCAACTTCCCATTAAGCTAGAGCTCTGGAACTTTGCGAATCTTTCTTATTCGCCTAACAATGCAATATTTAGACATTTGCGACAAGTTTTAACTAATATTTCAATAATTTTTTTTAGAAACGTAATTTGTGTAGTAACCGGGCGCCATCTATGGGAGATATATTGAATTTCGCAGAGAGAGTGATCTTAAAGACGAGAGAAATATGAGTTTTTTTACAAGGTTTTAACTAATAATTAAATAACTTTTTTAATAAACTTTGCCACTATATAAAAACGTTGTTTTTAAAAACTTTGTTTTTTTTTTTTATCTTGAATTATGATAATATGTCATTTCGAATATGCGACTGAATCTGTTATTTTCATTATCTCACTCATTCGTAGTGAGAAAAAATATGATTTTTATATTATGTGATCATTTTTCTTGCCTCATTCACTTTCAGTTTTTGATTGCTATTTAGAAACTAAAATATTATTCATCATCGTTTAAAAGAACATTTAAAATAATTACTTTAGAGACATCTATCAGTAGTTTTTTTAAATTTTTCTGTAAACAAAACTCTTGCCAAACAAACGAAAAAAGCATTTCTTACCAAAGAATTTCCCATTTTATACCAGATCTTAAGCATTTTAAGGACTTTTTAACTTCACTTTAGTGCAACGAAGAAAAAATATATAAAAAAACTAAGTATAGTGAAGTGTTAAAAACTATTCTATAAATAATACTAATATATCGAAAAGTTTAGTTGTGAAAAAAATAATAATTCTGTTTTTAAACCACTACACCAAAAGTAACGACTTATCTCTAATGGATAATAATAACGATGCAATATTTACTGAATAAAAATACTTGGGGATCAGAAATGGCAGCTAACATAAAAACAAAATAGTTGTGTTAGAATTCGAAATGTTTCTCTGACAGAATTTTTAACTGAGAGAAAATGCCATTACCCTCTCTGGAAGAGGTCTCTGGATCGTGATGTCATCTTTTTTCCCTCCAATATAGACTTTCTGTCTGGAATAATGACTTTCTAAACAGTTCGGCTGAGAAGAGAATGGAAGAATAGATTGTCGACAGAACCACAAGACCTGTCGTCACTTACCGAATTCGCGGTTTTCTATTTTTCCTGAATAATTCTTGTGGAAAGAATTAAATTTTGCTGCAGATTTGAAGTAAAGACCGAAAGGGATTTTGTACAGTTTCATTTGAGAGAGAGGGGGAGCTTTTTATTGTTATGTTTTGGTTGTCATTTAAAACTCCCCCGCCTCCCCCTGTCTGTCTTCACTTAAAGAATAGATCTCAAACTTAGAACACTTTTTCAGACAGAAAATTGCTCTAAATGCGGTTCTTTGATGAGTTAAGTGGTTTTCCCATTGAAAATTTAAATCCGCGTTCTTATTATTTCAGATCCTTTTTCTCTAAATAAGATCATTGTTAAAAAGAGTTTCGTGTCGTCTTATTCGAATTTTCGATTTAACATATTTCTGAAGCTTTACTATGAAACTTTGTACTCAGCTATGAAGTTCATAACATCGAAATTTCGTTCACTCGTGACTAATCATTATTCACAAAATTGTTGCAAAGAGTTTTATCAAACTTTCCGCAAGAATCCAAAGATTTGATCGAAGTTATTCGTCAAATTTGTTATATTATTAATTAAGGCATTTGTATACACATATTTTATTTTCATTGAAAGTTTGATGTAATTATTTTGTATTTTCATTCTCTTAATCATGTTTTTTTTTTTTTGTGTGTGTATATATATTTCGCAAAGCTCTAGAGACTCGGGTAGATCATGTTAATTTGTTATTTGCAATTTGTGACAATTAAATAACCGTACTGCGCATGCCCTAGCCATTAGGAGAGGGAATGGAATGTAGTTGACCTTGATACTTCCGTTGCAGGTGGCACGTTATTCCGTCCCTCCATCTACTTTGGTTCGTTTTTCATCCTTGTTTAAGTAAGACGTTGTTGTGTCGAAGTCCCGCGATCATGAGAAGCTTAAGAATCGAGCAGTGCATAGATTTGACATTTTTTTAAAAAAAAAACTTAAACTTAATGTTTTAAATTATTAAAGGAAGTATTTGGAGGTAATTGCATGTCACGTAGTCAAATTTTCGAATGGCACAAACGATTTTCGGAAGATGGGGAAGTTGTTAAAGATGATGAACGTTCTGCTCAACCTGTGACATCAAGAATTGATGAAAACATCAATACAATTAATGAAGTCGTGCATAAAAACCGACGTTTGAGTATTCGGATGTCAGATATTAGGAACATAGACAATGAGACAAATTTTGAAAAAAAAAAAAAAAAAAAAAAAAATTTTAAACAAAAAAACAAAATACAAAAAATTTTCAAAAAAAAAAAAAAAAAAAAAAAATTGACCGATGATTTTCATATGACGAAAGTTTGCGAAAAACTGGTACTAAAAAATCAAGCACCAAGACAAAGCACAATGCCGCTCTTTATGAAACAGTTCTTGGCGGACAAACGCATTATTGTGCTCGAGCATCCACCGTACTCGCCAAACCTCGCACCATGCAACTTCTACCTGTTTCCAAAAGTGAAAAGTGCATTGAAGGGAAAACATTTTTCACTTTGTGGAAGAGGTGAAGGGAGAAACAGAAGACTTACTGAAGAAGGTGACACCGAATGACCTGCAGCACTGCTGTGAACAGTGGAAAGTTCGTATGCAACGATATATTGATAGGGAAGGGAAGTATGTTGAAGGGGACTAAAAGGTATTTGTGTAATAAGACTAGTCCGGTTATTTAATTGTCACACCTCGTATATTAAACTTCCATTTACATACGAGACAGTATAGTACAGTTTTAATTATTACAAATAAATAACCAGAGTATATGAAAAAAA
>BMAW01089913.1:1267270-1308716 GCA_019974015.1 Nephila pilipes | reverse complement strand
TAGCGAAAGAAATACTGATGATTTTTATTTTTTTATTTTAGTGTCTCAAGCATTCCGTAAGTATGCTTTATATAGAATTCTGTAATTTGATTTTTTTTCCCCTTGAGTCCTTATTTACTTTTTTTTTTTAAAACAAAACTACATTCTTCTCCTTCGTAGAGGCCGCGGTAGCCTAGTGGTCATGGGAGCGGACTCGCGGTTGGCAGTTTTCGTCGAGTCGCGGATTCGAACGCTCATGCCACTAAAAACCCGCCGTGTAACCAGGGCTGATGCACGTCAAATGCGGGTCCCAAGTCTTTCCGTTGGCATGGTGTGGAAGTTGGGAAATAGGGTGCTAGCTCAGGTATCGTCCTCGTCACTTGACCGAGGTTCAAAATTACGAGGTCCATCGCCAATAGCCCTCTTGTTGCTTCTAGTGCGACGTTAATAAAACCAAACCAATCTCCGTCGTAGAACCCATTTCTATACTGTTGTAACAAAAATATTAATTTTGTTTAACCCATATCTTTCACATTTCTATTCTTCCCCAATTTTCTACTTTTAGAATAATACTTATTTTTATTTAATTGAAACTATTTTTTTTTAAGAAAAGGGGGACTTTTTCGTTAACAATTTATTTTAAAAAAATTGTTAAATATTTTTAAACAAGTAATATAAAAAGAAAATTTTAAAGTCAATTCCTACTTAAGTCACCTAAGAAATTTTTTATTTCAGTTACTTTTTATTAAATAATTACAATTAATATAAATATGTAACATATATACATAGGACAGAATCACAATATGAAGTGGGGAAAGAAATTTTTTTCAGCGATCTACACGCTTCGTCACTGACGGTATTTATTCCTAAATTTATATCCTACTAAATATCTTATATAAGAGAATTTTTTTTCTCCCATATAAAACTAAAATTAATTATTTGAAAATCAAATAAAAAAATTTTATGCTTCGACGAGATTCGATCCGCAGTCTACGCCGACGCTCTACTAAATTTGCCATTGCAAGACAAATGACATAGTAGATGCATTCATTGGCTTGTTTCTTAATTCATCCGGTAAATCAAATGGTTGGAATGCAGTTTAGCCCAACCACCCTGGGCGACAGGAATTATTTGGCGGTATTTTGCCCAATGTGGCTACCCTGGTCCACTTCGCGGACTTAACGTTCAGCCAAAAAAAAATCACCAAGTTTGGCAATTTTTGAAATCTCGCCAAGCTGTAGGGCTAAACTGAATTTTACCCAATTAAATTTAATTAAAAGAATTAATATTTGAAAAAAACAGTATTAACATCAAGTGTCTTCCACTACAGGTTCAAAAAAAATGTATTTCAACTTGAGTGGATGAATGAAAAGTATTTTATTAACGATTGAAAATTTGAACAAGAATATATATAGAGAGAGTGTGAGTTAATTATAGGAATTTTAAAAAAAAGATATGATTTGTTTGTTAAATGTTAGCAAATATTTCTCAACAAAAACAATTTGTGATTTTATTGAAAAATACTTGTTCATATATTTTTTTATTAATATTATTATTATTATTTTTACTTTCAAAATTTTGCAAATATTTTTTTTTCATAAACAATAAACAAAAACTTTTCTCCTTTCTTTAGCATCTATCGCAGCTGATCGTAAGTTTTTTCATGAAATAAATTATTGTAATATTTTATAATAATTAATATTTATTTACAGATGCCATGAATTAATTCATGCTTAAAAATATTACTATAATATTCAATGATATGAGAAGGGATGAAAAAAGTACCTGTTTTTGTAGACAGATGTCGTTGCTAAGATTAGTTTACGATACTATTGTGTGCTGCCATGTATTAAACTGCACCGAAACAAATGTGACACTAATTCACAGGTTAGTTTTGATTTGCCAGCCATTTGCTGTCGAATCAAAATCTGATTGGTCCCATGTTGAGTTGTAACACACGATCAGACCTGAATTCATCGTTATACACAGTAAACTATGCAGCTACCAAAACAATGGGTTGCTTACGAGGCATTTGCCGCAAACAAGGCAAAGACGGTCTCAATAGCCGGAAGAATTATGACGACGATATTTTACTATAAAAAGGGTGCCATACTCATAGACTACTTGAAATAGGCAGCTGATAACTGGAAAATACTATTGTAAGCTTCCTAATTTTCATTTCTCATAACTAACACGGGTACTTTTTGAACCACCCTCGTATAATCTAATTCATATTTATAATGAAATGTTATATGATACAATAATTTCATAAATTTTTTTTTTCCTTAGCAAATGACAGTAAGTAGTATTTTATTAACCTTTATAGTGAAGAAATAAAAAAAGTGATGAAATATATCTCAAATAAATTATTTACCACTTAAATCATAGACCATAATAAGCTCCGTTTTTGGGTTTTAGTTCGTATTTATGAACCCCAAAATGTTTGTTCTGTTTGAATCATTCATTTGTGCAGAGTTAAGTATTATATCAATATATATCGTAGAGATTATACGTGAAATAGTAGTATCTAAACCACAATTGTTCAATTTCAAGGGGAGTTTATTTCTAAAAATAATCAGTTAATTCTTTACCCCTTTTTAAATTTAATTTGATACTTTGACGAAATTGAGCAGTTTATTTTAAAAAATAACAATTCTAATGAACAAAAGTTCTTCCTGAAACTTCTATGTTGTAATAGTTCTAGCGATAATCAAAACAGACCTGTAGAAATCGCTTTAATAACACAATAGAAATACCAATTTCACACGCTCAAAACATTAAGTATTTAACCAGAGAAATGATGAGATTAAATAACAGCAAAAACAAAAATATTTCTAGCGAGTCTGGAATTCAATTTCGAACAAAGAATTATATTTAACTTCTCTCAATAAAGACGAAAATTAAATATAATTTAAAACGTGAATTAAAGCTCCTGTCTTCGGCCATTTTAATTTCGTAAATTTAATGTTAATTCATTGGCAATTCTGCTACCGTCCTCAAATCTTTATTATTTTATCTACCTGAATGGGGAAAAGTGCAAGAATGTCTTAAAATCTTGTTGATTTACCTTTGACGACGATTTATCTTTCTTGAGTAACTCTATTCTTGTTTTGTCGAATATCCGTTAGCTGTTGTGATCTTGAAATTTTATTCTGTAAAGTGTTATAATTTATCAAGAAGTAATCCACAAATAATTAGTCTAATATGTTCTATCTCCGACTTGTCGGACCACAAAATGTTTGTTTTTGTGACTATGTTATTTCCAAGACACGAAAAAAGCCGAATTTATTACGATCATTTACTAACGAATGTTTACATTTTTATAAAAGATTTTTGGAAGAAAGAAACAATCCGTTTAATCTCCAAAAGCAAGCTTATAGTTTTTATCTGTGACTTGTGCTATGACACTTTGAAGATTAATTGCTATGGAAACGTTATTGTTCTGCTGAACAGCAACAAATTTTGCAAAACCGAATGAGTTATAATTTGTTTCTTTGCTTTAATGTGTTTATTTTACAGAGCTAGCGTAATAAACTATTTTTAAAATTCCATACGTGCAACAATTTTTAACAATGCAATAAAAGCAAATGGGGACTCAACTAATTTGAATTAAATAAATTCAATATTTTGGTATTCGAGCCCTTTGATAATTTTAGAAAAAGTGAGATATTAAAATCCACATGAACAGCAATGAAAATATTTTTAGAATACAACTTATTTGACTTATCAAATTATTGGAAAATTCAAATCTCCTTAAAATACAAAACAGTGAATGTATTTCATTCGATAAACGATTGTAAACGACAGTCAACTTATTTTAGTTATTTAAAGTTACCCAATTCGTGTATTCGCGTATCTAGCCAATTATATATCAGAGAACCGAACGAGTAGAAAAGCTTTAGTTAAAACTTCTGTATAATAGACATTTTGAATAAGTGAATCTAAAGTGAATCCTTCAGTATTCTTCACTTTTAGTAGAAGCTATACAAGGGATTCTCATGCTCTTAGGGGCTGCTTGATTGCATTATTTGAATTGAGAGCTCGCCTTATGAAGGAACCGGACTTATGTCAATGAGCATTATTATGTAAGGGGTGTATTGAATAAAACATTATTAGATAGAGATTGGGAGTATTAGAGAGATTTAAGATAAGAGGAGAAAGGGGAATTATTGGTATTGTTGAGAATACTATAGATACAAAATTCTCCTATCGTCTCGTAAGGGTGTATTCGATCAGGAAATCGTAAGGGTGTATGGAGTCCACTACGGAGGATAAAGATAAATGACGCTTCATTCACAAATATTTCGAATTAGACGACACACAGGTAATAGCACAAGCAGGAACACAGTGCTTGTGTACAGATTAGTGTCACAAGAACAAAAGCAGTCACAGTCATATTGACAACAATCAGCTCACCGGCTTACTAGTTCGCAATACGGAAAATGAAATGCAGACTACTATCGGTATCAAAATCATACTTCTCCATCTCAGTTTCTCCGTATTTTTTGGTGCACCGCCTAGGTGTGACATCACACGGAAAATTCAGGAAAAGTCCGTAATTTTCTTCCCAGTCAAGATTTCAATAAGATTCCAGAACTTTCTGTTGTCTTCTGTTTCTCCCCAAAGTCACCAAGTTTCTCTCCTAATCGCCAAAGTCGTAGCCTTGATTGAGAAGTCATTGCTTAGACTTTCCTTGCCTGATTGATGAAATATATGTGAAAGACTCTTTTCCTTTACAAGAGAAACGTTGCAGGGAAGCGTCTTTTCAGGTTCTTAACACAAAATGGTGCGATAAGGAGCGAAGTGATCTCCAAAGACTGTACTCCTGGTTCTGATCTAATCACCAGAACTTTCTTGGAATAGTATCTAGTTTATACAACCTTACTATTTGCTAATATTAAGATAAATAGAATTCTCAATTATAATCTTTCATTAAGGACGCGATTGCGATTAAGTAAAGCTCCACATTTGTAAAACAAATTGATTTTTTGTGATTCTAAATCTAGTTAAACATTATCTTGACCATTTATTTATCTCGTCTAGATGGCAATTAATGTCAATAACGAAATATATGCATTGCATTGGCACCCTCTCACCTATATATTACTTTCTCCTATTATCTCTAAACCTCCAATCTCTCTATTTGGTATTTTTCTATTAACCACAATTTTTATAAAGTTATAATTCCAATTTACATAAATCACAGTTCTATCACAAGGTGAGGCTCTATTCAAACACATTATTAAATAGCGACAAAGGTTAATAATATAAAAAATCGACTGATGACTCATCACCACTTCAGCGGTGTTTGGTTGAACTTGATGTGGGAACAAGTTCGAACTACCGATCTGCACATCCACAGAAATTTTATGCAAGGCCTGTTATTAGGTCATTTTACCTCCTGTTGCTATTATTTGCTACTTGAAGGAGAAATTCGCTGCACAACGTTTCCTTGGAAGAAAATTTTTTATAACTGTTAAGGGATTTTCTGAACGATACTTAGAGAAGGTTGTTTTTCCAACCATTACTGCTTTTGATGTACATCCCCTATTGTACTGAGTGTTATTTGGAACGCTTCTATTGACGTCATTGGTAGTCTCTAGTTGAGACAACTATATATTTGTCAACTCCACAGCCTGTTATATTAATTGTCGTGATTTTTGAGTGGGATGTCTTCGTAGACTCATGGGGGTTGCATAGATAGGGGTGTATGCAACCTGTAGTTGTAGTATGAAATGTGCTGCGATCTGGTGTTCAGGTCATGGGTCATCATTTCGGTGGAAGTTGGTTGCCCTCGGTGATGGGGGTAGGTTCGAACTTCTCATCTTCGGATCCACAGGAAACTTGTTAGACGTCTTCTTTTGAGTTTTAAACAACTGAGCCAAAAAGGAGATTTATTCGGGGGAAGTTATTAAGCACTTTATCTCCTGTCATTCCTAGCTGCGACTTAAAGCAGAGGGTTGTTGCAATTTTAAGAAATTTCCTTTTCTCTTTCACAAATATAGACAAGCGTATTTAATTGAATTCAATAAAATGCAATCGAAAGAGCCCAAAGTGACAGAGATTTCTGTGGTAATGTAATCCCATTCGTCCATCAATTTTTGAAACGGGTTTTATGTATGACTTAATGATTTTGGATTATCAAAAAATAATTTAAAATATTTTCAAAAATCGAAGAAAAATATAATTTTGCTGAAACTTTCGCAATTTTTTGCTCTTACGGGTGCGCATTATTTAATTCAAATACCGGGTGGTTATAATTAGTGATACACTATTCAGAGGCCTGTAGAACTGTTCTGCTTATCTGATTTTGATGAAGCTTGGAATATATGCTATATGGATCATGGGGAAAAAGTTTCTGCAATAAAAAAATTGTTCAAATTTTGACCACTAGGAGGAAATGTAGTGCCCAATGAAGGACAAAAAATATGTTAGAATCGTTAAAATTTATTCAATTTCAGGATAGGCTCAATATGTGCTCCATTGACATCAATGGCGTGTTGAAAGAGCATTATAGCGTTTTCAATGGTAGCGCGAAGCAACTCACGAAGAATTTCAGCCACATGGCGCATAATGATAGCTTTCAAATTAGGTAAAGTCCTAATTCCTCCTCTATAAACACGATCTTTTAGAAATCCCCACAACCAGAAATCACAGGGATTTAAGTCGGGTGAACGAGAAGGTCATGCATCCGGAAAATGTCTGGATATTACACGATTATCGCCAAAGTTAGCTCGAAGTAGTGCTTTGACTTGGCGCCAATGTGAGGAGTTGCTCCATCTTGCATAAAGATAGTGGTTTGCAAACTTCGTCGCTCCTGTAAAGCAGGAATGACCAGCTGTTGAAGGAGTTCACTGTACCGTACCCTAGTGATAGAGCATCTTTTAGGACCTTGTGGAGTGAGAGTTTCAAAAAAAAAGGTCCGAGGATTTCTGCGAAATTGCTTTCTTCTCTCTATTCACCTCCTCCAATTTTTGAAAATATTTTAAAATATTTTTAAAGACGGGAAACCCACAAACGAATCATTAAAACTGGGGTAAAAATATTTTTAAAATCGGAAGAAGAATGTAATTTCGCAAAAACATTCATTATTTTTTGCTTTTTCGGGAGCACATTTTTGCATTCAAACAGATAAAATAGTAAATATTTGAGAATGGTAGTCCAAATTTCATAGGATGAACATTACGATTACGAACTCAAAATGGTCGGTAAACGGGGACTTTATAATTCCTTAAGAGATGGTTGTGGAATTATATTTAAAGCTTTCCCAGTTATAAAAGACGGGTCTAAAAATTATTGAGAATAATTTAATAAGTAGATTTTTTTCTCTCTTTAGACAGCAACAATACTTCTCTTAAGATGTATTTAATTTAATAATTTATCGTTTTTGCTTTAATTTTAATATCTGAATAGAATATTGCCGTCAGATTTAATATTTTATTGTTAGCTTCGGTTTTAATATTTAAATGCTTTTTTCATTTTTTATCTCATAATCGCTTGCTTTCATTCTTTTTGTTGTCAAAAGTTGGCCCTATTATTGGGCATTTTGGAAGTTGCGACCAGTTGGCGATGTGTGGGAAAATTATAAGATTAAATTCATGGAAATATTCAATTTATTTTAGATATATTAAATTCAAAATTCAAAACAATCAGTTATTTTTATATATAATGGCATTGCCAGATTTATAAGACTAACAGAAAGTGTTTTTAGAATTCAATACCAAACATTCCCGTCAATTAACCTGAATTACTGAAAATTTATCTTTACTTTAAATAAAAAGTTTATTTTTTTAAAAAGAAAAAATAGTCTGGAAAAATATCAATTATTTTTTTTTTTAATTTTGATCTATTTGAAAAGTGTATCCAAAAATAGATAATAATTCGGATTGAATCAGAATCTTCTAATTTTATCAAATAAAACTCTCTCTCTCTCTCTCTTTTTTCAGAAGATGAATAAGAATTATTTTTGGTTGGAAAATTTTAAATCATTTTTTGAGTGTATTAATGCAGCTATTGATATTTTCTCCCATCTGTACAAATTTTTGTTTTGTTGCTAATTAATATTAATTATTATTTACTGTGGTTTCTTATTTACGCATCTACAACAAAATTCTTCGTTATCATTATTTCAGAGCTCCAGAAAGTCCTTAGCGACACATCAGAAGGAATGTGTAAGTTAAATTCTTTTTGTTGGTGTAAAATCATGGAAAGCTATTAAAATTCCATAAATGAAACGCGTTTGTTGGTTTTAATAATACAAAAGATAGAAAAACACATTTGTATTTCTTATGCATACGTATATCTTAAATTTACAATTTAATGTTAGGGTCTCACTTACGTCTTATAATATTTGAAATATATATTACATCTATTCAAATAAATCATAAATTTCATTTTCTATTGTAAAATTACTTTCTTTTGTCACTTTTTCGTCGGACAAATTTCATTAAAAATCAAACTAATAAATTAACGAAATTTTGGACACTAAATTTTTTTTCCAGACAAATGCTTTAAATAAAAGTATTGGCATTTGCGTGTTATAGTATAGTGGTTTTATGGATAGTTAAAAAGTACTTGGCAATGATTAGAACGCTCTTAATAAAATCAATTTGAATATTCTGTTGAAGCATTGATTAACTCTGTAAACTGTATAATATTGATATATTTTAAATTAAGAAAAAAAATATTTTTAAAATAAAGAATATATATTAGAAACAAAGGAAATAAATACAATAAAAAGTTTTTCTTTTATTTCCTGAAAAGCTACAATCTGCACGGAAAAGTATTAGAAAGGTTACTCAGCTTTATATTTTAAGACATAAGAAAAACTATGACAAATGCTTGCTGATGCTTAATTCATATAACTATTGTTTTTTTTCCCCTAAATTTTGAGAACTAACAACCAGTGTTACAAAATGTTGTAACGTTTTTTCCCTACCGAGTGATTTTGATAGAAGAAAAATTTGTTTCACAGGGGCACGGAATAACTCTAAGTGGCAAAGTTTTTATTTTTATTGTTAATAAACATTTCTTTCTTTCTGCCTTTTTATATCTTTTACATGAAACGTCTAAATATGTTAAAATTTAAAAAGTAACAAAATTCTAAGGTAATAGAAAATTAATTTCTTTTCTAATATGAATTTTTCCTTCTATTTCGCTTAGAATTGAAAATATGTGGGTAAAGCAGTCAAAATGCGAAACAATAATTATCATAAGGCCTTCCATTCCAACTAATGAAATAAAATCTGAAGCTTAAGAGATATGAAAATGAATTTCCTAACTCTAAGATTTCTTTTTCGTCTTGTTTCAAGGTATTAAGTGTTTTTAATTCGATAATACCTTAAAAGCACAGAAAAAAAAATTCAAAGCCTTGATTTACTAAGGCACCATAGCATACCATTGTACATTTTACATTAAGAGACAAATTTATTTTCAAAAATTCTTACTGAGATATCTTGAAATAATATTTCCTATTGCTGCTAACACAAAAAACTTTTTAAACTTAAATGAAGGCTTAAAATATATATTTAAAACACACAAGAGAAATCACTTTAGAAAATTCAGTTCTACTAAATAAAATTTAAATTGAGAAAATTGGTATATTTTATAAAAAAAAATATCCCATAATCTTATAAAAATGAAACGAAATAGTATAGTAAAAATAATTATGAAATGAACGCAAAACCAAAATACAGATAGAGCATATTTTTAGTAGATTAAGAAAATTCTAATTCTGCTCAAAGTATTTAAAGGGCTTGTTCTAAAAGGTGGGTGTACCGATAAAATTTAATGCTATTACGCTGCTCGCCATCGAAATGCAACACCAAAATAGAAAAGAGATATCAAAAATCAAATTTTGGAGAGATAACACACAGTACAATGGTTAAATGATTGAAAATGTAACCTTCTGCGAGGTGAGGCAGACAATGAAATCAGTACTGAGTTTTGCCATCACGGTTAGCAATAACCGCAGCTACACTTCTCGGCATTGAGTGAAAGAAGCTTTGGATGGCTAATTGGGGTATAGCAGTTCATGCTGCCTCCACGTGCTGCCAATTTTTGTCTGGTGCAGGAACAGGTGATGCGAGCTGTGCCAGTCGATCTTCAATCATCATCAGACGTGTTTCACAGGCGCGACATATCGGAAAAACAGGCAGACACGGCAGCAATGGTATTTGGAGCACGAAAAAAATCTTGAACGTGTGGTTGCGCTTTGTCCTGTTCAAATATGGTCTCAGAGATGCTCTGAAGATAACAGGAAACAACGGATTCCGAAACCTCTGAAATATAGCGCTAGCTTGCATTGTACTCGAAATGCGCACTAGGAGTGTGGGAGAATGGAATCCAACAACACCCCAAACTGTAATACCAGGTGCAAGACCTCAAGCGATGCATAAGGCAATAGTTAAGCAACCTCTATAAAGAGTGTCTCCAGACTGTTCAACCATCGTGGGATCGCTGGTAGAAGCGTGATTTGTCTGTTAATTCTACATTATTAATATTATGGCCTCTTTCTTATACAAAATTTTAATCCTACTAGAAATTTATCTATCACTACTTGTAATATTAATTAAAGAGTCATTATTAAAATATGCTTATTAGCTAAATTAGTGTATATTTTTTGCAAATTCAGCGATAATTGCCGAGGGACTTTATCAACATAACAAATAATAAATTATCCTGAATGTTATTATTGAACTTTTTAAAATTGTATAAGTATTGCATTCTATAGTCTTAAAATTCATATTTTTAATCCCTTCATTTATACAATATTTAAATTTTTTAAAAGCTTCAGTTTGTAAACTATATTTTTTGCAAAATAGATCAAAAATTTGTCAATATTTTCTTTGATTAATGAGGTTTTTTAACTCCCATTGTAACTTCGGCTGGGTAAAAATTTTAAAAGCTTTTTTCTCACATTTTAAAGCACTCAATTGAGCTGAAATTTTCCATACATGATTTTTTTGGATGACAATACGATAATTAATTTAAAATTAATAAAAATTAACTAATTAAAACTAATTATTTAAAGAAATAAATTTTAAGCTAAGTTTCTCGCTAAATCTCCAAATGGTCGCCAAATTTGTCGCATTCCTTATCAAGCTCAAGCAGCAATTCTTCAAAATTAAATGAATTAAATTAACAGCGCCTAATAAATCAAGCCTGGATTTGTTTTCTCTTCTTTCTTAAATTTCAAGTTAAGTTCACTTCGTGTACGATTTGGAAAGAGATTGAGCATGAGAGGAAAAAAAATCAGTGCCAACAGTTTTTGAAATTTGTAATTGAGCTAAAAAATTTTACACGAATTTGTTTTAGATGATACATTTAATAAAAGTCAAATAATAAAATTAATTATTAAAATTAATTATTGAATAAATTCAATTTGACTCAGCGTTCCCTTTTGCTCTTAAAATTTAAGTGATTAAAATTATGTTACGCATTGAGTGAACTTTGAAAGAAAGCCCATGTTTGAAAAACTCGATTTTTACACGTGTTATTTTTGTCCTTAATATAGATATTATTGTTATAAACAATAAGTCAAAGAGATCTGTAACTTTATTCATAATATCTCTAAGTTTTTTTCTATCTTTTATGATATTTAGATTTCAGTAATCGCATGCTGATAATCGACATTTATAAATTCATTATAATCTTTACAGTTATATTGGTCTGTAATTCTTTAGTATTATTAGAGTTATAAATCACATATTCCACGTTAGTATTAAATTTAAATGCTTTTTTATTAATATAATCGATAGAAATTATTTTTATGCTTATTAAAAACATTCTTAAGATTAATTTTTTTATTAAAAGGTTTATTCATATAAATAATAATCATTTTTTTTAAATTTCAGTATTATTAATTCCTATATTATATTTATAAACTAAAAATAGTGATATTCTGAATTATATGTAAGTAAGTAGTTGGTATTTTATTTTCGTTATGAATAAAATCCCTCAAAATTTTAATTTCTTTTTTCATCAAATCCCAAATATAGAAAGTATTAATTACTTTCTTTTATTAATTTTTTTAAAAAATTAATGAAAAATTATATTTAAGCAAAGCAACAAAATGAAAAATTTCAAAAATAATTATGTTACTATGATTCAAAAAATGTGTAAGCAAATACTTGTAAGCTATTCAGGTGTTGTTTGGTGCACGAATGTAGTTGATCCTAATGCTCTCCTGCGGGAAACTTTTCCTGCCTAAAGAAATTGTCAGTCGACATCCAGAGAGAGAGGGATGTAAATAAACGCCGTCAAATTTTTCTTTTTGGCAAGATGGGAGAAGAACTAGAAAGGCATTAAACCTTGTGTAACAATCGTTGATTCCGAAGTGGAAACGAAACCAGAAACCGTCCTATGAATCAAGTGGGTTTCAGTCCGTTGAGATTGCGATTGGATCAAAACAGGCATTCCCGCGCTGCACCTTACAATGGTAGAATAGTTGAATGAAGTGTAGCAGGCCAAAGGAAGTGCTTTGTGGTAGATTAGAATGAGATTATTATGTCTGAATACGAGTAACCTGTATGAAAATAGATCCCGCATTTTTCTAATACATCAGTAAATGGTAACTGTACACAAACGCATGTTTTAAATCTAGAAATAATTATAATAGTTTCTTCTCCCTTAAATGTAATAGAAAACCACGTTTTGTGATACGATCTACAAACAAGGGAGAATTTAATTCGGAAGTTGAAGTCGCATTGTATACTAATCATATTTTTAAATATATACTAATAAAAAAACACTTACTATGCATCAAAATTTTTATAAATATATGTATTTCATTGCATGCATTTATATGTACCATACATGATTTCCTTCCTATTTATAAGTTTATATTAATTCAGAGTTCAATCTACTTTTTTAGCCTTTGCCTTTGCAGGAATGAATGAGTTGTATAAGAAAGCTTTGACAAGTCCTTCAACTCCAGCACCGGATGAAGTTGGTAAATAGCTTATATGAATCAAATAAAAAAAGAGTCCGCACTTATAATACTGTGCATAAAACAACAAATTTTATAATTAACAGTCAATATTCCTTTACGAATTAAAAATATTTTACTGAAAATAATACAGACCAATTGTTGTGTCCGAGAATAATGTAGAGTATACTTTAAATAGTCCCAAAGATCTGAATGGCAGCAATTGAAATTCAGACTTAAGGGACTACCAAAAGTAGGATTATCGTACTTTGAGTCATAAGGCTGTAGAAAAGTCCCTGTAAAGATAAATAAGTATGCAGAGCAATTTAATGTTAAAAAAAGTTTGGTGAAATGGTAAACAGTTATGAATGTGTTTTGGGGTCATTGGAGTATCTTGGAAATTTCTGCAATTGATACAGGTTTTTGTGCTGCAAAAATGAATTTTCATGCCCTTGAAATGACTGGACCAATTGTTACATTTATTTTACTACGTCTGTTTTAAGACTCCCCTCAATCGACCATTTTGATTTCGCTCATGAACGTAATGTTAATCCTTATTAATTTCTACTTTTCTCCTCAAACCTTGACTATATTATCTATTTGAATGCAAAAAAAAAGTGTTTCCAAAAAAGTAAAAAATAATGAAGGCTTCTGAGAAATTACATTTTTAAAAAATATTTTCACACCTATTTTAATGATTTGTTTGTGGATTACCCGATGTTTAAAAATATTAGAAAATATTTTCAGAAATCTGGAAGAAAATTAAATTCTGTAAAACCTTCATTATTTTTTGCTCTTTTAAATGCAATTTATTGCATTCAAATCGATAAAATAGTCTAAATTTGGGAAGAAAGTAGATTCCATGGAATTAGCATACGTTTACGAAATCGAAATAGCTAGTAAACGGGAGCCTCAATGCCACTGATTTCAACGAAAAAAAATGACGCAATATTGAACTATGTTACAGACATCATATGAAGAATGGTAACGTTTTATTCTGCATATCCCATTTATTTTCACCAAACATTTTCCAACGTAAATACGTATACAAATTTAGAAGAACAGTTTTTTCGTATAAAAAAATAACTTAATATCCTCTCTTTTTTCGGTTGTCTGGCAACATTCTTAAAAACAAAAATCTGTGGTGTTGATAATTAAATTTTCTTCATTTCTTTATTATTAATCTTTAAATGTGTGACCGTGGTCACTGTTGCGCCCTCCGTTATTTTCATCGAATGGCGGTTCGAGCACTGAGGCCACTAAAGACCCATCGAGTAGCGAGGCCGATGAGCGTTAATTCTGATCAAGATTCCGAGTCCTCCCGTTGGCGTGGTGTAGAAACTTGGAGAAAGAGGTGTTGGCTCGAGTTTCGTTCTCGTCCTTTGACCGAGACTCAAAATTCCGAGGTCCATCGCCAATAGCCCTCGTGTTGTTTCTCAGTGAGACATTAATAAAACCATTCCAATCAAATTTAAATATCCAAATAATAAAGTTTATTAATAAATATTGAAAATATAATTTTCTATCATTCTTTTTCAATTTAAATATTTTTAAATACTTAAACCATCATTACAATTTAAAGCCTATCTCGAAAAAAAGAAGCATAAAAATTCTTAATCATTTTGTTACAAATTCTATTTTCAGCGAGTTACAAAGAATTACTTTATTCAAATATTATAAAAAAGTAGTTTGAATCATATTTGTCTTACCTTTCTCTAAACGTAGTACGAGTATCCTAGGAATGCGCGAATGAGTAGATGTAGGTAGGTGAATACATCTGGGAAAATAAAATAAGAATATCTTCACGACAAAAGCTTCTTAAGCCAAGTCCTGGAGCATTTACAAGTCCTCGTCAATATTTGTGAATATATCCTCCTTCCTCATTTTCGTAAGAAGACAGGTGAAGGAAGAAATAAAGAAGCACAGGTTTCAAAACCACGAGCATTTATTTAATATCATTTTTAAGCCAAGCTTATACTAAACTTCTATGGTAACTTAAATAAGAAACATAAAGCATTAATTAAGGATTTAAATTTCTAAAAAAAAAACAAATATATCTATAAATCTTCTAGCGTAAGGATTTCTGGATTGTGTTTGCGTTTATTAACGTCTCACTGAGAAGCAACACGAGAACTATTGGCAACGAATCTCGTCATTTTGAGCCTCGGTCAAGTGACGAGGATGACATTAATTAAATATAACAAACAAAAGGGAAATTTTTTAAGGCTCCTGTCTATCCGACATTTTGATTTCGTCACCTTAATATTAATCCAATGGAATTTCGACTTTAATTCTCACATCTTTACTATTTGATCTATTTGAATGCAATAAAGTGCATCTGAAAGAGCAAAAAATAATGAAGGCTTCTGTGAATTACTTTTTTTCTCCGATTCTTAAAAATATTTAAAAATACTTTTTAAAGACCGAAATAAACTCACAAATGAATCATTAAAATAAGAATAAAAATATTTTAAAAAATCGGAGGGAAAAAGTAATTCCGCGGAAGCCTTCATTATTTTTTGTTCTTTCAGATGCACTTAATTACATTCAAATCGATCAAATAGTAAATATTTGAAAACTGTAGCAGAAATTCCATATGATTAACAATAAGCTGACGAAATCAAAATGGCGGGTAGACGGGAGCATTAAGGCTCTCGTCTATCGGCCATTTTAATTTCCTAAGCGTAATTCCACTGAATTTCTATCATACGCAAACACAGACTGTTATATTTATTTGTATGTAATAAAGTGAAAGAGGGAAAAAAATAATGAAGGTTTCTGCGGAAATACATTATCTCCCTAATTTTTTTAAAAAAGTTCTTAAATATTATAAGCCCTTAGAATACAATTTTAGTAGGAGTATTTTTTCATTGCTTATACATTCCATAGGCTTTGTAAGACTTTGTCATGCATGTTTATTCATACATATGAAATTGGAGGCAATTCTAGAGGGGGGAGGATGAGGAATTGGTGGGGTCTTTCACTTTTCTCTTCTTTTATCTTGTATTCTCCTTCATGAGACACGTGCGTCTCGTTGGTAGCCTAAGGGTTAAAGGACTAGAAAATACACTAACTGATCATTAAAATAAATGTAAAAGTATGTTTAAAAATAGGAGAGAAAAAATTAATTCCAGAGAAACCTTCGTGAATTTTTTGTTTGGTTTTGTTCTTTCGAATGCTTTTTGCTGCATTCAAATAGATAAGAGAGTGAGTTTGAGAGCAATGTAGAAATACCGAAGGATTAGTATTACCTTCACCAAATCAAAATAGCTGGCAGATCGGACCCTTAAATATAGCTATTTGTCAGCTTGTTCATTGAAAAACTGTTTTAAAAAATTGAATGGATAATTGAAAAAGGGATAAGATTCCAAATGAGTATGGTTTCCCGGCGGCAAGCGGAATAAACATATTCCCTGAATATTATTCTTTCTTCTCGCAATGACCAAAGACTACTCCATTGTTGTATAAAGGTACATTTTTTTAAATTTTTATTTATTTATTTTAATTTTATTTTTATTTGTTCATTTTATTTTTAACTTTTCTTTATTTATCTTTAATTAATTAATTTAATTTAATTATTTTATTTATTTAATTAAATAAATAAATATATTAATATTTAATTAAATAAATAATTATTTTAATATTTAATTAAATAAATAAATATTTTAATAATTAATTAAATAAATAAATATTTTAATAATTACATAAATAAATAAATATTTTAATAATTAAATAAATAAATAATTTTTAATAATTAAATAAATATTTTTAATAATTAATTAAATAATTATTTTAATAATTTTTTATTATTTATTTAATTATATGTGCTCTACGTATAGATTACACAAATACTGGTCAAAAATCAATTTACTTTAAGTTTTTATATTTTTGAGATCTTACCTTTTTTCCAATCACCTATTCAATTTCACAGTTCAATTATAACTTCATAGCAATGCACACGCATTATTATAACGTTTAATTCTTTGTTTCATCATAGATGACGAGGATGATGTTGATGGAGGTATAGGAACTGACGCCGGTAAGTGAGAAGCTTTCTAAAATTTCAATGAATTACAATGCTGTCCTTCTTACATGTGCAATGAATAATTTCCAGTATGTCAGTTTATCAAATATTTTTAGTACAATGAAAATGCAATGAAACGTATATCTGTTGTAATGAAATACTGGTCATCCAGCTCCGAGTTTGAATTTAGGTAATCGTGATTTTTATACGAAATTAGATAATCTAATTGATGTTGTATTTAATACTTCTCTGTCATCTTCAGCTTCATTTTTGGCTACTTTTTTAAGGCACCAAAAGAGCCCTTATGATCATTATTTGCATTTCTTCCTAATTTCTCTACTTTTTAAGCATGGAACAAATTTCCTTTCGAATAAAAAGTTTGCTTCTTTTAAATTATAGTTTTTCATACAATTTTCAAGACACTGAAGTAAGCTTATATTTAAAAAACATTATTTATCTTAATTGGTCGATTAATACATTATCTTTACTTATTATTTAAAAATTTCCAAAAATTAATGAAATAAAATAAAAATAATTAAAAAGTTAAATTACAATGAAAATTAACAGAAAATGGATTTAAAATTTTTTTTAACTAAAAAGCTTAATTCCTCATGCTGAAAAATGTTTATTTATATTAATTAAAATGACATCATTATTTATCAAATATTTGTATCCATTAACTATAAGGAAATGAATAAGATTCGCTCGTAATTTATTTATAAAATTAGAATTTGCTGTCAGAATAGACTATTTAAAATAATTTGTCTAATAATTTAAGTGAAGTAATCAATATTAAGCTAAGTGTAAAATAAAATGAGAATAATAGTAAATATAATTTAAGACTAGCCGTTAAAAATTTCTTATGTATATACTTAATATTATTAATATAGAAATTCTATTTATATCTTCCCAAATCTAAGTTACTTAATTTACTTAAGCGCAAAAGAAAAAAATAATATAGGTTTCTGTATGATTGAATTTTCTCTACTGTATTAGCAAATATTTTTAAATATCATGTTTTGGGAACTGAAAACCCGAAGATAAATTGAATCGACTGGCATAGACATAAAAATATTTTCTTCAAAATGGAACAGAGAATAGTTAGAAACTTTCTTTATTTTTTATTCTTTCGTACTATTAAGTAGTTGAGCGTTCTTTCAAAAAAGGCAGTTAAAACGCAGGTTTTTTCCGAGCGAATCCAAATTTATTCCGAGAACCTCCAACAAATACACTTCATTTCCTTGAAAGGGGAGGCAGTCAACTCACACACGTAAAAAGATACAGTAACACAAATTCAAAGTTCGCACGACCACTGAGCTCATCGATTCAAATACGCGTTCACATAACACGTTTCAGCACAAGGAGTCTACGTAGATTCTATAAATTAAAACTGACACTCACAGCGAGTGGATCATTTATATACTCTGCATTTATTAACTCAACAGGTTTCTACTTGTTCCTAGAACTTCTTCCTTTCATCTAGCGTGTACATTTTTTCGTCAAATTTGACAATCAAATTCGTCTCCAAGTCTGACGTCAAGGTCACCTCTACCTATTTTGTATTACTTTGTTGGGTATCCTCACCATATCTGTAAAATAATTTTTCCAGCCGAAATAGTTATTCCTCAGGGAAGGAAATACAATCCAAATTTTAGGGTAACGACAAGTATTTTATTGCATTCCAATAAATTTAATTGGCTAGATCTGAAATTATATTATAATGACATTGCGTTCACGTATTTAAAATTACTAGTTAAGAAGAATCGTATAAATCTTTGACATGCTAGAAAACTTCAGCTGTGTTTCAAGAGTTCCAACTCTTGAAACACAAGAAGAGAAATTCTTCCAACAGTAAATGACCAAATAAACTATGTAAAGGAATTAATTTTCCTGTTGATCATTTTATCGCGAAATCAAATTTTAACCGATAAAACCACAGAAAAAAATCAGTTAATTTAACAATCTGCATACCTTTCATAGCGATAATTCAAACTATTCGATGTATGAAAAGTTACTTTTTAGAAAAATTTAGACATTTTTGTTTAAAAGGGTACCAAGACATCCGAGAAATTCCAAAACATTAAATTTTTGTTTTTGTTATATAGTATATCATTGCAAATTATTAGTAGAGTTTAGATTTTTTTTTGTATTCCTAAAAATGATACTTCAATCTTTCTATTGAACTATAAAAGTAATTTATTCGTGATAAAGATCTCCCCTCTCATTTTAATATGGATATGTTTTGCGACATATATTTGCATTAGGTACCATTTTTGAAAATAATATTCCATAAATATGCAAAATATTTTACTCATCATATAGAAAACAATACATGAAATATAATGAACCTATTTTTTTACGATGTTACTGTATACTTGAAAAAATGACAGAACTTTATAATTTTGGAAATTTAATTTTTTTTCCTTTTTCATATACAAAATTATTTCTTAAAAATTAAGTATTAGTTAGAGGGGGAAATATTTTAGATTCACTTTATACATAAGTAACTTGTATAGAAGCATAAAAAATAGGGAACCATATTGTGTAATAGTTTTCTTTCAAATGATACCTAAATGCAAATATATCTCGCAAAACATGTCCGTATTCAAATGAGTGGGGGAAAAAATCTTTATGACTAAAAAACTACTTGTATAGTTCGATAGGAAGGATGAAATATCATTTTTAGGCACACACAAAAATCTTAGTTCTACTAATAGTTTGCAAAGATATACATCACAAAAACAAGGAGTCTCGAATTAAATGTTCCAGAATTCCTCGAATGTCCTGGTACCCTTAAATAAATTTAGATTAAAGAGAAAAAAAATTTCTAATTCAACAATAAATAATATAAGTAAAAAAAAATTAAATCAAGATTTTATTTGTAAATGGACTAAATGTTATTAATATATTTTTTAAATATAAAATAATACGTAATTCATAAAAGTTTGAGGCGCTTGATTGAAATACCTAGGTAGTTACAAATAAACTTGCTTACACATGAGATCAAGAGGAGTATTAACGCCTCAAGATTATATAAATTATATAAATTATTTTACATTAGAAAAGTATTTTTATATTTTTCAGTCCATCTTTAAATAAAAGCTTGATATAAAATTGATTTTAACTTACAAATATAAGTATGTAATTTAGTAATTTTTTTTAATGATTAAAAATCATTTACCGGAGCTGAACGTAAAGAAAGCACAAAATTTCAAATCAATGGGGCAATGTTAAGTGTAAAGTTTGTCTCACCCCTCCACCTCCTAAACCCGTTACTATTTGAGCATACTTTAGTAATGTATTGTCGTCAGAGTTATAGGTATGCGCAAAATTTCAGCTCGATCGGATGATAGGAAGTGGGTTAACATTCTAGAACAAATTTTGAACTGGATAGCACACATACATATGAACATGGCAAATTAAATTGAAACATATAAAAAAAAATGCAAACAAAGCTGAAAGTGATGCAAATGGCGACGAAGCTGTGGCTTTTGACGGTAAACAAAATCTCCAAGAAGCCGTGACCATAGATTATTGATAAGTATACAGCTTTCTTACTTCTGCTATTCAGATTACACGGAATATGCAGATGAATCAAGAATACAAAATGATGACAAGCTACATAAAGCGCTTATCGAACTAATCTCAGATTTCGTTTAGTCGTCTTTCTTGAATAAAATTTGACTGTATGGTGTCCTCAAGAAAAATTAAAAAAAAAAAAAAAAAAGAAATTCTCATATTTTCTTAAATGTCGTTTAAATGTTATAAAATGATTTTTTACTACCATGAAAGTTAAATAATAACCAAATGTACATCTGATTCTTATAAACAATGAAAAATAAGTTTCAACTTAACAGTAGAAGCAATTTGTGTATAATTTTTTTAAAACATAAAATGATTGGATAAATCGAATGCACATACTTCCTATTATTGAAATCAATTAACCATCTGTTAGCATTATCCAATTTTTTGCTCCTAGTCCTTTATCTGCAGTAGGGATTAGCACTCACAAGGTTAATGAGTGTCGTATTCCATACTCACATAAAATGCCACGCTGTAGCTACATAGCCTTAAGCGTTCAAACTCGAATTCATTTAAATTCAATTAATGTGATAATGTATTCTACATAAGTCTGAAGTGCTGCATTAAGTATTCATATATAAGAAAAAATAATTATTATTAAAATTTTAATAATAATAATTTTAACATATAACGAAGACCTTAGGACACAAATCTTTAAAATTTAGCGCAAAATTTGATGCTGTTCGCAACAGTTCCATGAGATGATGATTTACCAGGTGTGAACGATATTTCGACTGCACGAACTTCATTGTGGAGTATAAAATTTCTCAGTAAAATGTTGCCTCGAAAATTGAAATTAAATGTCAAGTAGCTTATTTAAGTGTGAATTTATTCAATTAAAATATTCTGAAATTTAAAAAAAAAAAAAAACATTAAAATTTTTTTTTAATGGAAACCACATTTACCCAGCTTTGATAAATACCCATCAATAAAATTAATTCAATAATAGGAAATTATCGACTTATTTCAAGTATATTTAGATTTACATACTTTAGATTTGCATATTAGATTAGTTCGTTTGGATTTTCATACTTGAAGAAAAGTATATTTAACTTATGTGCATTTTAAGATATAAACTGTAACATCTATTTATATTTTTTTACAGATTTTGTGGTTAAAATAAGCCAAGCAGCGAATGCAATGTGTAAGTATTGATAATAAATTAAGCAGTATTTGATTCATAAACTTTTTACAATTATCCATTGAATTAAAGGTTTTGGCCCTCAATTGTTAAAGGTTTCAGGCGAATTGTAGATTTACACTATTAAGGATGGGGATTGAAAAAATAAACTGTTATCTTTCGAATCAGTTCATCTAAAAGAACGAGAACAATCGAATAATAAACGGTCAGTTAGAAACTTGTTCTTGGCAGTTTCAAATTATTCAGAGTCGCTTTCTCCCCCTGGAGTACAGCCTTCAATAGCACAGTATTACAGAAAGCCGCTCTCAGGAAAAGAAGCCTGAAGACATCGCCAGTACATGGAGGATAAAAAAAAAAGTGAATGGTGAATAAAAATTCGAGATAAAACCAACGTTTTTAAAAAGAACGTTTCTATATGGTGGCAAAGTTTGTTAAAAAAATTACTGAAATATTAGTTAAAACTTGCTGCAAATGTCTAAATATTGCATTGTTAGGCGAGTAAGAACGATTCCCAAAGTTTCAGAGCTCTAGCTTGATGGGAAGGTGGGTAAATCAACGATCGAAAACTTGGTTATACACTGATACATACACACACCAAGTGAAATATATAAAAACGTTTTAAAATAAACTTTTTCCCCAGTCAGATATTTAAACTAGGTCCGAATTACTAGAGAAACGGCAAATGATTCAGGACTAGAACGGCTAGTTTTGACGGGCAGATCTTTAGTGCTTTTACAACTATTCATGGAAAAAACTGGATTGTTTTTTCAGTTAATTGTATTCTATATTTTGAAAATCATGAATCAGTTCTAAAATTTTAAATTTTTTTTTTTTAAGTGTTAAAGTAAAAAACGCAAAAGAACGCGTTTATATGATGCGCAAAATAATACATAAAAATTTTGGCTTATGCATTTATAATTCTTCCAAAGAATATTTTTGATTATCAACATGCATTTCCAATCGCAGTTCTTTCATATTGGAGATTAAAGGTTGGAAGGCCTAAGTGCTTCTTTAACTATCAAAGTATATCCCATGTATTTTATGACTTATACTGTAAAACTCGACGATAGTATTGGTATTGTCAGCAATTTGAATTGGATCAAATCTAAGAAAGGAATTTAAAAAGAATTGTTGATAAAAATTTTCTTTTTTTTCTAAATTCTTATTACTGTGTATTATGGAAACAAATAAGAGCAGAATATGAGTTAAAATGTTAAATAAATTCCATACGTACTTTTATGAATTTGTTTCTTATACTCAAAAACAGAAAAGTTTATGCATATAGTACTTAACATTTGCAGACACTGCAAATTGAAATCAAATATAGTTATCCAACATTTTGTGTGCTATATCTTATGCATATTAAAGCAGAAGAAGCGGACTTTTTAATTAATTTTTTCAATGAAAATATTGATCAAATCTAAGAATACGCTGAATGTTATACGCTGAATATTCACTATTTACTTAGTTATATAATGAGTGAATTATAATTTTTTTAACCAGTATTTACTTCATTTTTTATTTATTTCAAATACACGAGTATGAGGCGTGGATATTAAACAACGAGACTGACGCTGCTACAGAAGAAGTACGCACGTTCCAAACTCCAACGACCGAAAGGTGTTTAGCGTGAAGTCTTCTTTTTCGAATGCAGTGCTTCTCACTTATGTAAACAAATTCTTATAGCCGTAGCTTTCAGTCTCATTAGTTATTTTTCACTGTTGTTTTGCAGAGAAAATATAAAGTGTAACAATAGAGCAACGAATTGTTCTGAAATTTCAAGTGAAACTTGGAAATACCGCTTCTGAAATTTATAATTTGTTGAAAGATGTGTATAGCAATGAATGTTTATCACGTGAACGTGTTTTTGAGTGGTTTAAGCATTTTCAAGATGGCTGAGAAGACGGTGAAGATGACTGAAGATACATAACAATTTTGACATGCAAAAGTGTGTTCCAAAATGATGCCTAAAATTCTCACATTTGAGTAACAAGAAGAGCCCAAAAATGTTTGTACTGACACTTTGAATACGATTTAAAATTACCCAATCTTATTGGAAGGGATAATAACATGTTACGAATCGTAATCTTTTACTTATAAACCTGAAACGAAGCACAAAGTGAGGCGCTGGAAGAGCCCATCTTCACCAATAGCCAAAAAAGCTCGAATGAGCAAATCAAAATTCAAAGCAATGATGATTGTTTTTCATGGAATCGTGTACCGTTATTGGGCTCCTGAAGGTCAAACTATTAATCAACATTACAAACTTCAGGTTCTTGCTGAATTCCGTGAAAGAATAAAGAAAAAACGTCTGGAATTGTGGAAGGACAAGTCATTCCGCATTGTCTGTCCAGAGATTTTTAGCTAAGTACAGCCTCCCAGTTTTAGTGTGGCCTTTTTCGTCGTATCTTGCGCCATGCGACTTCTATCTGTTTCCTAAGGTGAAATATGCGTTGAAAGGAATAAGATTTGAGTTCTTAGAGGCTGTGAAAGAGAAAGCGGCTCACATCCTGAAGGAGCCGACAGAAAAAGAATTCCCTATACTGTGTCGAACAATGGAAGATTAATATGGAGTTTTGTAGGGATAGAAAAGATTTGTATATTGAAGGCGATTATAAGTAACTATGTATGAAATCAAAATAAAAAAGTTAAGTTTACAAAGTTGATCTTGTTATTTAATAGCCCCATCTTGTATTATTATACTGTATAGTTAAAATTTAAAATCTTCAGAATTTAAATTTTTAAGAACTGCAAGAAAGAACATATAAAATTCAGTTAACGAAGATTAAGTAAATAAAGTTAATATATTCATATTTATGTTTTACTTTTACTACAAGCTTTTGATACATTCATTCTTCCTTTATTAAATAAAGAATATTTTACTTACATATATTTGAAATATTTTTTTTATCTTAAATATTTAGTTTCTGGTGTTATAATGAAGTTTCCCCGTTATATTCATTTCTCTTCTTTTTCAGCAAATCTCGTTCCAGAATTATATAATCGTGCGATTGAAGTATCTCGCGCAGAACATATAGGGCTTTCTCCTATTTCTGAAGATGCGGAAATGAGAAGTAAGTATTCACATCCAGCAAAAGAGGGAAAGAAGGGATATTTATTTTTAAAGAATGTATAAAAATTCTGTATTTCATTTTGTAAAAATTGAATTTTGTAGTACAAAGTAATTCGATTGGACCATAAGAGAAAAACACAGTTTAATGAAATCCAGTTTGTTCAAGTAGACAATTACTTTTGTTATAAAATTTTGTTACAAATATTATAAACCATACCAGTTGTGATGAGCTATGCAACAAATGTTTCCAGTTGTTGCAGGAGTTGCATTAAAGCAATAACAATTCCAGTGTTTTTATAAATTACATCAATTTGAAGTAAAAACTAAAGTGATATCGCAACCAGAGTTAAAATGGACTACAATAAGATGTTGGATCCGAAAGTAACACTACAAACTGCAAGCCGGAATTCGAATAGGATGAAGTTTGTTAAAGTTTTTAGTCTGGTTCATCTCCGATCAATTGTACTGTATGAGATAGCCTAACTTTAGTTTCATCGCTTTCCCAGAAGTTTATTAAAAAGTAGAATTCAACAATTTGCATGTAGGTTTGAAAATTCTGGAAAGTTAAATTTATAATTGAAATTTTTTCACTTAAGATTAAAGTCAAAGATTTTAAAAAGAGTTAAAAGTTAAGAATTGCAAAAGATATTAAAGGAATTAACTCGGACCTGCATGTCTGGGAGCCGCATTGTCTGGAAACAAAGTCTTGCCAGCGAGTAAGCACTTACTCGACGAGGTAGTGATCGATTGATAAGTGAGTTGAGTGGGTTGATGGTTGGTTTTATTTAAATCTCTCTAGAAGCAACACGAAGGCTTTTGGTGACGTATATCGTAATTTTGAGCCAGGTCAAGTGACGAAGACGACACTTGAGCTGGCACCCCCTCTCATAACTTCCACACCACGCCAACGGAGTTGAGTGGAAGTTTTTCGATGAAAATGTTTCTTGGTGTTCTTGTTGAGTAATTTAGGGTGCATTTTTCAATTTTCTTGAGGGATTTATTGTCGGTATTTTCTATGCTGTTGATGAACTTCCCTAATATTTTTACAATGAATTGTTTTATTGGGGGTAATTTTGGACAGGTCGCAGTTTCACATTTCGCATATACCAGTTATCGCCGGTATTTTGCCTGTTGACGGAATTTCGAGCTTTTTTCACTGATATTAATATTTGTTTTTGCAGCAAATCACCAGATAGGAGAAGCATAGGTAATGATAGGTCTGAGAATCAGAGCAGAAATAAGCATTTTATTCGTGTGATTGAATTTGAATCTCCGAAAAATTAAAAGGAGGAGTTTATCGGCTACTGCCGGACATTTTCTTTAAGCTACGTTAAATGTCTGAAGTGAGAGTTTTATAGAGGATCACCCCGAGATATTTTGGACTAGGGGATTTTAGTGTAGATTGCTGTCAGGGTTTATGTTTTAACTTTTGGGGGTGAAAAGTACTGCTTCAGTTTTAGTAACGTTAATAGCTTTTTTCCATTTTATGAATTAGTTTTGAAGTAGCGAGAGGTGTCTGTTAAAAGCATAGGCGACTGCTTTGCGATTTTCGTGGCGTGGCTAGAATCCGAACAGTCGAATTACAATTTCTACGTATAATTTTTTTACTCAATATAATTACGAAAACAATTTTAAATTTTAGCAAACGATTTCTTTCCAACAAATATCATTATTAAGAATTTTTAACTGAATATTATTAATATACCCAACGATATTTTGAAAAAGTTGTTAATTGAAATTTCCAACCCAAGTAAATGTATATTTATTGTTTATATTTCAGAATATTTTTGCATACATGCTCGAATAAATTTTAATACTGCAAAAAACTTAATGCTTAGATTAAATACACCATTTCCAGAAATTGAATTCATACAAGCTGTTTTATGTTACGGCTCTGATATTTTACATATTTTTACTATAAAAAATTATGGGATCCAGTAAGCTTTCATACAGTTGATTTACTTTTAATTAATGTGACAAATGTGCTATGAAAAATAATCATTGAAATTGTAATTTTGAGCCAAATTACCAGCTTTATATTTTTTTAAAAACTTTTTATATTCTATACATGAGTAACGGATTATAAAATATAAATTTTTCATAACTGTCATTCAAATATTTTTCATAATTGTAATTGATTGTTGAAATCATATTTGCTAAACTATAACTTTCTGTAACTTTTAGGGGGGGCTTTGCCAGATTGGCAACAATTTTAATTTAAATGTATATAAGATTTTACAGTTTGTGAAAAGCGATAACTAGAGTTAATGTACAAATAATTTGGTGTCGAAATTTGTTGTGTTTTTATATTGAGATCAAACATCGTTGAAGTAATATATCTCTATAGCAATCTGATATCATTACAAATCCTTTACCTAGATCTTATAACGTAGTCTTAACTTGGAGACTACAACTGTTGACCGAAGCGTTCTACTTGTTTATTTGGTATGATTATTGAAAGTGGATTATTTTTCAAACAGAAATAACTACTCCAATGAATTGTATTATGTTGTAAAAGATATTCTTCTAGTAAGCAAATAAAATTTGGTTCGATCCTATTTTAAGGGAAGCCAGACAGCATGAGAATTTTTTAGGGGATGATAAGTCACCAAGATAGTTTTCATAACATATGGTAACCCTAAAAATATTCCTGGCAACCCTATAATATCTGTAATAAAGGGTGTATTTTGGATTGATTTCAAAAATCTCCAAATACCCCCTTCCTTACCTAAAATAGGAATAAACCGAAATTTGAAAAAATTGCCCCAACGACTGACAAAATTCATGATTTATAATTTGAAAAAGAAATTTATGTTACTTCTCCAAGCGTTAACCCTAATAGTTATTTATTTGCAAAGATATCCGCCTTAGAACAAAAAATTAATGCAATGCAAATCATTCGACTTTCTAAATGAAAATTTAAATATCCTCACCGGAATATATCTCGAACTAGTAGCCGTTCAGATAAGCGATTTAATCCAATAGGTAAATAGTGTTTTTGTTTTTTCCCCCATTTAAATGTTGCGAATCTTTGTCGATCTGAGAAACGTTTTTTGCCATGGGCTTGGTGAAAAAAGTTGGAAAACTCCTTGGATTCGGTAACAGGATTAGCCACTACCGCTGTTGCGGATGTTAATTAGACCTGCAAGTTCCGTTTATTTGCGAAGGAAAAAAACACAGGACTGTGAATCTTAATATTCCAGGCGCTTATTTTAGGCTTAATTAGCCTAATTAACATCATATGATAACAATAGATGATTTTCAAATATTCGAAGCGAATGAAACGGATATAAAATTTTAACTTTAAATTTAGGCTTTCAAAGAAAATTTCAATTTATAATAGCTAAAGTTGATAAAGTATATAGGAACTGATTTTCTAAATAAATTTAAAATTCGTTGACATACATGATAAACAACAAATAGATGGAATTACTAACCTAACTGTTTGAAGTAACATAAGAGCTTTCTCTTCTGATAATGCTATTAATACTCTAGATAAAAACTCTAAGTATGCTAATTTGTTAGGATTCTAGATAAAAACTTTAAAAATGCTAACTTAATTTAATGAAACCTAATTTATCACTATCTAAATTTAAGTATAATATTAAGCATTATATAACAACAAAAGGACAGCAGTTGTTTCCAAGATTTGAACAAATACTTTATTATCAAATGAATTGTAAAATTAATTAGTGTCTCTTATTCTCGTCTTTTTTCATAATTAATATTTATTAATACAAAGAAATATCAAAAGTTCAACCGCTTACCATATACTCATACAAATAAAGACGTTCATCTTTAAACTTAAATAAGAAAAATTTATTTCATAATTTTAATCAAAATATTGATGTATAAAAATCATTTAAATTTCCTTTGCCTCAATGAAATTATAATGTTGAAGAATAATTTTATTTTCAGGTGCAATGAAGAGCCTTATGCTAAACACCTTAATGGGAATGAGTAAGTGTGCTTTTTTATTGAACTGTTTTTTTTTTTTTTTTTTTTTTTTTTTTTTTTCTCTAAAATCATGCTACGTCAAAATGCGTTTATTTTCTCATCGGTACTTTTCCATCTCTTAGGCGCAAGCGATAGTCGCCAAAAATGATACAACCGACGCCCAACAGTATATGTGTATACTGTGTGTTGTCGCAAATAAAGCTTGCTTTGTGAAATTTGCGACGGCGAAATGGAAAAGTACCTTCTCATTTAATTACATTTCTGATATCAACCACTGAAATACATTTTCTAGTACTTTTCCGTTAACTGGGTACAAGACAAAAATCACCCGAAGTCGATGCAGTTATCTTCAAGCAATAATAGCTACCGCATAGTGATGAAAATGTAATAAAAATAAAAGTCCACCAGTGTCTAATATTCTTTTCGCGTCAACGCTTAGATTTGGCGATAACCATGCCAACTTCTACGTTTGTTGGTTTTTTGTCTGATACCCGGCTAATGGAAAAATACCCATTTCTCATATCATACAGTCATCCTACTACAAAAAGATTAAACTATCTTAATAGTTTCAATTACCAAAGAAATATTTTGCTATTTTAAATATAGAGTTTGAAATGCTTTAAGTTGAATTTACTTTGCTCTATAATACCTTGTATTGAAATTCAAAACTTGGCCATATTAAAGAATGTAAATATCCTTTATTAAAACTGCAGTGATGTTTTCCTCCTATGCTAATTTATTCGGAAAGTGATTAAAAATAATCACCAAGAATCAGCTGTTTTTAACCTTTTTATTGCCGATTTCTTGGGAAACATGGATTTCAACATGTAACGAAACAAAGGACATTAAATAAATAATTGTCAATAACAAAACTATATAATTATTTTCCTACTTCAGCAATCTTCACACAACGCGAATTTACAACAGAATAGCGTTAAAAATAATTTTAAAAATTATTGAAATGTTATTAATTGTTAAAAATTATGGTACTTCCCTGTTATAGCGGCTCCCAACGCTGAATCGACAAGCGACTAAGAAATATCGCCAAGGTTTGTTGTGTTGCAAGATAGGCTTCACGAGTTTGGCGATAACCCTGCATAATCGTAATTTCATGGGCTCCGCTATGACAGGGAAATACCAAAATTATTTAAATTTGCATATATAGGATTTTTAGCTCTTAAAAAGATTGCCAGAAAGGTATTATCCTTAAAAAATCGACGAAAAGAAAAGATCATCATTGAAGAATAATAAAACAACTACGACCCTCATTTAGTGGTAAGACAGATAATTGATAACATTTTACCTTTTTCAGCGCGTGATCATAATCTGACTTTTAAGCTAGATATCCAACTATCTTTCTTAATTTAATATGCCGATTCTCCATAAATTATTGTCCTGGTTTCAAATTTCTATTCAATATACATAAATTGTGAATGTGAAATCACGTTTTCAAAAATGATTAATTTATCTTTATATATAAGAGATAATAGACATGTCTCCAAAGCGTAGTATTTCGATCGTTAAAGCTCAGAGTAGAGTTACACTCTGTACCTGAACAATTCACAATATTAAAGTAGGGCTGACATCTACCCGGTGTCGGATCTCGGTAGATTAATTAAATATATACTGAATAAATCAAGATGTGACGCATAGCAGAACGATACGCTTATTACGCACCAAACACAACAACAATTCTATATTCATGACGGTTACAAAAAATAAAAATGGAAATAAGAATATCATCATCATCTCACGTTAGCACGCGCTGCTCTTCATTAGTAGGCGAATTGCTGCCATTCGCAACACCCAGTTTTGTGTGAGACGAAAAAAATCTAGCACTATGTGTTCCGCTTCTGTCTATATTCTACGCATTAATGCCTAACAGCATCCATGCTTGTCGGCTTCTAATAGCAATACGGGTAGTAAAATTTTTGTTCGTTGCATCAAAGTTGACGACGAAATTCGTTGTACCATAACTTTAATTGCCTTTTTCAGGTGTGGCTTCGGTTGCTTATGGTAACATGATGAGGCTCATGTCTGATCCCGTCGAAGATATGAGTTCAAGAGCAGTTAGTAAGTATATTGTTTTTCTCTATAGCTATACGCTTTTCTCTTTTAATCCTTTCATTTAGTGTCTAATGAAAGGACGAATAATCTAATCTTATCGTCTGCAGCATCCAAAAGCTAGTTTTTTTACACAAAGCCTGTCTTAAAGACTAAATATTGTGCAGTTAGTTTTTAATTTACCATTCTTTTAATATAATTGTTGTAACCCAGAGCTTAACAGGTTATTTGTTTGCAAAATGTATTGTAAAATGAGTATGCGGTAGCGAGGAACAAAGATACGAGATGTGTTAAAAATATTCGACCATAGTTTTTCTTGCGTAAGCAAATGAAACTAAGAAGGTGTGGTTAGAATGCACGTATACGATATTCTTATACGTATGCATGAACTTTTTTCTTGCAGCAGAGGTAGTCAGTCGCCGACAATGAATAAGAGCTTCATCAGATTTCCGTTTTTGACAAAAAAAAAAAAAAAAAAAAAAAAAAACTTGAACACTATTGTGTTCTGTTACTGTATTGTGTGTCAGAACAGTATCGTTGGTGATCACTATGTCAATACAGATGAGATCGTCACAGTCTCCAATATGTCATCTGCGATCTCCAAGCGAAGTTGCTTTTGGTCGGTCGTCTTAGCCTGAGCTTTACCCATGTTCTACTAAAGCCCAAACTCCTCGGTCGAAAGAGAGGAATCTAAGGCTGATGATCATCTCATCTGTAAACTCTCTGTCTATGATTCAACGATCCTGCATCACCAGTGTCTTTACTTGGTCGATGCTGGACTCATTTCTGAATGTTGAAGGCCTATCAGAAGGCTCTCCACCGTTATACGAGGTTGTAACGCCCCATAATTACATACTTCTCCTCCATTACTAAGCCTATTCATTGAATCACACTGTTACACAGTCGAATGAAGAGATAGTCATTCACAGATGAAAATGAAGATATTTTTATTCAAATCAATGAATAATCCATATTTAACTTGATTGTACTTTGATCTGACTACTTTAATAACTACTTTATCTGCGGTAATTAGTTCCAATACGGGCCTTATTTAACTTTTAATTATAGTAAGGATTGCTTTTCTTAAGGACACATTCGGGTTCGAAAGCTTCGAAGAATTAAAGATAAGAACTCGAATTCTTAACCTTTTTTTAGGCCTTATTTGGGCTCACTTCTAAGCCTTATTAGTTGAAGGGAAAATCGCGATAGAACTCAAGTCATAAGGTATGTAAATAACAAATTTAATTTTTGGCATAGCGTTCGATCTAGCAACATTAATGTTTATTCTTAAATATAATATTTTATATAGTTTCTACTTCCTTCTCAACTATATATAATTTTATTTATTTGAATACAAAAAAGTGCATCTAAAGAGCAAAAAATAATGAAGGTTTTTGTGGGATTACATTGTTCCTCCGATTATTAAAACTATTTTCACCCCTATTTTAATTATTCGTTTGTGGGTTTTCCAGGCTTCAAAAAATATTCTAAAATATTTTCAAAATCGGGGAGAAAATGTAATTCAGCAGTATCTTTGATTATTTTTTGCTCTTTCGAGTGTACTTTTTTTGTATTCAAAAAGATAAAATAATAAAGATTTCAGGATGGTAGTAGAAATTCCATAGAATTGACATTACGTTCATGAAATCAAAATGGCTGGTAGACGGGAGCCTTTAGTGTTCTGAGAACCTCTTATGGTATACGAACCGTGACTGATGCAAATAGATATATAGAGGAGTAGTGAATAGGATTGATGAGATCGTATTTATAAAATTGTGGAGAGTTTAATAAGGAAGTTAGTATTATAGAATAGAGAAGTTAACAACCAAGCATTTAAATTCGTGTCTACGCTGATTAGAGTAAAGATATATGGAACTCGAAATTAGTTAAGATCTGAAAACGGCCAGTGAATCAGGCCCTACTAGAAAATGCTACTACTAACTAGAACCCGATGATTTACCGCCCTTTAAGTAACAACTTATAATATTGATCCTTAGATTCGGACGTGTGTATCCACAAATATAAAAATTTAAATTTTGAGTATTCGAATTTCCGAACAAAATAATTTGTTTTCCTTCATTGTCTGATTTTCAATCAAATGCTTAATGTGATGGAACGATCAAGTGAAAGAAATAACCCCGGATGTTAATAGCAAAACACATTGGTTTATTAATTCCTCCTCTTTGTACCATAAATTCAGGTGAGATCTCTATATAGATTTCAACCTTCTTTTGCCTTCTAGAAACAATTTTTGGTTGCTTTCCCATTCTCTTGTAACATTTAATTTTGACAAATTTCACACGCCCCATGAGATACTCCACTCAGACAAGAAACTGGTATTAATAGTTGTTAGATCAACAAACTGGTCAAAAAAGTTAATACTTTGGAGCAAGATTCAGAAATTTCGTGCAAACATCAATATTGTAATGTTTCCCTTTCTTCTATAAAGACACTACAGCAATTTCTTTGAATATGCATATATTCACATAAGCCACAAGGAAACAAGACTTTCAATACGCGCGGTACGTTGCGGTAAAATTAGACGTGTTTACAGATCACCTTCTGCCCCGAAGGCCCGTCCCTCTCCTTACAAATGACCTTCGCGTCATCGGAGAATCACGCCAAGGCACCGAATAACCCATCGCCAACAGTAGTCAAATATTACAAATACTAATAATTAGTTTGAGCTTGAACAGTAATTTGTATCGTGTGGGAAAGTTAAGAGACAGAGGCACTAGCTCGGATGTTGTCTTTGTCACTTGACCGAGGCTCAAAATTATGAGGTCCGTAGCCAGTATTGCTTCAAAGTGCAACGTCAAAAATATCAATCAATCAAATGATTTGCATTAACGTCGCTTTAGAACTACTGGCAGAGGACCTCGTAATTTTGAAGTATGGTCGAGTGACGAAGATGACATTTGAGTTGGTACTTCTCTTTCGTAACTTCCACAACACCAATTGACTTTTGAAGCACACAATTCTATTTAACAAGCAGTAACACCAATATTCCACACAATAAGTCTATAAAAATCAAGACTCGAATATACAGCCTGACTTGAACACCGCCGACTTTGAGTTCACGACCACAACCATTGGATTACCCTGGCAGCGTCACGGTTTGATTATTAGAATCAATCTCGATTTGTTGAATCGCCTCTCGACAGCTTTTAACTATCTTAATTTTTACTTATTTAATAATGCAGGATGATAAGCTATTTATTTTACTTTTAAAATCTTTAATCTCGTAAAACAATAATCAAGGCAATGAAATTTGAAAGTTACATATGGTGATTTATCCCAACTTTCTGAGTTTACACGAAACGAAATTCTTAGAAACAAATTTAGTTTTAAAACAAAGTTTTGTACTCTTGGAACTATAACTCTAATAAAAATATATTTTGAAAAAAATGAGTATATATATATATATACTCATTTTTTAATTAAATTAATGGTAAAATTAGGTTTCCATGACATGAGAAATACACATCTATAAGAAATTTCATAGTTCTTTTTTTCCCCAAACCGGTATTTTTTTAATACTTATTCAAGACAATAGCCAAAAATAAATAGAACAATCTTAATAATTTTCACAAATATCTTCGTAACTAATTAGAATTTATATCATTGTTAATGGCAATATAGGAAATAAATTATGGTGTAGATGGAAATTAAAATATTTTCAAACAACTCTTAATGAGTGCACCTACAATTAAAATTTATAAATTAATACATGGGGCCATAAGAGTCCACGATGTCAAGTCGCTATTTGAAATTGAATATTTTTTGAATTATGGTAGGGAATTCGGTAAAATTAGGTTTCCATGACATGAGAAATACACATCTATAAGAAATTTCATAGTTCATTTTTTCCTAACTATATTTAATTATTTATATTTTTGTAATAGTAAAGTCTGAAATTATTTTATAGTTTTAAAGCTAGAAAAAAAATGGCTATTGTTTCGTGCAAAAAGCTTGAATCATTCTTCATCTTCTCTTTTTTTCCCTTCTCTTTTCTGATGCGATAATTGTGAGAATTATTAGTTTTATATGTATATGTATAACAATTTTTCATTAGGAGTTAATAATTACTTTCATTAAAAATCAGATCCACAAGTCATTTTTCTTTAAAAAAAATTGAAAGACAAGTTTTTACTTATTTAAAAAAAAAAATACCACTTCGAACGATTAACGATACAGTTATTTACGAAAATCGATACGTAGTTGTCCCAGACGATAACAATCATTGTATAATTCTAAGCCAAATGTAAAAGAAATATCAGATCAGCTAGCTATGATGTGTGTGTTGGATGAGATAACAATAGCAAAATTTTCTTCAGATGAAAGGCCGAGTTCCACGTAAAACTATTTATTCTAAGACTTGGGAAAATAATGTAAAAGAAAATAATGTATCGCCGAAGAATTTGTTTATTTACAAAATTAAGAGGACTTTTTGAAGAAAACCATAAATTGATAACCCAAAAAGGAAATATAAGTGACACATTTGCTTAAAAATGCTATAAGCTTCGAAATTTGCGTGTATAAAAATTTTTATAAGGAGAAAATTTTTATACTTTGATAAATATGCTATAAAAATGAAATATAAATCAGATCATATCAAAAGAAATTCAGAGAAGAATATATGAAGTTTATTTAATGGATAAGGAGAACTTCGATGATCGCTAATAATACGATTGATTCAGAATTCTGAAAACTTGCCAATATCTGAAGATTCCTTTTGTGTTATTTCAGTTAGATTTTGAACATAAAAGTTAGTATAACTTCATATGCCCTTTCTACGGATGTTACACATGTGAACAGCAATCTTTTCTTTTTAAAATGCTCGAATGCTCAGTCGTAATATATCTTTAACTATTCAAAGTAAATATTTCGCGCGTTCAGGTAACACCGTACAATACGGCATTTTTGTAACAAGATTCCAGAATAAGATAAAATCTTCAATCAACACAGCATTTTCGGAAACGGTTTCCTTCTCAACGCTTTTTGATAATTAGATAATTCTCCGTGTCACGCGTAAAGATTTTAAAAGCAACATTCGAAATCAGGGAACTGGAAACATGAAATAATTATTGACTTGATCGTTTATTAACGTCGCACATAGAAGCAACACGACGGCTATGGGTGAAGGACCTCGAAATTTTGGCACCATCGTCTCCAAATTTCCACACCCCAACTCTCAATGGGAGGACTTGAGCTTTGAAAAATTTAACGGGCTGCTCTCCGCTACATGTTGGGTCAATAGTGACATCAGGACTCGAACACACAACTTGAAGGACACAACGCCAGTCCCGAGTTTGCGACTAGGATCACTAGATTACCACCATGACCCACGTAACACAGAACGAAGTAAGAGCTTACGAGAACTCTTTCCAACAATGAAAGAAATAAAAGCTCCCTTATAACTCATCTTATAGGGACTTCCTTGCTGGCTCGATTATTAAAGGTGTCAATCAAAAAACCGACCAGACAAGGTTTTTTTCATCATGTAAGGTGAGCTTTTCGAACATGCCACATCATCCAAGGACAAACAATCGTCGGGAATTTGGTAAAAAACGGTCCTGCCAAAAAAAAAAAAAAAAAAAAAAAAAAAACGAGAACATAAGACCGTCGAAATGGTGACGCTAGATACAAAAACAGCCTGAAACTACTGGTTGCATATACCCCCGATGCAAACTTGCTTCTTTGTGTCTAAATATAACACTCACTCATGAGTCACAACTAGAGTTATGCTTGTTATGGCTCACGCATCAAATAGACCCGCCATCTCAACTAGAGACAGCTGATGACGTAAATGGATACTATACGAAAGAAACTCAATGGAACTTAGAGGAGATATGTATCTTTTGCTGGAAAAATGATATTCGCTAAAATGTCATTCAGAGAGTCCATCTTCGTAAGATTATGATGATACTGGAGGGTTTTTTTTAGTTTAGTTTTTATTAACGTCGCACTAGAAGCAACACGAGGGCTATTGGCGACGGACCTCGTAATTTTGAACCACGGTCAAGTGACGAGGACGACACCTGAGCTGGCACCCCCCTCTCCTAACATCCACACCACGCCAACGGGAGGACTTTGGGCCCCGAACAGATTTAACGTGCATCAGCCCCGGCTACACGGCGGGTCTTTGGTGGCCAAGGATCGAACCCGCGACTGAACGAAAACCGCCAACCGCTATCCACGGCCTTGACCACTAGGCTACCGCGGCCCCGATACTGGAGGGGAATATGCATTGGCTCTTTTCAACAACGACGGGAATAAAAGTGCCTGATAACTGACCCCATAGAAAACTCCTTGCAGTTTGTTCAGGGCATCAACTAAAAATCAACTGGTCAAGATTTGTTCATCTTGAAGGATGGGCATTTCGAATCGGTGCTTATCATTCAAGAATAACCAACCATCCTCTAAGGGTGGAGAACAATTCCCCAAAATACTCTTTTAAGTACACAAGCTATTTCATCGGAAATGTACAGAATGAATACAATATATGAACTTGTTGAGTCTCTGGGAGGGAAAGAATATGACGCTATGACTGTTGATGAAATCCTTGAATTACTGGTGGAAGAAGAAACTGATAAAGAAAAATTGAAAAAATGACATCTGGAATATGACTGATGAATCAGGTGGCAATAACACAAACAAAAGTGAAGAAACTAAACGCTTTACTTTAAACAGCGCTATGGAAGCCCTAGACTTACCCAAACAATTTAGGTTATGTTTTCCAAACAAAGATCCTTCTATTGAAAAAAAAGTATAAATTTCAAACGAGAATTTCTCTAGTGCTAAGTAGAACATAAAGAAAGAAAGCAAAAGTAATCATTCTAAAGTAAGCAAAGCAAGCGATTTAAGAGGCAGATTTTTCAGCGAATAGCAGAGCACATGCAACTGCTTTACTTTTGAAAAAAGTTTTGAGGACGATGATATCTTCTCAAAAAGAAAAGTCCTTTATAATGATGAAGAAAACATTATTTAATACTTATCGATATGTAATACGTTTTCTGGAAATGCTTTAATAGATATTTTAATTATAAAAATGTGATAGTATAGTTTTCTAATTTTAGAATATAAATCATTTTATACAAAGTTCGTTGCTTCGTATAACACGGGATTCACATAACGCAGAATCTTAAAGGAAATAGTAGCTGTGTTATATGCGGAAGTTCCCGGCATGTAAAAATGCTAATCTACCTCCTGAATGACAGATAAGACAAAACAGTCATTGGTAATCTTTTGAAGATTTAAGTTTTGAAAAGGCTATGCGAATGCTTGCTACTTATTTTGATGAATTCACAAGAAATCTACACGAAAGAGAGAAAAGTTTTATAGCTAAGCCTTGTAATGGAGATGTAAGAAATAACAGTATTATTGAGTTAAAAGTTTTTTCCCCGCTGCTCTTTATTACTATGATCAACTATTCTTCTTCATCAATTTTCAAAATATAAATACATACATATTACAATAATTGCGTCTCGAAATCTCACTTTTATTTAACCAAAGCTTCATAAAATATCAAGAAAAAAGTTTTCATTAAGGAAAAAATCATCAGAAAAAGAATTTTATACAGAAAACATTTTGTTACTTATTCGAACGATTTTTTTATAACGCGGCAATTAAGCGAGATGTCTTTTTAAAGAACTCAATTGAATTGTGGAAATGTGTTCTAAAACCCAGAAGATTAATTTGTTTAATATGTGGTGGATAATTTGTAGCACTTTAACAGTTAATCACTAATTGTTTTTGTCTTTTAGGTTACGTGTTATTGTAGAAGATGGAAAGCTTAAACATTCGAAGATTTATCAAACAAGCCATAAATATGTAACATTTTCTAACATTTCCTTTGACTGTCTAAATCCAGATGCTCTTGTACACGTTTCAAAATTGAAAAAATAAAATAATAATTTATTTAAACCAAAATGCGAATTTCATTTTTCATATTGTAAAAATAACAAACTGTCATACGGTTTAAATGATGGTTTTAAATATAAAGATATAAACTTATTCACATTTCTAAAATCTAAAAAAAATATCATTGCTCAATTTTAAATAACACAAAGTACAGAGAAAATACTATTGAGTTTAAAAAAAAAATTAAATTTGATTTTTGCTTTTAGAACGCTTTTGATTATTTAAAAACAAACAACAAAGCCATCCAAAAAATTAGTTACTAATTTTAAGACAGGATTGTTTGGTAAATTTAATAAATTAAGTATGATTAGCAATTATGTTTTTAATTTATTTTAAAACATATTGGAATGTCAAAAATGGTAGAACTTATTAGTCTTATTTTTGGGTAAATTAACATGTCTTCCGAATTTCGAAAAAGACTAATAATTTTCATTCTGTTTTATAATTCAAATTGGAGAATTTTTTTTCAATATTAATAAATGATATTTATTCATTTCACGATATCTGAATTGAAAATGTCCGAAAGGCACACAAAGAAAATTATTATATTGAATCGAATGAAAATTATTGAAGCTTTTTATTGTATTTTTTGTAATTCGAATTCACAGAAAATCTCATGTTATATAAACTTTAAAAAAAATAGAATGAGCGTACAACTCTTTTAAAGAAAAAATATTCTAACTCAGAATAAACTATGGAAAAAGTGTTTAATTTTTTTATATATTTGATCCGAAAAAAGAAATTTTGTAGTTCAAACTAAGCCAGAATTTGAGTATTAGAACGGAACAATATGTAAAACCTACTCAAAATTTCATTGGTTTGATTATTGAAATAAATACTATAACTTACTTTCATATTCTTTTGCCTAATGTACAATGAACAATTATGTAACTAAAAAATTACATGAAATTTATACAAAAAATGTCAATTTCGTGCATGTAAATTCCAAGTTAATCCTAAATGTCACACATATTAAATAGGCGGGAATAAGAAACCGAACTTATCATTGGAGAGTTTACCATGTCTTGGTAGTTATGCTTTAAATTAATTTGGAGCATGATTGGCGTCATTTTTTCAGGGATGACTTTTCATGCCAAATTTTGGGAGTGTTAGTTGCATGTTAGGCTCAAATAACGCACAAGTAAATTGGGCGAAAACAGCTAACTTGGCATCTATGCGTATTTTGTATTTAGGCCATTAATTATTTGATGTCATTAAAAATCTCATGCTCTTTTGAATAAATGACTCTGTTAGATTTGAAATAGCCTGTCAAATTCAACAATAAGTCTTAGTGACATGGTTTGATTATGCAGGTTGATTGTTTCAATATAAGCTAATTTACTTTCCTTAATTTTGAAGTTGTTTAAACATTTTTCTTTTCGGTCGAGGTCTAACATACCAATCACCATGTACGAAACTCGCTATGAAAAGCCTCATCGATAAAAAAAAAAAAAAAAAAAAAAATTTGCTCTTATCTAAGCGTGTAGTACATCAGTCGTATTCTGCATCAAACAATCATCGTGCAGTAAGAAAATAATTTACTTTTTCATTTCATTCACCGTGAGGATTGGTACAGTAAAAAATATATGAATGAATAATAATATAGTAACAAATAATGCGAAACAAATAATAATATGCACAAATTATTTAATCTGAGAAGATATTTTCAGCTCAATATTTCACATAAAGCACTTCTCTTTCTTTTAAACAGGAATATTTTATTTGTTTTCACTCCCCACGATGTACAATCAGCCATCACAGCGCAAGCACAACGATACAGGGATTTTGCAATACTCAGCAGTCCGCGCTAAATATCTGTAAGCTGAGTGATTGACTCAAAGTTCCCGTCTTTGCTTTAGATGGGCCGACGAGAAATGTACTCTAATTACGTGATAACATTCAAATGCATTCAGATTAAAACCAATAAGAAAATGTTTTTTCTTTAGTCGCCAAAGAGGATTTTGTTCCCATACAACCACAAAATGTCATCCCTGGCCTCTTTTCAAAATAAAATGTTGAAAGCACATGACTTGTTATATCTAATTTTTGATTTCTTTCAACTAATTCACAATATTTTCAATTTCAATTGTAAACGCTCCAATAAGTGTTAAAAATGAATAATATGTAGAGATTTATTAGTTACTAAAGGGGTTATTTTTTAATCAACCACAAAATGTTGCAGTTGATCTCTTTTCAAACTTATGTCGCAAAATTTTTTGCGTATAGTTTGATGCTTGGTTTCACCAGAAATGAACTTAATACTCAATAATATTTCATGAAATATTTCTCCTAAAATTTTCCATTATATTGAAATAAAACGTATATAAACCTTATGTATTGATATGTATTACCTTAAATCATATGTAATTCGGAATGAAGAAACGACTGAAATGGAATAAAATTATTCAAAATTTTAAGGCAATTGTGAGGCAACCAATTTTGCCTCAAGATTTTCCACCTACTTCTTTTTAATTTGGCTTCCTTCTTGGAATGTATTGAAGTCGAATGGTTTTAGTATTGATTTGCCATTGTTAGCAAAAAAAAAGGGGGAGCTTTTGTAATAGATCACGCATTGTAATACATTAAAATGAAACAAACGATATTTAATGCATTGCAATAAAAAGTTCCATTGGCGATTAACACATCAATCAATAACTCCCGAGTCTAACATTGAAAACAACATTTTTTTTGCAAAATTTTTTTTTATTCATCAACATAACACCTTTTGTTAATCACCTTTTAGGGTGATACAATCGTTCCAACGCTTTTCCAAAT
>BMAW01089913.1:1246719-1267170 GCA_019974015.1 Nephila pilipes | reverse complement strand
AAATTTTTTTTTTTTTTTTCCCGCAAGAAATATTTTTTGTTGCGAGTAAATAGCGAAAAACAGCTTTCTGAATCATCGACTCGTTGCTGTTTTTGTTCCATCGTATGCAATCGCGGCACCCACTTGGAAAAAACCTTTTTCACTTCACTTCAAAAAACCTTTTTCAGTAAATACACTTCCATATGATATCTGTGTCATCTCAGCAATCTCACGGAGCTTCACTTTACGATCTTTCATTATAATTTTTGTCACTTCACTCACATTTTCCGGTGTAACGGCTTCCACAGGTCTACCCGAGCATTCCGCGTCATTTGTGTCGGTACGACCACGTTTAAACTCGGCAAACCACCGACAAATCGTTGCTTTTGATGGACAAGAGTCCGGGTAACATTTTTCAATCCATTGTTTCGCTTGCACAGTGTTTTTACCCATTAAAAAACAATGTTTTATCAAAACACGAAACTCGGTTTTTTCCATTTTTTAAACAAACTACAAAACGACTTTACTCCAACCTCGATAACTCAGCTGTTTCTGGTCCGATCGACTTAAAAGTTTGACACGTTTCAAGCAAAGGTTAGTACTCTAGAAAGACCTGGTTACTGGTTTACTACGAGGGCCATCTCTGAGTTAGTCTCGGGAGTTATTGATTGATGTGTTAAATCTACTTCTTCGCATTGCAATGCACAGATTAATTTTAATCTTCATGTAGTAAGATAATTCCTTAAAATTTTATATTATCTGAATAGAATCATGTTATTTCCTTAATATTCACATAATATTTATTTATTATTATTTCATTTGTATTCCTTAATTCTTTGAATATTTGTTTTCTTTATATTTGTTGACGTCAAGTTCTTGCATTGGAACATGGCAAGGCTGAGCGAGATGCGCCAACATCATAGCGAGGGCGCGTTCGCAGTAATCAGAAGACGTTAAGCGGTGAAAGAGAATGGGCGTAGGGAATTATTTAACAGATTTCAAAAACGAAACCTCCAATGTACATTACCTTATTTTAAACTGGTGCATTAATATATGCAATATATGCAAAGTATAAATGAATGGTGGGAAAAAAAAGAAAAGAAATAATGCAGCAGGGGTCCTTTGTTTCAACCAATTTTAATACAAAAAAATACATCTTTCTGAGGAATATTAGCAAAGTATTAAAACATTACTTTTAGAAAATTTAATGTCCAAATTTTAATCATTTCCTTATTGACCATTGAAATTACATAGTTGTCAAGTTATTAACTAAAAAAAGAATATAATATTGTCATGCATATTTACTAGACTGAACAAATTGAAACTTTTCGAATTTATACAGCATGGCGTATGATTCGGAAATTTTCTAAATGTTTTTAGAGTAATTATTTAGAAAGTAACCAATAATTCATAACTAGCTAGATTTAATAACCCATAATCAGCCAGTTTCTCTGTACTTTTTAGACCTATTCGTTCATTCTGCCTGGGTCAAATTTTCTACATCACTTCTAAAAGGCACAGACTTGCCTTTTATTTCTGTAGATTTGAAATGACGATATATAGTGTTATGAAATTTCAAATTGAATACTGCAAGGAACTTAGCCTTTGTGGCCAACAGCCATAAAGTAGGTTCCATTTCACAAGTTCCTCTTAAAATTTACCCTCTTATCATAAGACAGAAATATAAAGTTTCATAATTTAAGATAATATCGCAATTGATTAAATATCACACATAATTTTGGGGTCAAGACAAAAACACCTGGAATTTAGCGGAGTGAGAGCAGGAAACGTATTACAACTGAATATTCCGAGAGAGTATTTTTAGCCTTTTTTCTCTTTATCAATCAATCACTGCAAGGAGTAAACATGAAAGAAAATAGAGTTTACTAGATACTAGTCTTTGTTGCTTCATACCTCAAAAAAATCAATCAGTTGTATTTTCCGCTGTGAAGATTTTAAAAGTTTCCTTTTCTAATCCATACATATGATAAGTAAATATTAATTTTATGATACACTCATGGACAAAAAAATTAGCGCACTAAGAAATAATTGCGGGATCGTAACGAAACTTGCCATGAAAGTACATGTTGGGGAGATATGCAAATGATTAGAAATGCAGCGTGATTGCGCAATACGTATATCCGGTAGAGGGCATTTAACGTCGTTCTCCGTGGAGTATAAAACAGGTAACCGAAGCTTGTTTGAGTGTGCTGAATCGTTTACAAAGGAAGAGCTGAGGTAGACATGTCATTACGCCGTTTTCGAAGACAATATGAGCAGCTGTCGCAGTTTGAGAGGGGGAGAATCATCGGAAGCTGTGTGGTCAGCTAGGTGAGTAGCTCGTCATTTAAGCTGCTGTGATTGTGTTGTGAGGAAATGTTGGGACCAGTGGATCCGAGAGATGTCATTTACACGATGACCAGGCTCGGGACGCTCTCGACAGACCAGTCGATGAGAAGACCACCACATCGTAAGAAATGCACGCGTACAGCCAACTGCTTCATCGGCCGCCATCTAGGCACAGGTAGCACCTTCACTAGGGCCCCCTGTGTCTTCTCGAACCATAGGAAGGCGCCTGGCTGAAGGACATTTGGGATCGCGGCGCCCATTACGTGTGCTGCCCTTGACGCCTCCGTTTGGAGTGGTACCGCGCATGAGGAAACTGGACTGCAGCGGAATGGAACCAGGTCGTCTTTAGCGACGAATCCAGATTCAATCTCAGCAGTGATGACAATCGTGGTTCGCGTGTGGAGAGCCCGTAGTGAATGCCTTAATCCTGCCTTTGCTTTACAGCGACACACCACTCCTACAGCTGGTGTGATGGGGTATGGGGTGCCATTGCCTACAATACACGGTCACCCCTAGTATAGAACCGTGGCACCATGACAACCCAGTGGTATGTCTATGACATCCTGCAACCACTTGTGTTGCCCCCCATGCAACGGCTCCCAGGAGCTATTTTTCAACAAGATAATGCTCGGCCTCACACGGCAAGGGTGTCACTAGACTATCTCCCCAATGTTATTTCCCTTCCTTGGCCTACCCTATCCCCAGATTTGTCTCCAATCGAGCATATCTGGGATCATTTTGGACGGCGAGTTGGGCATCCCACGAGTTTGAACGAACTAGAAGCAAGGTTACAGCAAATATGGAGCAAAATATCTCAAGACATCATACAGAACTTGTATGCCTCAATGTCCGATCGTATGGCATCGTGCATTCGCGCTACAGGGGATTCAACAAGGTATTAAATCCTCCATTCTTTTGCCTTTTTCTCTGAAATAAATGATCCTTTTTCTTTGATTTTCCAATCATTTACTTATATCAAAGTAGTCATTACGTATGTAAAATTTCGTTTCATTTTGACGACTCCTTCTTGGTGCGCTAATTTTTTTGTCCATGAGTGTATTTTCTTCAAGGCGTTCAAAACCAAACTGTATTTTAATACAGCACTAATATATTCATTAGAAATTTATCATGGCAAAGAAACAAGAACTTAACTAAATAGGATGGGCTGTAATCCTTCCTATTTAATAAAGGACAAGTTTAGTTTTTATGAACGACGCACTAGAAGAGCAACACGAGGACTATTGGCGACGGACCTCGTAATTTTGAACCTCGATCAAGTGACGAGGACGACACCTGAACTGGCACCCCCACCTCTCCTAACTTCTACACTACGCCAATGGGAGGATTTTGGGCCCCGACAGATTTAACGTCCATCAGCCCCGGCAACGGGGCGGGTTTTTAGAGACCAAGGATTGAACCCGCAACTGAACGAAAACCGCCAGCCATGACCATTAGGCTACCGCGACCTCTTTAATAAAGGACAAAATATTCATCAATATGAATATTGCAACAAGCATTCTCTTTGCTGTTGTACTAAGCCTTTATTGATTCATACAGAAAAGTGTTTGTCTCACTAGCTGAATAGAACAAAAAAAAAAAAAAAATTGAATTGTACTTTACAAATATGTATTGTTTTTATGTTATTTTAATTATTTTGTAAATTCAGTTAATGGCGCATATCCATCTCACAGTTCAAAACCTACTCTCGCCGATCCTGAAGACAGTCATTAATTACTTTACAAGTAGTGAAAACAGATTGTGACAGGTTGCTCTATAGCAAGAATGGAGCGTAACTGTTTTAAATAATGCTTGATATCACGTTGCTTCTATGGTTCAGGTCTGAGCTGCAAAAAAATCATTATTAATTTTACACAAATGCACGACTTCTTCAGAGTTGTATTTTTTCTGAGATTAGCAAATTTTATATAAATGCATCAGATGTCTGGTCCGACAAGACTTTAGCTTTAACCACGGCTATTTCTTCATCCGATTTCCGAAAGTGGGCTTCTTCTATTTACTAAGTTTTGTAAACCTACAAGAAGAAACCTTAATCCACACGAAAGAATCCAAAAGCCATTGGCTTGATCGGTGCTGGATTATAGAGTGCTCCGAAATCAGTGGGGGAGGGGGACATGGCACAGATGTGGGGAGCGGCCAAGCAAGCTAATCCTGTCTGCAGAATTAGGCCATTAGATCAGAAAACTGCATTGTCGTCAGGACTACGTGGGTACTTATGTAGAAATTCAAGACAATTGGATGAGTGGAAGGGGTTCAAAATAAGGTTGTAAGATTTGACCTAAACAAACATACTTAGATTAATGTGAAATTAAATAAAAGCTTTTCAATATTTTATTCAAAATAAGAAAAATTTTACATTTTGAACTTCGAAATAGGAGCGATCCACTGTTGTCACTCAGCGAACGTAATTAGTGTGTCCGTTTTGATTGATGAATTATTGTCTTTGAACAACTCATAGGCGGGGACGGTGAGCAGGTGGCTTTTAATTTCTTCTTTTTTTAATTTAGAGAATCAGTACAATGTTCATACTATTTATTTCATACTTTGTGATCAGGTTTTACGAGTACCTAAATATGTTAGTTATTGTAAAGTCAAGTTTGTCTTATACGATTGTTCAAATATAGTAGAGTTAATTTTTTTATTTTGTTTATTTTTAAACTTTTCAATGGCTTTAAAGTTTTACCCACATAGGGTATTATTCACTCAATCGCTTAAACTTAAAATACTTATTAAACTATAAGTATTTTAATTTTAAGCGAGTACAATACATTCGTGATATTATTTTTTATTACTATAGAAGGGTGGCAAATTTAGGATTCGCAACGAGTGGCAGAAATCTACGTTACGCCAATGCCGAAATCCAAAGAGATTACTACACAAATTTTTTTTATTTATTTAATTCGATGATAACGGTTTTTATTTTTTGTTATTCTTCCTTTTTTATGCATTTATAGTTTTTTTTTTTTTTTTTTTTTTTTTTGCTTTTGTAAACTAAAATTTTGTTCACACATTTACCATTACGTTTTCTGTTTTACCAGTAGTAAATCAACCCCTCAGGGTCATACTTTCTTTACGTAGGTGTGAGAATCATGGCCCCTATGCACCCTTACGATCTTTTCTTTCCCGTGAGGTTTACTGCCCTTGGTAAACAGGGGTGACGCACCCCCGAGACACCCTAGAGATTTTCGACTCTCCTTATTGTCCACAAGTTCTTCCTTTTCCTTCTATTTTTCTTACATCTAGAACACAGTTACCCATGGTTTGGCGCATCATTGACGAATTTGGCCCTTGAATCTACATTCAGTCCCTTACTAGCAACAAAATCGAGATTACGCTAAATTTCAAAAAATTCTTGAAAAAATTTCCGGGTGGTTTTTAACAAAATTCGATTCAGGTAAACTTCTAGTGACGGGGTTCAAATCAGGTATACACACTGAGCATTATCGCTTTGCCATTGCTCGAACCAATGCAGTATTTATATAAATATCTTTTATTCTCCACAATCAAGTCTCTCTCGTTTAGATATACCATGGTTACTTTACAAGGCAAAACTCTTACATCAATCATCGTAGTAAAGTAGCTCCTTTGGTTAATTACAGGAAAATTGTCTCCGAATCCCCATCTTTTCTTAGAAACAAATGACGCAGCTTAGTTAGATTTGGCTCTTGCGCCATAGACATGCAATCAATAAATTAATATCTTAGAAGCAAATGAAGGCTCCTTCACGTTCTTTGTAAATTCATACGAAGAAAGAGCTGATAGAATTTTTTTGTAGTCCCCTAAAACTTCAATCCTTTCTTCCAATACTTTCGGTACAAAGCAAAAATGAGTTTCCCAGAAGAACTTTCTCCTCGCCTCTGAACATTATTAGTATCAATGTGACGATCCATGTATATTCGTACTAATGGCTGAAAGGGAACTAAATTTTGCTGGCGAGGGACTCATTCATTAAATTAATTTAGATAAAATAACAGAATTTTAAAAAACAGAATTTTTCTCATTTCACCCGAATTCTTTACAAAATTAGATAGAAAATGGACTAAATAATCTATTTTCCAAATTATGATAGAAACCGATCGTTAGTTCCAGAAATAATCGTTAAGAACTGTTAATGGGTCATGCACTAGATAACTTCACGCAAGTCATTTATATTTCCCCCATTTTTTTACTACACTTGATAGATGGATCAATAATGAAGATTCTAACTATGAACTGGTATAGGGTCACTTAAAACTCATCGGTTCTAATCATATTTTCAAAAATGAATACAGTAAGGGCTCTGGCATTCGATGGTGCGGCGCATTCTGTAATCAGGTGTCGATCAAGCTATTTGCTATCGAACTGTATCGTGTGGATTCGGATATAGGTTTTAATGGGGGCTCACAAAACTTTGTGAATCCAAAATAAGCCCATTTCATAGGAGGTAGGATCGTTCGAAGAAATAGAAGATATGAATATGATGTGAATAAGTGATTGTTGCTCTGAGAAGATAACACGAGGGCTACTGGCGGTGGATCTCACCATTTTGAGCCTCGGTCAAGTGACGAAGAAGACACCTGAGCTGGTAACTCCCTCTTCAAACTTCTACACCATGCCAACGGGATCTCAACCAGATTTATCGTGCATTAGCCCCACTACACGGCAGGTCTTTAGTGGCATCAGGGCTCGAACCCGCGACTCGACGAAAATAACGCCGGCCGCGAGTCCGGAAATAAGGATGGAGGTATGAAAAATGAAACTTATGTCATCTGTGAATAGGCTTCTAATGCATTTTTAAAACTTACCGAATCTGACAAAAAAATATAACTCTGCAGCCTGCCTAGAATTCTTAATGATTTTTTTCCTTCCCCAATAGCCCTTGTGTTGCTTCTAGTGCGATGTTAATAAAATCAACCTTAATAATTTTTTGAACAAGTGATCTGAATCACGAAAGCAAACTTGATGTTAGTTACTTTGTGCTGTGCTTTTCATCAATACAAGAATATTCGAAGAAACTAATGACCTATGCTTGAATTTAATCGTGTATTTGCTAGAATGAGACGAAATAATTTGTCGAATATTAATATTCTCAACACAGGTTCAGAATGTACGTAAAGACATCAAATACACGTTTCAGTCGCTTAAACTTTTATCTAGAGTGACTTATATCCTTGTTATCCTGTTAAAACTGAATTGACGCTCGATAATTCCATACGGCCGTGGTCCCCTACGTGCTAGATAAAGGAGCGCTTATGATGCATTCCGAACTATTTGAATGTTATTGGAAATTTTGTACATTACAATTTGCATTTCTCTTTTTTTCGTAATTGTATTTAATAATTCGCATTTTTCATAATAACGATATTTGCAATTTTCATAACTTTTATTTTATGTTTCAGAACTGTAAGAAAATTATGCATTGTTTGTGAAAAAAAAAAAAAAAAAAAACTGATTTAACATTAGGAAGACATTTCTTAAAACTCCCTAACTTTGCAACTTTGAGCAGAATTTTACGGAATTTAAAATTTAACCTCACATTATGAAGTGAAATCAGTAAGTCACCGATTGAAAAGAAATTCTCTTTTAGTTGTTACTGAGTTGTGTTAATTCAGTTAACTGGTTGATCCAATAACTGCTCAATTGAATTCCATATTAGATCATTAACAGTAATACTAATTTTACCATGAGAATTACTGAAGCTATCAACACATTGCATGTGCGGGAATATTTCGTAAACGTAGCGTCAAAACGTAAAAGTTTGTTCCCCATATGCTATGTTTAAAGTTTGTTCCCCATATCCTATGCTTTTTTTATTATTATTATTTCTACTTTTACTTATTTTTTGACGAGAGTGTACAACACGTATTTTCGAGAAACCGCTTCGCACTCTTATATCCTCTCTTCCTTATTCTTCTTAATTTCTCTTCACCTAATGTCAAGGAATAGGACCCAATCTTAAAATGCATTTTCAACTTTGGGAGAAAAAAAAATACGTATATCCATTTATCGCGCCACATTCTTGAAATTTTGAAATATTTCATAAATACTAGGTGTGTCTATTAAATAACAAGACTGGCGCTGTGAAATATTTTATTTTAATTTCACATATTTACATATTATCACCTTCAGTATACACTCTTCCTCTATACTTTCAACGCACCATGCGAATCTTCCATAGCCGAAACAGTGAAAGGAGTCTTCTCTCAGCTCCTTCAGGACGCGAGCCAGTTTTTTTCACAGCTTCAACGGACTCAAATCTTGTTCCATTTAATGTAGATTACTCCTTAGGAAACAGATAGAAGTCGCGTACCGCAAGATCCGGTGAATAAGGCGGGTGGTCTGACACTGGGAAGCTGTACTTGACTTAGAAACTTCTTGACAGACAATATGGAAAAACTTGTCATTCCACAATTCTGATCGTTTTTTCCTTATTCTTTCACGGAGTTCTGCAAGAACGTGAAGGTAGTAATATTGATTAATAGTTTGACCTTCAAGAATCTAGTGAAGGTACATAATCCCATGAATATCGAAGAAAATAATCACCGTTGCTTTGAATTTTGATTTGCTTATTCGAGCTTTTTTGATTCTCAGTGAAAATGGGCTCTTCCAGTGCATGGATTCGGGCTTCGTTTCAGAATCACAAACAAGAAGCGATGACTCGTCACATGTTATTATTCATTCCAATAAGTTTGAGTCATTTTCAATGATATTCAAAGTGTTAGTACAGACACATTTTTATGAATTTCTTGTTGTTCAAACGTGAGAATTTTAGATACCATTTTAGCACACGCTTTTTGCATGTTAAAATTGTTACGTAAAATTTATCGTACGGATTCTTTGTCAATTCTTACAGTCTCAGCGATTGTATGAACATTTAACCGACAATCAGATCGGACCAGATTACCGATTTTATCGAAAAATCATCTCGGCCGTTTTGAAAACCCTTAAACCACTCAAAAACACGTGCACAAGTAAAACATTCATTGCCATACACTTCTTTCAAAAATAAGTTTCAGTTGCGGTTTTTCCAAGTTTCATGTGAAATTTCACAATCATTCGTTGCTCTATTGTTGTCCATTTTTCCGGCAAAACAAAAAAGAAACTTTAATGCGATTGAAGGCTACGGCTATAGGGATTTGTTTACTGAAGCGAGAGGCACTGCATTTGAAAGATGAAGCTTCATACTAAATAGCTTTCGGTCTGTGGTGTTTGGCATGCGCGTACTTCTGTAGCAATGTCAGTCTCGTTATATAATAACCACCCTTGTTATGTCATTTTTATAGGTAAAGTTAAGATTCTCATCTACCAGCCCATTTTTCTGTCTGGAAAAAAATATACCAAGTGTGTACGTCCTATTTTTTTACATTAGGGGAAGACGGTTATAAATATGACATAATTACAAGCAAATAAATATCACAAAAAATTGAGAAATTAACATCTATTTAATAACTTCGTGAGCAACAATGGAATGAAAATCGCTTAAAGAATCTTGCTTTAAGTGCCTAAAGATAAAGCATGCATGTTCTTGCGATCACTCTTAATGAAAATTGTGTTATAATTTTAGAAATACTTGGAAAATCAGTAAAATCTTCTTAATAATGAAGTCAGAAATTGGAATATCTTCCCATTAATGTATAACACCAAGGTTCTATTTATGTCCATTGACATGTTATGTGATTGTGAATGTTAACAAACGTCGCTCTGAGAAGCAGTATGAGGGCAACGGACTTCGTCACTTTGAACATCGCTCAAGTGATGAAGACGACACTCGAGCTGCCACCTTCCTTTCCAAACTTACAAACCTCGACATCGAGAGGACTTGGGACCTCGACCAGATTTAACTTGCATCAGCCCAGCTACACGCCGGGTCTTTTGTGACTTCAGGCTCAAACCTACGATTCGACGAAAACAACGCCGGTCTGCGACTCAGATGGTTACTGCGGCCACTATCCACTAATTGTTCCATTATTAGTGAAATTTTCAGGCTCTAATGAAATAAGCAAACAAAAAGTCAGACAGTGCAAGAAATCAGATTGTTTATTCATATCTTTATTTATTCATCTTATATACTCAATATCTAAATTATTATGTGGCCGCGGTAGCCTATTGGTCATGGTCGCGGACTCTCTGCCGGCGGTTTTCGTCAAATAGTGGACTCGAGCCTAGGTGTCACTGTCCATATATCAGGGCAAATGCACGTTAAATCGGATGGAGGTCCCAAATCCTCCCGTAAGTGGGGGTGTGAAAGATAAGAGAGGGAGGTGCCAGCTCAGGTGTCGCCCTCGTGACATGACCGAGGCTCAAAATAACGAGATCCGTCGCTAACAGCCCTCGTGTTGCTTCTGGTGCGACGTTAATAAAATCAGTCAATCTATATTATTATATCTGGGAAATATAGTTCCCTAACGCGTCTGAAAATTAAAATCAATATTGTAAATTATTACTTATCTGTCAGTTCAGAACTAAATCAGAGTTAAGACAAACTTCCACACCGGATCTTGCTGCATGTCTATTCACAGGTGATTATTCCACAGTATCAACATACCAACTGATTATTTTTCTTAACAGCGTAAGTTTATCTTTTATATGTCCTAACCTTGAATCTTTCATTCTTGCCCCCAATCCTTTTTTTAAACTTTTCACCGTTTATAAATGCTATAATATCAATTTTATTCACTTCATTTCAATATTTATATACTAATTTACACAAGTCACGATTCATTTATCGGAAGAGTTTCTCAAATCAAATTTCCGTATATGAAAATTCCCAAGGATTAGTTGAAAGTGAGAGAACCTTTGTAAACGAGATTCGTGGAAGAACCCCGTTATACAGGTACCTGTACTAAAACTAGACAATAAGTTACAAACGACAAATATAACAGTTTCGAATCCAGATGGCAAGCATACGAGGATAGTATTTTTGCCATCTTGACTCCCAACTGTTATATTATAGAAGTATATGTTTTTGACAACAGTGAACATTGCCTAGGGAAGTTGGTGTAACCATTGCATGCTTCCATCTGTTAAACGGAAAAGAAACAAATTTGACATTGATTCATTGGTTAGTTTTGATTGGCGTCACTTCGAATAATGAGACGGATTCCACATGATACACCGAAAATCAAGCCATGACAAAACAATGAGGTACTTCTGGTGAACCTACTGCAAAGAAGGAGAAGACGGTCTTATAGGCCACAAACGTTACAATGACGATATCTGGGATACTCATAGACTTCTTAGAAAAATTAATCAATGAACGATACTACAGGGCGTTGCCCCATTCCCTTTCGTATTTCCAATTCCTATTCCCTTATATCGTATTTCCAATTCCTAACACTGGAACATTTTGAATTGATTTCGAACTCTTAAGAAACATACTACTTAATAATGAAAATGTATGAAACCTAATTTGAAAAAAATACTGCACGCTCTCCGTATTTTTTTACATTGAATTATTCTCGAAGCTTTCAGAGCCTTACACAGAACCAGTTTCGTGCATTCGAAAACGTATTTTCATTGTTATAAATCTATTCCAGCTACAGCTAAGGATATTTACAACCATCTTTTATCTCTACTGCTGCAACTTTGGATCATGTTCTTCGAAAGAATAAAAGAAACGATATCTTCATCCATATCACCCATTACTGATTCAGCCCTTGTAGCGGTGTGTCGGGAATTTATCAGTAAAATTTCATGTAAGTTTGTAGTTATGTGACTAGCCTGCTTATTGCTCACGAAAATCAATTAAGTAGTTCATTAATAGCATCTTATTAACTGAAATGGCTCGTAAAAAATGTTATAATTTTATGCCAAAAGATTATTAAGGAAATATTTTTAAAAACTTTATATCGTGTCAATTATTGTGTGATAAATATTTTAAATATTCGTGAAATTCAATTTTTATTGATTGTTCATTAATGTCAGAAGCAACACAATGACTATTGGCGACGGACCTCGTAATTTTGAGTCTCGTTCAAATGACGAGAATGATAGCTGAGTGGGCACATCTCTCCCCAGACTATCACACAATGCTAACGAGAGAATTTGGAGCCTCGATAGATTTTCGTGCATTAGTCCTGCTACACGGCGGGTCATAAGTTGCACAGGACTCGAATCTACGACTCATCTGAAACAAGGCTGGCAATGAGTTCGCGATCATGACCACTCGGTTACAGCGGCCACAGTATTTGTTGATATGCAAGCAATTAAATAACGCGGGACTAGTTTAACGGGTTTTCATTTTGAAATAACTTAAAAATTGCACGCGTTTTCTTTGTAATGCACTGTTTGCTGTTCGATATAGTCCTCTGCACGCATTTGCGCCAACGCGTGACTAGTCGGGCAAACCGCAGGAGAAGAATTGCGATGGTTGTTATCGACTCATGTTTTGATGACAACTTTCATCTCTTCATCAGAATGAAAGTGGTATCCCTGAAGTTGCTCGTTCAATTTTGAGAAGTGAAGGTTGCTAGGTTGGGTGTAACAATCTTATATTTATGTGAGTTGGCATATCCTCCAGTTCTCGGCACATTGGCGACACACGGGAGCAAGAGTTATGAACGCATTACATACAGCAGTAGTTTCCAAAATGTGCGCCTCGGCGTCTTTGTAAGGGCGCTACAGTATCTCCTACATATGATTAATTTTACCGCGGTAGCCTAGCGGTCACTGTCGCAAACTCGCGGCCGGCGCTGCTTACGTCGAGTCGTTGATTCGAGCCTCGATGCAACTGAAGTTCCGTGGTGTAGCGGGACTGATGCACGTTCAATCTGGTCGAGGTTCCAAGTACTCCTTTTAGCAAAGTGTAGAAATTAGGAAAGGGAGGTGTCAGCTTATGTGTATTCCTCGTCACTTAACCGAGGCTCAAAATGCGTAGATTCGTCGCCAACAGCCCTTAGCGCAATACTTATAATTAGTGCGATACTTCATAATGGCTTATGTTTAGTTGTGATTTTACGAAGGTGAGGGCGCTGTGGGAAAGCCTTAGTTCAAAAAAGTTTCAAGACCACTGTCATAGAAGACACGTGTAACTTTGAAGTACAGCCCAATAATTTTAAAAATCGGAAACCCACACAAATAAAAGGGCTTTGGGCATCAGATTCATTACTTTTCAATCAAACCTCGAGGCCGCGATAGCCTCGATGTCACTTACAAACCGCCGTGTAGCGGGATTGATGCACGTTAAATATGATTGAGGTCCCATGCCCTCCCGAAGGTGGGATGTGGAAGTTAGGAGGAGTGCCAGCTCATGTGTCATCCTCGTTACTTGACCGAGGTTCGTATTGACGAGAACCGTAACTAATAGTCCTCGTATTGCTTCTGGGGTGACGTTTTAGAATACAATCAGTTTTAATCAAACCTCGTAAGTAAACTCACGTGATTGACATTACGTTCATTATTCGAAGTGGCTAGCAGACGAGCGCTTTACAATTGTTTTTCCTTACCTACCACTAAAATAGCACTTTAGTATTTGAATACGAACTCTTATTTTCGGCGAACTACATATGGAGCATAATTTGCAGAAAAATAACTGGGATTTGACATTTTTCCAAACGAAAATAGGACAAAGATAAATCGTAAATAAGACGATAAATTATTGCTCAGGTTCAATGAACGTTACTCTAATTCAAGTTTCGGCCAACGTTGACGGTTTATTGGATGCATTTTAGCAGAATATTTCGCAAGGATGTTAGAGATGAAACCAATCATTTTGAAATACAATAACAGGAATATGAGGGCACTTAAATTCATACTGAAATCTCCTAATTTCCGCATCACACCAAGGACGGTTTTGAGACTTTGTTGTAATTTTAAAAAAAAAATCAATCAAGAATCAAAAGGAAATGCAACAGCTGCTTTCAAATCCGGCATTCGATGATTCGGCCCATTCTATAATTCAGTGCCGAACGAAACGTTCGCTGTCGGATTTTTCGTGTTGATTTAATCTCCATCGGCAGTTCGCGATACAACGCTGCTCGCATTTTTGCGCAGTGTTTAGCGTAAATGTTAAATTTTATTTCAGTACAGATTTTCCTTTCTTTACATATCATGTTGGGAAAAATATTGCAATTGTGTACGTAAAGTGTACCGTACAGTAAAATGTTTGCGAAGCCATCAGGTGCTAATATAACTAAATGGCGTTGGCACATTTTACAATAGCTCGTCACAACTTGTTTGAACTACCATTGTACTGTAATATTTTTTTTTTCTTTTATGTGCTGTGTTTTTTATCAATACTAGAATATTTTCAACTAAGTTAACGCTCAATGTTTGAATTTCGTTTTGTGGTTGCCAGAATGACGAAATACTTGGTTGGGTATTTGTATGGTCTACACAAGTTCAGAATGAGCGTAAATGCATTAAATACATGTTTTAAAGGTTTAATCCAAAGTGATTTAATTCTTTGGTAATGTGATTTGTTGATCATTTGATTTCATGATTTCCTCTTCCTTAAAATTATGCATTTGTGCCCCGTTAACTTGCGGTAGTCGGGATTCATTGTTACTAATCCACAGAAAAGAGAGTAGTAGTGTCGATATAAAATGAACGATAACATAAATCCCAACGTCGAATCAGTAACGAGTTACGCTTACACTTAACGTTATTTTTAATTATTACGGAAATCCCGTGTGCCATGGGGGGAAAAAAACTTAAAAATTTGACCAATAAAAAATGTAGCTATTCTATATGAGTGCGAGAACTTAAAAATAATGGTCTTACAAAAAATTCCGAACTGGAACACTTTACTTTCTGAGAAATGGTGACTCATATTCAATCTGAAAATAAAAAAGAAGATAAATAAAAAGTATTGAACATAGTCGACTCGCTCTTAGCCCCAAACTTTCAAAGGGTGTGTCTCATAAACAATCATTTTCTCATCTACGCTTAGTCGTATTATCTTCTCTCCTTTGTGACGAAAGTCACCGAATGCTCTTTACGGTCGAAAAACTTGCGAGTTCTAAAATTTGAAGAGATTCCTTTTGCTCACTTTCTGATGTGAAGTACCATTTATTTCTCATGTTTCTAATTTCCCACATTCGCAGTCTGTTCTTGTAAATTGGAACTTCGTGGGAAGTTTATCCAACGATATGTAAAATAGAAAGTAAAAAAGTATTCCCTTTCTTAACAGGAAGACAAGACGTTACCTGGATTTTAGTTTAGTTTTTATTAACGTCGCACTAGAAGCAACACGAGGGCTATTGGCGACGGACCTCGTAATTTTGAACCACGGTCAAGTGACGAGGACGACACCTGAGCTGGCGCCCCCCTCTCCTAACATCCACACCACGCCAAAGGGAGGACTTTGGGCCCCGAATAGATTTAACGTGCATCAGCCCCGGCTACACGGCGGGTCTTTGGCGGCCAAGGACCGAACCCGCGACTGAACGAAAACAACAGGCCGCTAGTCCACGACCTTGACCACTAGGCAACCGCGGCCCTGACGTTACCTGAAGGGGTTAATGTGAATCTAATGAAGGGAAGCTATAATGAAACTGCGACTTAATGGAGTCCGACAGCATTAACGCTCGATGAGTGAGTGATTGTAAAGTTTATTGGCGCAAGAGCCAGATATGGCCATGCTGCGCCAAACAAGATTAAACTGTGGTCTAGACGTGAAGTTGAAAAAAAAGGTAAAAATGCATTAACGCTCGATAATCCGGAAAAATTGTTAATTCAACGCGGCCATTTTACAGAACCGAGGACTTTCAGCACGTGTTAGTAATGCTTTTTTTCTGCTGTTGTAAAGGCTTGGTTTTTTAAATTAACATTGCTTCCGAGGTGCGACAAAGATTACAATGTATCTTGTAATGCCATCAAAAACGATTTCATTGCACTGTCAAATGATTTAAAATAGTTTCTTATAAAATACTCTAATTGTATTTTTTGACAGTTCCTTTAAGCCACGTTACGGAAATTAAGATGCGGATCCACATATATGAGCCAAAACAAATTTTACGATAAACATTAGAAATTTTCTTTTTTAATGTATTTATTTTCTTCCATCACGTAGGTTACCTAACTTTACCAGAAATGCCTGATATTGGAGTTATGAAAATGATGTCTGATACTGGAATTGTGAAAATGATGCCTGATGTGAAAATTTTACAATAATGCCCGATTTGAAAGTGAAAATGAAGCAAGGAATCTTTAAATAACTTCTTTTTTTTTTATCTTTGCATATTTTTATATAACAAACTTTCTTTTCGTACACTTCGATATTATGGTATTTCACATATATACCGAATAAATATTTTATGGAATTATCTATTTACGGCTGCTTTTATTCAAATTCGCTTATTGCCAGTCAAAAACAAAAAAAAAATGTGGGATAGTAGAATTCTCATAATGAAATTATTTTTGATTAATTGGTTTAACGCATAGACATAATTAGAATTTCAAATACATTATGATCGGTTGATTACCTTTTACTGACGCAAGAGAAATGCATGGCCAAACCGACAGAGACAAAACTCTATATATCCAAGAAAAAAAAAAGGGATTGAATTGATCGAATACAGAAAGAGATCGTTAGGGCATCTCGGAGGTGCATCACCGTGTTTATCAACGATTGTAAGCCACGTGGGAGGAAAGTAAAATCATTCGAGGTCGTAAATTCCGAAAATATGTTAAGAAAGTAGATTCTTAGATAGTATGTTCTGGTTGATTGATTTCGCACTGTAAAACGGGTTCTCTCACGTTTCCTCTTTCAACTAAACCTTTTGGGCTACTTTGACATTTTATTTGAAAGCCTTGCCTTGTAAATAAACCGTGGTTGTTATATACGGCGTGCACGGTTAAAGCACGCATTTGTTTTTTCGTTATTTTCTACACTGTGACGTCACGAAACTAGAACGGAAGGATAAATGGTTATCTTTAGGGGGAAACATGACACTGCAATGGGGCACACACAGTGGTATCTCTTGTGATCCTTAATCAAAAGAAAAGCGGTTCAAACCCCGAGTTTCTTCGATCGTTTTGCCACGTCACAGTGTAGGAAATCACACACACACAAAAAAAAAAAAAACCACCAAATATGCATTTTAACTGTTCTAATCTTCACATTAATGTCCACAAGGTGTCTTTTCAGATTAGTCGACCACAACAGGATTGAAAACAATTCTCAAACCTTTGGTACTTAAAACAGCACAAAGGGATGCGGATTTATATTTAAATTGGGCAATTTAAATAAGCAATTTTGATGGATTTTAGAAGTACTGGGCTATTGAAATGAAAGGATTAAGTGTTTTGAAAATTATTTGACCATATTCGAAGCATTGATATTCATTAGATGACACGAACATCCTGATCTTTAAAAATATCGTCTTCATATTGTAGAGTGGTTCAAGTTAGGATGACTCCATGTGGTAAATCTGAAGAGAAATGAGGTATTACCATCAAATTGGAGTATATATCTTTTAAATTAAACATCTTTGAAGTATCTGTTTAACATCAGATACTTCAAACTGGAATAGTGCTAGTGTTTTATTTCAGTTCTTCCATCATTTCAAATAGTTTAGCAAATCAAAATGGCCTCGACACTCAAGAAAACCCTAGTTTTTCTCAATTACAAAAAAAATCTGCATGTCTCGACATTGTTCAAATATTGTTATTTGACAAATTTTCGTTTTCAAAATGTGTATGGTACTACAACTCCAGAGAGAGAGGAGGTTGATGGAATTAGGACTCCATCAGGACAGAGTTCAGATCCAAGGGTTTTTAGATGTTCGCTCCACCACCTGGAGCCCAACAGAAGGCAGTCCACCAGTCATCTAGTGATTGCAAGCATGACACTGGAGTATTGAATCACAGCTTCAGGGTGAGAACCCATCTGTTCACCCGACAACTTTAACTCTAAAACAGTATCTTAAGGCTTCGAGAAGAACCTCTCAAAATCTATTACTAGACAATTGACAGGAGCGGGCTCACTCCTGCCACCAGTCCACAGAGAAGCATGGGCTAAAGGAACGCAACACAATCCCCAGGCCTGCAATCCCTACCTGGCAAACATGCAGGTCAGGTAAAAAAAAAAAAAAATTGTACTGACGATAAAAGCACCAAAATGTTCATTTTTAAATCATAAATGAAAAAATAATTAAAGTAAATACATAGAGCAAAGAACAAGCTGAAAATAACAGTGGGGAACCCCCAACCAAAAATAAAAAGAACTGTATATGAAACATGTAACAAAAATTGGAACTAAACATTTTTTTCCACTCAAGCACCTCAGGAATGTCTGCCTACACACACATTTACCTGAAGATCAGCTCCTGCGAAAAAATGATGCCAATTGTGACGAAGGTCAAAAGGAAGATCACTAGGGTATCCCTAGGGCACATCACCCATGTTCACCTAAAACAGTAAACCTTACAAGAGAAAGATCACCCAAGTTTGAAGCCAGTACCTACCTAAAGAAAACAAGAGTAAAAGAGCCTAATAACTGGACAAGCAGATAATTTTTTTTGGATCGATTGTTAAGACAGAACATAGACGGACCCGATAAAATAGTCCGAAGATCCAAAGTTGTGCAAGTCCACATAGTTCATTCAGGCAAAATAAAACATTACAGTAAACACCTTGCAAGAGTCAAATATCATATCCTTAAAAATTTCCCTTAAATTAAATTAATAAGATCATCATCACTTTTCAAATTCTAGTCAAAGAGTATATAATTCAATTTTGATTTGATCTCTATTCAATTTAAAACAATAAAAAATTACATATAATTCATATATAAACTTCCAAGATGTATAAATCAGCTTAGTAATTTCTGCATTACTTTATAAAATTCAACCACACTTATAAAAATCGTTTACTTCGTTGTAAAATACTATTCTGAACTGTAAATTTTGCAGTGAACAATATACAGCATAATTAAAACACTTATCAAGATGTACAAGAAATTTGAGACTTTAGAGGGAAAAATTTAATTGTAAAATTTAATTGTTAACTGTAAGAAATTTTCTAAAATTTTAATTACACACATTAAACGCATTTTTACAGTAGAAATCTACAATTTTACTTTAATTTTTAGAAAAATAAGTATTAAATGTAGATAAGCAGAAGTTTTTTTCTGTTTAGGTGAATTTTAGGTTTTGATAAACCAAATACAACAAAAATATTGCTTTTCTAATATGCAAATAATTATGAGGACACCATCCACAAAATGTTAGCACATTACCAACGTTTCAAAGAACAACTTATATTGCAACATTAAAAGTGTAAATTTTTTGCTTTACTGAATCAGACATAACTTAAAAATAAAATAAAGTGATTCAAAAACCAACTTTAATTCAAGAGTTCTTTTTATACATTATAGCCATATGATAACAGAATTTTTCTTTGAGGTTCAATTGCTTTTGCAACTTTTTCAATCGCTAATTTTCTCAGTTTCTAAAAAAGAAAAAAAAAATTACATCAATATATATTGAAGCAATTTTTCATTTATTAAAAAATAATTTGTTACAAATATCTTTCAATATTTATAAGACAATAGTATTAGTATTCAAGATTAATAAAAAAAAATATTAACTTTTATAAGATAACATGTGTAATGAAAACAATTATGAACACCGAATTAATTCAATAAATAAGTTCAATCAATTCTTAAAACTTGTTTGTTAAACGTGAAAGTTTACTTCATCAAAAACCTATACAAAATTTAACTTTTACCAGCGGAAAAGATAAATATTCAATAAAATATCTGAAAAGATAAAATTCATACAATTCAATAAAATATCTGTTTAATGTTGCCCCTAAGCTAATGAGCACTGATGGTGCAGAGATAAATGCTTTCCTACAGAACTAGTTCACAGGTTCAAAACACAGTGTTGTGACAATATTCAAAATTCACATACAATTGTTGAATTGTTTCATTTTCTATTCTTTCCAGAACATTCCTTACTTTTCCAGAGTAATTTACTGGAATATTCTAAAATATATAAACTCATGCATATAATTTTAAAACAATATTAATTACAGAGCCTTTCTGAAATAATTACAAAGACATATGAATACAAAAACAAATTACAATCATTATATAAATCAGCACAATTACAATTTCAGAACTGCAAATTGATGGATTTAATACCTCAGTTGGTGATGCATGTTAAAAATCAATCATCAGCC
>BMAW01089913.1:1094114-1246709 GCA_019974015.1 Nephila pilipes | reverse complement strand
ACATAGATCCAAAAGATCAGTACAAAAATTTAATACCTCAGTTGGTGGTGCATGTTAAAATCAATCATCAGCCTCTTTTAACCGATCTGTCATCATTGGTATCAAAATTTAGTTTGAGAAAAACATTCAGAGCATAAAAATATTCGTAAATTAGATATAGTTAAAACAAAATGCAATAAATCAAATCATCAGTTTAATACTTCTTACTTAAAGATGTACTGCATATGTGCATCTCATATGGCAAGCTATAAGATTTGAGAACTTATCCAAGAATATACACAAGCAAATGTCAACAAATTTGAATGCAATGAAAGAACATCATTTCACCCATTTGTAACTATCTTTCATTATAATTTATGTCCAATCTAGATCCAAAAGATCAGTACAAAAATTTAATACCTCAGTTGGTGATGCATGTTAAAATCAATCATCAGCCTCTTTTATCCGATTTGTCATCATTGGTATCAAAATTTAGTGAGAAAAACATTCCGAGTATAAAAATATTCGTAAATTAGATAGTTAAAACAAAATGCAATACACCAAGCCATCAGTTTAATATTTCATACTTAAAGATGTACTGCATATGTACATCTCAGATAGCAAGCTTTAAGATTATCAGATTTGTGAACTTATCCTTTAAGAATATATACAAGCAACTGTCAACAAATTAAAATGTTAGGAATGGGGCTCATAATTTCACCTGTTTGTAACAAAATCCATCATTATAATTTATGTCAAATCTAAAAGATCAGTACCTCAGTTGGTAATTCATGTTAAAACACAATCACTATTCATGTATACGATTTATTATCATTAGTACTGATATTTAAGACGGTTAGGGGGAACCAAAAATTCCAAAAAAAATTAAAAAAACAGTACTAACAAATCAGTTAGTGAGTGACAGTGGAATTTTATGGCACAATATTCAAAGCAGGCACCATACATTTGTAAAAATCTAATAGAAATATATTATTTGAAAACTAATACATCAGATTTTGTAATGTGAAACATATCTCCATGAAATAAATTAGCACCTCATTTGATGATGCATGTCAAAAATTCATCACATTCCTGATCAATGATTTACTATACGACAGATACTAAAATTCATTTCCAGATAGATAAAATCAAAATAATTCATTCCACTCAGTTAAAGAGCCAACACATACATAGCTAATATGTGAAGTCCTGAACTTGGACAGTAACTGAGTGATCTGATTTTATGAACCTACTTTTTAACATTACTCTATACCAATATAATATATATACATACACACATACAAAAATGTATAATATATATCTTGCAATAATGAAGGAATACCAACAAGATGTTACCGATTAGTAGGTTGAGAGATAAAATAATTCTTTACATTAAGTAAGCATCACAAGGAATCCTTCAAACCTTCAAAATAATCCTTAATGTGAGCACAAATTGTATAGAAAGCTTTTGAAAACTTTCCCACTTGTACAGCTCCCTATTTCATTATCAAAAGGGTTTTAGAGTACCTTGTCTATAAATGTTCACCCCTTTGGTTTAGGAATCATAAAAAGGTGATGACATGTCTGGGTAATGTGGTAGATGCAACTATTCAGCAATCCAATTTTGAGCCAGAGACTGTTTTACAAGCCTAGAAATTTGCAATACTGCATTAACATACAAAAGAAAAAAAAAAGAGGTTGCTTCAGATGTGGCCTTACATAACAAAAACAAGCCTATAATTTAAGCATCTAGAAGACAAACTCCCCATTAACAATGAACTTTTTGAAGAAATTCCATGTGAATTTTTCTCTATTCCATGACTCACCACAAAGCCATATGCAGTGCTATTCACAGAATACTACAGAACACAATGCAGGTGTAGTTGATAATCAGATTGTTCCTATTGTCGAAATGAGGAGCAATTCACATAAAAGGTTGGCCACACCTTATAGTAATAAATGGACAAAAATTTACCTACTTGCAAGGCTACCCAACTTACAATGACAGAAAAAGTTCTTGAATGGAGCTTATTACACTCGATTTTAATATTAACAAGTTTACCAAACATAAATATTCATGAGAAATGACATTTCAAAGAACATTAACATAAAAAGGATTTTTTTTTTAAAAAAAAGTAACAATAAATTTATGAAAACATTTAAATTTGGAAAAATTAAAATTTAATATGGGAAAAAAAGAAACTCGAGTCATCAATGAAAAACATAAAATGTGATTGGTTAAAACAGGAGCAATAGTAAATCCAAAACTTAATCCAGCAGCAATTCCTTATATATTAATTAATTTCAAAATTCTTCCAAAAAATAAAATTACATATGTCATAAAACATTCTTTTATTTTAAATCAAAATTGAGTCATAACTTTACGTATATATAATTCTAATATCCAACAGATTACTTAAACTACATAAAGAATAAATTATTAAATTTTTAACTGTAATATCAAACTTTAATTTAAAAATTTAAATACTGATTTATATTCAATCTGTTAATATATATATGAAACATTTAAAAAATTACCAAGTGAAAATTTTAAAATTGAAAAGTTTATGAACAATTTTCAGATGTCTTTGATAATAAACTTACAAAGTTAAAATTATTCTAATATAAAGGAAACTATATAGAATAAAAATCTAACATACAGCATCTTTCTTCTTAAGTCCATAGTAAACAGCAGCTTTTGCTTTCCGCTTCATCTCCAATGTTTCAACAACATTTTGGTATTTCCAACCCATTTCGTGAGAAAGACGACCAACAGTGCAATACTGAGGGAGAAAAGAAATTCTTATAATAATTGCTTCAGCTTTAGTTTAATTAATTGTACTGACTAAAGGATGCAGTTCATACATAAGGATTAGTATCTTCCAATAAATTTATTTTAAATAAATATTTTGAATTTGGAAACATTTCATATAATTTTTAGAATGATCAAGTACTTAAATCTGAGAGCACTATTACCTTAAGACTCAAAAAACATCATTTGTGACGTCAGCTGAAAATTTATTTTCCTTAACATTTTAAAATTTAATACAGATAATTGTGTGTACATGACTAATGAATTAAATCTCAAAAATAAACTTGCCATACAAAAACCAAACCCTAATCCAAACAAAAAAAAAGTTTTCTTTTGACATTAATACTTTAAATAGTTCAATATCAACATTATCACATTAAGCACATCTCAAAATTTACATTTATCATAAAAAGCAAACAAATGAAATTGAATCTTCAAAGAATTTATTATAATACATACTTAAAATTTATCTATTACAAGCAATTACTTCCTTATAAAATAACTGAAACTATTATTTTGAGCAAGAGTTATGCGCATTTGGGTAAGATGATATACATCTACTGTATAAAATTTAAGATAAATTCTCGATGAAAACAGGCCATTCCCTTAGTTATTTGATTACTTTACACAGCCTACTTGGTGAAATGTACAACAATCTATGCAATTCAGGACAAAAGCTAAAAAAGTTATTTTAGAAGTAAATAACTTCTTTCCTGCAGAACACAATAAATGAACCTGTACTGGTTTGATAATTAGATACACAAGTAATACCTTCTAATCCAAAACACTTCGGAATTCAAACATTATTCCAAGCAAACTTCGAATATAATTGGGCATCATTCTGAATATTTTAGTAACTTTTTATCAAATAGCATACTAATGTTTGTAATTCTACATTTATATGAAGTTCCTCAAAGAGAGTTAAAACTTCAGAAGTATCCATGCTTTGACACATTTTTCAGGAAATCAAGCAAATTGAAACTGCATAAAATGAGAACACAAAAATAATATAGTACTCAATGGCATTTATAGCTACCAAGTCAGATATTTGTTTCACTTACAGATATTGGCTCTATTTTACAACGTTTTTCTGAATTTCACTTGGTGTGTGTGTGTGTGTGTGTGTGTCATCAAATTTTCGATCGTTAATTTAACCAACTTCCCATCAAGCTAGAGCTTTGAAATTTTGGGAATCGTTCGTACTCGCCTAACAATGCAATATTTACACGTTTGCGACAAGTTTTAACTAATATTTCAATAATTTTAATAAGTCAAAATATTCTTTCCTCTAGGCGCTTTTAGGTTTGAGGGAAAATTTCTTTCCCCCTCTGGGAGTACCGGGCACTCCTTCACCGCATGAGGTTATCGTAAACCTTTTGTACTCGCAAAGGGGAGATACTATCTCCCCTTTACAATCTCCGAGATAGTAAGGGTTGCTGACTTTTAGTCAGTAATCATTCGCAAGAAAGAAAGTTTCCAATATTTGGCGTCATGTCTTATCACAATAATTTTTTCTGAATTCTGGTTCCCATTTTTTTTAATAGAATGACTTACAAACTTTCAAATGCATGTTTTAATTTTATGAGTATTATGAATTTTTTAATACTGTCACAAATGTCTCTTTTTAAGTGAATTTTAAAGTTAAAAATAACTAACAGTTTTAACTAATATTTCAATAATTTTCTCTAATAAACTTTGCCACTATATAAAAACGTTGTTTTTAAAAACGTTGGTTTTTATATCGAATTATTCTATTATATTAATTAATGCCCATTTACTTTAGATGGAATGAAACTAGCAAAAGTGAAGCCAGGCATTTACGATTTACCACGCAATTACTATACTTACAATTCTCATATAATTTATAAAAGTTATAATGTAAAACAATTTAAAAAAACAAAACAAATATTTTGATAACATTTAAAAATTATGCAAAGCAAAACTTTCTCGGTGAAAGGCTAGCCTATATTATTGCCCACCCAATTTTTTCACCAAAAAATACCGCCAAGTTTGACGATAAATGATAATTGGTATCAACCCATACCACATATAGGAAAAAAAGAATATTTCCAAAATTCTATAATTGCTTCAAGGAAAATATACAATATTATCATTAAAAGATCAGGTTCATATCTTTTGAATTGTTTTCTATATGATGAGTAAAATATTTTGTATATATAAATATTTTTAAAAATAACACCTAAATGCAAATATATCTGAAAAATCATGTCCATAATCAACTTACAGGTTAAGAATTTTGACTAAAAAAATTCTTTTATAGTTCAATAAAATGATTGAAATATCATTATCCCGTACACACACAAAAATTCCTAAGTTGTATGAATTTTTAAAACATAAATGTCACAAAAAGAAACTTTAAATCTGCATTTTATTTTCACCCTCATGTACCCCTCGTACCCTTAAAAATATCCATAAATTACTAATACGTATATTTTTTTTTAACATGGAATTTGGACGGAGATTTTGACGGTAACCCTTTTTTAAAACATACTTGGCGCCACAAAATGGCATCAAATTTTGCAGGTGGGCGATACTAAAGCTGTTCCCAATGAAGGTATCATGTAAAACAAAGAAAGTGTGTTAAAAACTTGCAAATCATAATTATGCCTGAATAGTTTAATATAAATATAGCCACTTATTTCAAGATCACAACAAAAACATAATAAAAATGCAGCTTCTAAGAAATAAGAGTTTAAAAGAAATTGGGCACAGCTTTACAAAAGATTCCGTAGATAACTCAACAGTGCCACTCAAGCTACATACATTATTGATGTTTCAAAGCTTGCATACATCATCTGCATCAGAAACAGTAGATATGAACTATAATAAAACTGAATTAGTAATGACCAATTGAATTAAAGACTCCCCCCCCAACCACTAAGCTAGATGTCAAAACATTTAATGCACATTTCCTTCAGCTGAAGACTACAAAAATTATTCAGACAAAAAAACAAAAACAATAAAAAAATATCGGAAATTTCTGTGTATATTTATGTTTTCTTCTTCAAGGTAACTGAGACACCAAAATGCTTCAATTTAACATTTCTTAATTTTGATTTTAAAAAAATAGAGGGAGCTTTACTGAATCCAAAGATGTATCATTTATAAGAATTGGATAAATAAAGCCTTCAAAAAATGGAATTTTAAAATTGTAAGCATATGTGACTCGCCCTCTTTTTTAAAGGGGGTGTGGCACGATTTTGTAATATGATTTTAAAACATGTTCATTTTTCTATTTTTGAAATTAATTTTAAATTTTAAGTTTCATGTTCTGTTAACAGTGACTTTCACTTCATTAAAATTTATGTTTACATTTTACAGTACACTGTTTTGCTAGATAATCTTGTTTGTATTTTGAATATTTATTTTCACAACCGGTACATTTACTTGTATATATTTTCTTTAATTCTTGATTTTTGTCATTCATTTGAACTATGCCTCGCACAAAATCGTTTGGAAAACGTAGATGCTATTTCATACCAAAACAAAAAGCTGAAGAAATATTGGATACCAATACTAATAATGCCTCTACTTTGAAAAAGAAAATTGAAAGTGATGCAATAACTGTAAACGATTATTTCAATGATCGCAATATCGTGAATATTATTTCTCAATTATTAAAGAATATAGCTAAATGCAAATTTTGTAGTAAATTAGATTCACCTGTCATCAGTGAAGATTCTGGCATTCGCAGAGGATTATGTGTAAATTAAGTTTTACAGTGTATTTCCTGTGGGCAAGCTAGTAGCGCAATGTCATCTGATATAACAAATGGATTTGATGACTTTAATATTAGATTGGCCTATGGTATGCACTATATAGGAAAAGGTAACAGTGCATAGATGACATTTTGTGCAATTATGAATTTACCACCACCTCCTGCAAAATTTGAAAGTTATATGGGTGGCACATTGCAAGCTTTGAGGAATACTATGAAATCTCACATGCTTTCTGATGGCAAAATCACCAATGACTGTGGAAGACTTGCAGATAGTGAAATTCTTCTTTTGCAGATACTATGGCTTGACTATTAATCGAAATGTAAGACGTAAAAAGCTGTATGGTCAGTTTATTTTCATAAACTATCTACAGACGCTAAAACGCAGCATGGATTATGCTTATCTAACTTGGATACATGTAGTTATAGGGTTTTATTGTTAGGAAAGACTTATTTACATAAACATTCTGTGCTTCTTATCATAAGGCCTATATTTAAATCTTTAAGTGATAAGAAATTGTTAGAGAGGTGTATTCTAAGTAAAACTCAAAACTCGAAGTTTCAACCATTGTACATGGGAACGTTTACCTAAAACAACTTTTAAGAGCATAACAATTAAAATAGGTGTAACGGATATGGTAATATCCTTCAATGATGATGCTCAAAGTAAATTGAAGGTATTAGCAGAAATGGGAGTAAAGCCTGGCTATTACATGAAAAAGGCATTAACAAAATATTGACAATAACAGAGTTTGCGAAGCAGAAATATTAATTCAGAAAGCTTCTAAGGAAGCTAGAATGAAAAACAAAATTCCTGAGCAAAATAATTTAGAGCAATCTATTCAGTTAGATTATAGTGCTGGATTTAGAAATTGCAGAAAATATAATTATTCGTATTTCATCAAAATAAATTTTTAGGGAGGTACGATAAGATTCAGGTAAACTTTTCTACAAATATATTTATGTTGTATGCATTATAAAATATAAATGTTTCTTGTGGAAGAAATATAAGTTAAAATATTAATAGGTACATGTGCAAAACATTAGCATTTTGTGTGGAAGATTATGTGCATTGTCGATTACATAAATATGAAGTAGTTATTAAAATTACTTCTTATTAAACAAGAATTTAAAATTTCAAAACAATCGATAAAATGATGTAGAAGTATCCAATTAATTATAATACAGGCCTGGATTGCATTAAAAAATATATTGTACATTATCTTGAGTTTTTCTCAAAATGTTTTTTAAGATTCTGGTACACTTTTTTCAAATTCTACTTTATCTATAAAGCTCATAATTTGCACATAATGAAATGAATCTATTTTCTATGGGGTGAACTTGAATTTTTTGTAATAAAAACTCCCAAATTTGAATAAATTTTAAATTTACCTGAATTTAATTTGTGAAATTTTCATTAATTTCAATGTATAGAATATGTTTTTTTGTACTCTACAATTTTTTTAAATTGTAAATGCAATAGAATTTATGAAAGATGTACCTAAAAGCAAGTACATAACTTAATATTGTAAATAGGGCTATTGTTTATTATTTGCTCATACATAATTATTCTTGTAAATGTTTTACTTTACATACACAGGTACATAAATATAGATATTCCATTGTAAAAACTTGACTTCAATTACTTTAAATTTAGAAAAGTTAGGATTCTTTAAAAATAGCTGAAATCGGCTCTTTTTTCCTTGTCAAAGGCGTCTCGGTTACCTTAAGCAAGATGTAAATTGCAGAACATCCAATAGCCAGCCTAATTTGAGATTGTTTCTCATGACCACTGAATCATAAAGGAATTAACTATTGACAAGTAATGAAGACATTGACTTACTTTTCTCCTTGGATGCAACTTCAATACTCTGAGTGCACCTGGCACAACCATCCTCTTCTTTTTGTCGAAAGGAGGAGGAATTCCTTCATAGGCCCTGAGACGTTTTAAAGCCATAGCACCCCTCTTTGTCTTGTGGGGCAACATACCTCTCACAACCCTCCAGAAGATCTTGCTAGGAGACCTAAAGTGGAATGGGCCTCGGGCAGGATTGACATTGCATCGCTTCCGCAAGAAAGACAGAAATTTCACTAAAATACAGAATTATTCATTCATTAATTATAGAATTCATTACTATATTTCAATTCATACAAAAATAGATATTTAAAACAAAATTTAGTTTTTGAATAGAAAAAAACGGCTCTTGTTAATAAATTACATAATTTAAATATTCACTTATATTTCAGCAACTCAGTGGATCTTAGCAAACTTGAAATACACTGAATAAATGAAATTTTAATTACAGCACTAAGTTCTTATTTGCAATTACCTTAATCAGACCTGGTGAACCTGTAGCCCATGAAGCTGAGTCATCTGAACAAAGATTTAAACTTTTATTGTACATAAGAGTATCAAAAAAATGCTCCAACATTAATCATTCGAATCATATCCTACTCCCAAAAGAATATCTCACTACCTGACTCAACTTTTACCAAAATTTTTCTTTAATCTTGTTCAGAAACAATTACAAAGCTTGTTTTAAAAAGTACACATGCCATCTGGCAATGCACAATGTATAACTAAACAGCAAACTTGCTGAAGAGCTTGGGTGCACTTTACTAGACATAGGGAGAAAATGCGACAGGTGGAACATGTGAAATAGAAGCAGCCAGTCTGTCTGTAGCAAACCTAATATATTTGACGCAGAAGCGTATTGTTCCAGACACACCGACTGCTTGGTGTCTTAAGGTCGCTAACATTTAGCACCAGTGTTATGTTGTAACTGCATGACAGTTTTTACAATTGTATTTTATTTAAATATATTAAATTTAATAAAATGTAATTCCTCTTAATTTATAATAGAATGTTTTTAATTTCTCGATTTTTTTTTTTTTTTACATCTCAATGCCTTTTGTATATTAATTCATTTTTATTGGTTTTTAATTCAAACAGCCATATTCGTGTATTTTATAGTTTTAATGATTTACAGTAAAAAAAGACACTTTCCCATCCAATTTCATTTTTAATGACTTACTGTTTAGATATACTCATTTTGTCTCATTTCCTTTTTTACAATTTTCATTTCAAAACCCCAATTTTGTGTTATATTATTTACGGCTTCCAGTTCAAAAACACTTCTTTAATGTTATTTCATTATGTGTTCTTTATACTATTAACATTTTTTTCTGCCTTACTTCACAAATTACTACATACCCTTTATTTCAGTTAAAATGCTATCAGAAAAGGCTTACAATTTGCAATATCATTTCAATAAATATGCACCTTTCAAATTTTTAGCTAAGCTTTCTTTTCATATATTTTATCTTTCTTTCTTATTGATGTTTTCAATTTGCAGTGACTTTCCTAAGTATAAAGAAATTCTAACAAAAACAAACTTATTCAGTTTTTCAAATGAAGGATGATGTGTGTGTGTGACATAGATGGAACTATTTACCAGATTTTTGCTTATTCTTGATTAATAATCTAATTCTTGAAGAAAACTGGACTGATTAAAACAGAATGCATTTGCCTCAAGTGCAATTCTCCAATGAAATTCGCAGCCCAGAATTCTTTTTCTGATGGCTATTCCTGGATTTACAGGAAATCTACCAACAAGGTTTGTGGCACCACGAAAACCATTCGGCAAGGTTGGTTTACATGCAGCAAGCTAAAACTTGAAAAAATTTTCATGCCCATTTTTCAAATCATCTTGGGTTCAGCTAAAAGCAAGATAGGACTAACATATCATTTTTCACCTGCAACTTTTGCTGAGTGGCATCAATGAAATAATTCTGGATTACATTGAGATTAATTCCAAGATAGGTGGTACAGTAGTAGAAGTTCATAAATTGAAATTTGAAGAGGAAATATCGAGGTCATGCAGTAGAATGACAGTGGGTTTTTAAACAAGAATCCAGAGAGGTATTTTTTGTTGCAGTTCCCGACATATCTTGAGAGACTGTTCAGCTCAAATCAGAAATAGGTCGCGCCAGGAACTACAATTTACTCGGAGTGTTGGAAGGCTTATGAATATATCTTGGTCAAGGTTATAATTATCTAACGGCGAACCACGATCTACATTTTGTAGATCCAGAAACAAACTGCCATACAAACACATTAGAAGGACTAAGAGACATGTTAAAACTACACTCCCTCACTATAATACATAAGCTGACTAGTTTTAATTGATTGTATATTTATTTAGAAAATCGTGCGATCCTAAGGGAGTTGACCATTTTAATCACTAGAAATTATTAGGAACATTCATTAAGAGGAAAAACCAGCACAAAAATTGTAAAAGCACTTTTCTAAGAAAAATTTTTGAAATGGAAAAAAAAAAAAAAAAATGTATTTTTTTTTTTTTGTTCTTGTATGACTATTTTTTCATATAACTGGAGCTGCTAAATAGTATTAAGAAAAAAATGCAACTTAAGTTTATAAATTTCTTTTACCAGTTTTCATGTAGTTTTAATTATATTTATCTGTATATAATATACCTTTGATTTGTTCTATTTTCAATCTTTAATGCTTGATCCAATATAAAATGGACAATTTCAACCAGTATTTATATCTTTATATATTTATCACTGCATAGATAAGTTTTATTTTTAATTTGATTTAATTTTTGTACCAATTCCTTTAAAAAATAGTACCATAGTTCAAAAAAATTTCAACTGTAAATGAGTCAGTACTTATGTGTGTGTTCATTGCATTTATCTTCGCAAAAAGCTTAAAATTGAATCTCCTTCAATGCAAGCTCGAAAGAGAATTCCTGCTTTTTCTCTTCTTGGAGTGAGGAGGTGGAGAGAAAGAAAAAAGGTCTTTTTCAGAGCAATTTGGAGTTAAGAAATTTTTTGCAACCCTGTATTTTCTTTGGCAACTAAAATCAATGTCAAAAAAATTGGTGATTTCCGAACTGAGTCTTTATACTAAAGCTGCTTGATATTTTTAATTTAACACATTTTTTTGATTGAACACAATGAATTTCAATAACAGAAAAACTATATGATGGCTTGCTTAATTTTCTAGCTCGTCAGCTCATTTCCAAGACTTAACCACTCACATTACATTAATTAGTAATGTTAACATATCACATATTTACATGTCAATTTATATATATATATATAATGAGATTTTTGATAAAAAAAAACTCACATTTGCTTCTAAAAAAACTTCCAGAAATATTTAGGCCTTCACATCGTACAACTGTAACTCTTTGCCCTAAAATAAAATATAAATTAATCAATATCAATAGCATAAAAAATATACCCAAAACAGCTTTAAATCAGTATAATAACACGAGCTATAGCCTTAAATAAAAATTGGAAAATATAGATTACAAATACTCTAAAAAGGACTGTTATACACTCATTTTCAAAATAGCACTCCACGGAATTTAACAGCACGTTGAAACAAACTTCAGATTAAGTATTTTCAGCATGCTTTTTTGACACTATGGAAACGAAAATATACTCAAAAAGACTTAATATTTTTTTTCAAGTTCATTCTATATATTAAATTTGTGTTAAGTAAATATTTTTACAGCTTAAAAGATGCAATTTATAAAGTTCAAAATTACCTATTAATACAAAGAACACAATTTGCACACATAAATACAAACTACTTATAAATCAGTTCACATATGCCAAACAAAGAAAAAATAGTACTTTTTAATCAAATTAGAATATAAAATTTACATTCTTTTAACAATTCTCTTGTGTAAAAATAAGTCCTAAAAATATAGGATCTTATACATACATGATTTTAGTAATAAATTCCTTCTAGCCGTAATTTTTATTGCTTCCAACATTACAAGCTTCATGTCTAAACTAATCCATCATGCATTAGAAAAATAATGCAGAATTCCAGTTTCAATTAACTTTCAAATATTTATATTTTAAACAGTAAATAGCTTCCAATTATAAATAAAATAGTAAGCAGGATGTAAGCAAGAATCAAAGTAATAGGGAACAATATAATCAAAGAATACTTACCGTTTAATATTGTTTTTGCAGTTATTGCAGCTAATCGACCAAGGAGATGTCCTCGAGCATCAATAACAATTGGCTAAAATGATAGTACATTAAAATTAGAATAATTTCAAACATTCAGAGCAGCTAAAGACTTCCAAGTCCAAAAACTGCAATATTGTTTAACAATTCTGGTTGCCAAAAAAAAAAAAAAAAAATACTGTAAAATACTGTCACTACTTTCAATTCATGTATAACCTGAATTTCAACCATCCCAAAAAATGTCCAAATCAAAGACTACTACAATTTCAATGCATTGATTTAATAACATGAATTACCATCATACAATAAAATAATTTCCTAATTCGTTTTTAGACATATACTTCATACATTGATTCAAAGAGAGGGGTAAAAATAAAAGTACAAGTCAAGAATTTTATCTAATATTCGAAGACGATAAGTCTATTAGAACAATATAAACCGAAATCAGTAAAATGCATTTCAATCAAAAATGCATCTCGTGCGTCATATACAAAGGCTTACTTCAATTCAACTGGACAAAAGAATTTCATTTTTTATTTGCAATATGTGTAGTTCACATGGTTACTAACTTATAACTTATAACAATTTCATTTAAAATAACAAAATATGCTATTCTCACTAAACAGTGAATTCAACCGTTATAGATTTTGGAATTCAGATTCTATTGCCCATAAAGTTTATATTTTTTTCAAAATAAAATTTTGAGCATTACAAACGAAAAACATCATTTGAATATTCAAAGGAATCCATAGTATAATTTATATAGAAAAATTTTAAATTATAAAATGGCTGAAAGTTACATTAGGCTTAACTAGAGTACACCAACTAAAAATAATCCTTAGTGATACACCACGATAAAGTGATAATACGAAAAATTATACACATCATTAATAAAGTAATCAAGTACCGAAATGGGAGATTAAATAAATTTTCAAAACTTTCAAGCTTATCTTAAATTATTGGTCTGGCCTGATATCACCACGTGCAAGTTTCTCAATTACATCCTCAAAGGATCACTTTCATTTTAAAATATAGACTAAACGTAAAAATTTGAACGCATATGTTATTTTAAATAAAAACTTACTTTTTCAGAAAACCCAGTCATCTTTTAATACCAATTATTTTACACACACATAAAGATCACCTCGCCGCGAAATGTAATGACCGTACACGCAGGTAATAGAATGTTGCCAGGACTTAGTTACTAATATTGAAAGCATATAATAAGGCTCAACGAATACTTCAAAAATATTTAATAATTCAACACCAAGAAACATGATTACTCGTTGAACAATCAATAAAATAAACATTTAAAAAAAGAAATTATTACATTGTAGTTGCTATCACTAAAATCAATGAGTAAAATATAGATATACACAAAAAACTGTGGATTCACCTTATTCTGAAACCTAGCACAACAGTAAAGCTTACAGTGTGGCTCTACTCCTCTTTTTTCTGAATTTAGTTCGAAATCTCCATAGCCTTGTATTCTTTCTCTATTGGAAGTAGCTCAATTTTTCTTTGTTTTTCTTCCAATTTTTTTTTTTTATTTCTATATGAAAATTACATTAAACGAAAGCCGGAAATGTCTACTTAACAACAAATGATACGTGCGAATGAAAAAATGAATTTTTCAAACTCCATTCTTTACTCATTTCCTAAAATACAAGACATAGATCAATAAGAATCTAAATATTTAAAAACAATTCCTTTTTTTCTTAAATTAGCGTTGCATAAAAAGAACACGTTAAAAATAAATTATACATCGTTAACAATTTTTAAAGGATATATACAGTTGACGAAAAAAAGTATTAAAACATAGAGAAAATAAAAAATTTTAAGCTAACTGAATGAAACAAATTGAACAAATTTTTAGAAGATAGCATTTCTCACAAGATAGTATGTAATAAATAAAAAAAAAATTGAAATGAATACAAAACATGATCCTCAAATGAACTTCAGTTGATGAAACTTGTTGGTTTAAATGAATTGAAAATAAATGTTTTCAATTCATTTAAATCAGATAACGAGCAAATTTTCTGTTATGGCATTTAAAACATAAGAGATTTAGTTTGCGAAAAGAGAACAAGTCGTTTATATATATTATCACAAAACAACTCAACTCAACTGAAACTTTCTGGCTGTGATTTTTTTTGAAAACGTAGCGTTTTGTACTTGCGAATAAATCGAATTCAATATAGATCGATGAGCTGACCTTTTCTTTGTGAACTTGATGATTACTTCGTGGTAATTTATTAGAACTTCGATATTTTAGTATATGATTTAATTCCAACGTCCCTGTTCGGGTGCCATTAATGTCACTGCAATCTGCATTATCAGTAATAAATCAGAAAAAAAAACAATAAAAAGTGCGTCTACTTACAGATTGCTATGTCTAAAGTTCGACACTGAAATTAATCATATCTTAAAATATCTAAGTACTAATAAATTACAACAAAGTAATCATCAAGTTCACAAAGAAGAGGTCAGCACATCGATCTATATAGAATTCGATTTATTCACAATTACAAAAAGATACGTTTTTAAAAAATCTCAGTCCGAAAATTCTAGTTGAGTTGAGTTGTTTTGTAACACACTCCCCACTTTGAATTTCACCATATTGGAACTCAACACTCAGAAACGAAATATTCTATAGGTCCAGGCGACGAGGAACACTTAGAGTTCGTCCATATCGGTTGACTCGCTGAGGAACAGATATGGGCGCAGTCCTTCTCCATAGTCAGGAACTAGGGATGATGACTCACTTGAAATATTGTTCTCATCCCGTTTGTCACAAATTGTATGGCCTTCAATCTGTTGACGAAGATCTTCATGGATGGTAGAACTTACTTCTAATGGATAAAGACGCTGGATAGGTCGAAGTAAGTCGCCATGCTTGGTACGAATTTTAGTAAGAAGTACTACACCATCTCTTCCTTCAATCAATTTAACTACTTTCCATAGAGGCCATTTAACTATTTTAGCTATGGATTCAATTAAAACTATATCTCCTACAGAAAAAAAAATTTAGTGATTTCGCGACCCTTTTGCATAACTTCTTAAATTACCAAGATACTCAGAGCGAAATCGTTTTCATAAATCCTCTTAGAGTTTTAATCTGTATAGATGTCTTTTTCGTAAACTTGTAGAATCAATTTGATCTAAATCTGGAATTCCACTCTCCTTAATGTTTCTTAGAAACATCGCCGGTGTCAAAGGTTTGAGTTCCAAATCTTCAGATACATAAGTTATAGGTCTAGAGTTAATAATATTCTCACAATTGCAGAGAACCGTGAAAAGTTCTTCATACCTTAGAGAAGCCTTACCAAAGACCTTTCTAAAGATTGTTTTCAAAAGGATTATCAATGTTCCCAGAAGCCTCCCCACCATGGAGATCTGGGTGGAATAAACTTCCACTGTATTCTTGATACTGATGTGTCATCGTTGATTTTATTCCAGTCCACTTTATTTAGGGCTTTGTTAGATCCCGAAAAATTACTTCCATTATCCGTATAAATAATAGAGGGTTTTCCTCGCCTTACAATGAAGCGGCGCAAAGAAAACAAGAATTTATCTGTTATAAGAGAGGTCACCAGTTCCCGATGTAAAGCCCGGTAAACTGCAGAAGTGTATAAAACGACCCGTCGATCTTGCAGGTCCCTTATATTAAGCCTTCTCTTAAAAATAAGGGACCTGCAAGATCGGTTCCAGTAGTTTTGAATGTCTGAGTCTCTTAGTCGTTCTTCTGGTAAAGGTGCTGTTCAGACTTCGGGATGCTTAGCAGGAAATCTTTTGCAGACGGTACATGTCTTTATAACTTTCGGTATTGTGTTGCGACTTTTTAAAATCCAAAGCTCATCTCTTAAAATGGACATCAAAGTCTGAATTCCACAATGAGATAAAGCTTTATGCTTATGCATTATCATTTTATGAACTTCAATATCGTCTGAAGGTAGAAGAATGGGAAATTTGAAAATTTCAAAATCTTTCCTCATCAGGACTTGGGTCTTGTTTCTAAAAACACCGGATGGGTCAAAGAATGGACGAAAATTGCCAAGTCTCTCATCGTTAACTGTTCTAAATGAAGCCTTTTGGACCATTCTCTAAATGAGAGTTTCTACTTCTATCATTTCTTCCACTTCCAAACATTTTTTGGTGAGAGAAGTCTTACTCTTTTACAGTCTCTTATAAAGCGACGTATCCATGCTGTAATTCTTACTATTTTTTCATAGGATTAAACATTGTTTAAGTAATCAAATTCGCTATTTTCTGTGACTGTCAGTGTAACTATAGTCTTTTTTTTCTCCAAATTTATTCTCTTTATCGACCATAGCTTCACAAGTTGGCCATAGTTTTTCATCTTGCTCCAGCCAAGATGGGCCATCATGCCTCCATTGACTTATTAGAGTGTCTATAGGGCAACCTCAAGAAGATAAATCTGCAGGGTTCATTGTTCTAGGCAAATGTTTCCACTCATTTTTATAACTATAGTTTCTCATTTCTCTCACTCGGTTCATGATAAAAACTCCCTGTTCTTCTTTACTTTTTATCCAATGTAAAGCATTCGTTGAATTTGTCCAATAAACTGTAATCACTTCTTCCATATTCAAATCTTGTTTGATTGTCTTCATGAGACGTACTGCTATAGTGCATGCAAGCAATTCAAGTCTTGAAACTGTTACAGGTTTCAATGGAGCTACTCGCGAGCGGGACTGTACAAGTTGACAAGAAACTCCATCTTCATTTTCGTTTCTTAAATATATACAGAATGCATATGTCAATTGAGAGGCATCACAAAAAACGTGAAATGATAGATTGCTCTTTACTTTTGGATTCATCACTAGTCTCCTAGGGATTTTTAGTTTATTTACATAATTTAAATTACTTTCAGTTTCCAAATCTTCTTTGAAATTTATTAGATAGTTTAGTGTCCCAAGAAAAATTGGCTCTCCAACAGTCCTGCATCAAGATTTTAAATCTTAAAGAGACAGGACTCAAGATTCCAAGTGGATGAAACAGTTGATTTGCCGAAGACAGTATTGATCTTTTAGTCATTGGAAGTGAATCAAAACTATCTTCTTTCTGAAGACATCTCAATGTGTTGTCTGTTGTATTCCAGTCCCAAAACTGAGCCAATATCTTCATGCAAAGAAGATTCTACATTAGGTCGGTGAAATGTGGATGGGCCCTCATTATATTTATATCCTCTTAAATCAAATTTAGCACTGGGCATTATTTCTTTCGATTCCTTAATAAAGGATTACAGTTCTTCCATGGAATCCAAACTTGGGACACAATTGTCAATATACTTAGAAGTCTCCAGCTTCTTCGCAAATTCTTGAAGATGTTCAGGTACATTATCTTAATGGTCTAAATGGTATGAAATAGTAGTTCTGAGGAGGAAAGAATACCACTCGTTTATGTCGATATAACTTTAATTTATCAAGAACTCCGTTTTCGAACCATAAAAATCTCAGAAAGTCTCTATCATTGTCATCAATACTAATCTGGAGGAATGCTTCCTTGATATCAGCAATCCCGCCAAATGTTTCCAGTAGAAATCTGTTTAAGACACTTGGAATCACTTCCACCAAATTAAGTCCTATTTCAAGAAAACTGTTCAAAAATGAACCATTCTTCTGTTTTGCAGAAGCATCAAAGACTGACCGAATTCTTGTCGTTGAATTTTCTTTGATCACGGCACGATGAGACAAGTATGTATAAAGAAGATCATTCAATCTCGAAATATCCACAGGTTCTATTATTTCATCTTTCAGCCATTCGTGAAAAACATCTTCATAGTCCTTTATCAAATTCTGTGATTGTAGGACCTTAATTGTCCTTTTGAGTCTTCCTTCCGCAATTATTCTATTGTTTGCAGGTAGCTGTGATCCTTCCAACCAAGGAAGAGATACTTCTACTACCCATCAGGAAGTCTCTTCATTGTCTTCAAAAAATGCTGTCTGTCTGCTGCTTCTTGTTCTACTTTGTAATGTTTCTCAGCCTGATCTTTTATTCCTATTACATCAAGATTCCAGAAGTACGTTTCAAAAATCTCTCTTGTCAACATTGAAGTGATAATCAGATCAATGTTCTGGCCGTTTTTTGTTTCTTTTAGTGTGACCCATGACTGTCCATCCTAATTTTTTTAATCGCATCTAAACCAGATGGCAATAGTTTATAACCTCCTATCAGAAGGTTTCCAGCAACATCCGCTCCAATCAGTAATTCCTTGACGTTGGTCACTCAAATGGATATTGCTTTCAAAAAACTCCTTCCTCCAACTCCCATCCGCAACTAGAGGAATTGTTGCACAAATTGTTTCTTGTCCGAAGACTTCAAAGTTATAGTTGTAATTCAGTCTAACATCAGTGAGAAGAGCTTTATAAACATCGTGATGACATATATCAGTACTCGTACCGCCGAACAAAAAATGCCGTAGACTTTCCCTTCGGTGGGGTTGATAATACAACTTTTGAGCTGTACTATTTAAAATGTTGGACCTTTGAGAAGCCGAGTCGATTATTGCTCTTATTTTAACTTTACCCTATTCTCTCTTTAAATAAACTGCAAGAGTTTGAATTAAGACATGAAGAGTAGATGAAACATTTGCAAGAGTCTGATCTTGTACAGGAATACCATTTAAGGTTTGTGATTTCCTTGGCAGAGGGAGCACGATTATTAATGCACATAAGAAGATGATATATTTTCCCTCAATTTAAGCATATAATCTTGGATTTACAAAAGCTAGAGATATGGTTGAGTTTTAAACGTCTAAATCAACCACCCTTTTTAATTAAAATATTTTTTCTCTGTTCAACTGGTAAACCTTGAGCATATCTACATTCGACACTAGAATGATTCTTATCACAGAATATACATTGAGAGTTATTTGCAGTTGTGCTACCTTACACTGAACTATAAAGTTCCACGCCCGTAGTTATATTTTTATTACAATAAAGAATGATTTCATTGGTTGATTTTTCTTGTTTTTATATTCTAACCCAAAATCACTTTTTGCTAAGTTGATCTTTTCTTCATCCTCAATTTCTTTATCAAGGAATTTCATTAAGGTTTCTAACTTGTTAAATTTTTCATCTGATTTAAACGTTATCGAAGACAAATGTCACTCCCAAATTCTCAAAAGGTCTATGGGTAAACAAGACTCAACTAATGGATAAAGCATGGAGGCATACTTATCACTTGTTACACCCAACATCTTCAAAGATCTTAACTGAGTTTCGATTTGGTCGTACAGTTTAATTAATGGAGGCTTATTTTCACGATTCATAGCATTGCTTAATACTAAGCTCAAGAATTCCCTTACGTATACTTTCACTAATAGGTCTTCTCTTCCGAAAAGCGCTTTTAAGCCCTCTATAGCTTGGAAATAATTGTCAGCTGTGGGTGGAAACGATTCGACAACTTCCCGAGCTCTTGAACCTTTAAGAGTCGATTGAATTAAGTATTGATATATATCTTCATTTGAAATATCAGAATCTTCATAAATTTCTTGAACAATCTCCAAAAAGATAACCAATCTTTTAAATTCCCATCAAATTTTTGTAATTCTTCCTTGGGCAATTTAAAATTTCTTTTATTCGAAATGCTTTCACTAACCGAGTGTGTATGAGTTGGGTTTTCAGATTTATTAATACACCGTTACAGTTTTGTTTTCCAGTAAATGAATTTGTCTTAATATGATTCAGCACTTTCGATTTCGTTACATATGTCTGTGTCTGCATACTTATCATTCCCCTGAATTAAGTTAAGTATTTCATCATTTAAGCGCTGTATTTTCGTATATTTTTGAATGGATTCAGATGACTAACATACAAATCTGAATCATTTACCTCTGTTTTCAAAAATGTATCTAACTTGTCAGAAAATTTAGTAAAACAGCCACAATAAGTTCCTCTCAATTGAACTAATTTTTCCATTTTAAGATAAATATAATTTCGTTTCAATACAAATCTCAATACTAATAATCTAAATATCTATTCAGTATAAGATACACGTCCGGTTTTTTAAAATAAAAAAAATCATTCAAAACAACAAGTTGTATTCATAGAAAAATACACTATACAAAATATGTCACTCTTCAAAGATATTATATTTCTTAAGTGAAAAGTTTTCAATATATATTCTCAATAAACTATTTCAATTCGAACAAATATATTCTTCAAGTACTACAGATAATTCTGTGTTAGAATAACTTCTATATATATGGTTATCAGAACAGAAAATAAATTTAACTATTCAAAATTCGTACATAAGTTAACACATTCTCAAAGACAATATATAATTCTGATTCAATTTAATCCAAAATCAATTATTTATTAACATAGTCGATATTCAAAATATTCTATTTACTTTCCCTTTAATATATTTCAAATATTCCTCGGTCATTCAAATATTTAAACAATAAGCGTCTAATTGAAATCTAATTTCTTATAAATTACCACGAAGTAATCATCAAGTTCACAAAGAAGAGGTCAGCACATCGATCTATATAGAATTCGATTTATTCGCAAATACAAAAAGCTATGTTTTCAAAAAATCTCAGCCACAAATTTAAAATAATAATGTTGTGCCCCCTGACCGCTTTTGTGAAATGGCGCTGCTGTCACCTTGCAATGTAAATGAGAGCAGACGCGACTGAGCGCGCAGAGTATGCGGTTGAAATAAAGTAAGAGAAATTTTATACAGTCCACTTAGTAATTATGTGTTACTTTAATGAAATCAGTTTCTAATAAGGAGCTATCGAGGGCCAAACATGGTCCTAGGAACCGGAGTCAGTCAGAAATCGTGTGACTATTGTGATTAACATTATCGAAGGATGAGTTTGCGTGTTAATTGTGTGTGAGATTTGAGTGCTCCAAACATAGAGGTTTTATAAAGTAATACTTCCTGGTCTCGTGACAACAGTCCCGGCAATGAGGTAGGAGCAATTTTAAGTTTCTTTTGAGTAAAAAACTAATTAAATTCCCGAGTTGAAGTTAATTTTGTTTTTGATGAGTTTTAAAAAAAGAAATTGCTAGTGATAATATTGTTCTTGAATTAGTGTATTTTTGTTATAACTTAAAATGTCGGGCATAGCAAAGTTAAAGAAAGTTGAATTAAGAACCGTGGCCGAGGAAATCGGTTTAGTTGTTAACGAGGGTATGAAAAAGAGTGAATTAAGGCGTTTAGTTGAGGATAGTGATGTGTTCAAAAATGACAACGAAGCTGTGAAAAGTGCTGTAGAGGATGTTTTAGAAAATAGAAATAAAAAATCCGATCAGGATAGTGAAATAGAAATAGAGCGTTTAAAAATTGAAAGAATTAAATTGGAATTACAATTAGCGCAAGTGAAGGCTAATGGAAATAATACTTCTTTTGATCAGGGGTGTAAAAGCGAACCAGAAGAATCACTGGATAGCTTAATAAAAAGTGTGAGGACGTTGACTATTAAACCGCCAAGTAAGTCCCAAGATTGGGGTTTCTTTTTTACTTCGTTAGAGAGAGCATATAGTACTAAAAAGGTACCTGAGAAATTTAAAGCTGAGATTTTGTTGAATTTGTTAGGGGATAGAGCCGCTAATATTTTAACTTATATAGAGGAAAAAGATTTAAACAATTACGACGAAGTAAAATCTATTGTTTTGAGAGAATTTGAGCCAACCGCGCAAGCAGTATTAGAGAATTTTCGAAACGCTTCTAGAGTAAACGAAACTCACGTGCAATTCGCTTCGCGTTTAACAACTAGTTTCGAATACTATTTAAAATTGAGAGGAGTAGCGGACTTCGAAACCTTGAAACAACTAATAGTATCGGATAAATTGTTCCAAACTTTAGATAGAGATATAGCCACGCATATTAGCATAAGACAAAATCAAAAATGGTTTACCCCTCTTGAGTTAGGCAAAGAGTGTGATTTATATTTTGCATCAAAAGCGAAGCCCTTAAATGAGACGAGAAAAGACCAGAAAATTTATAATAATAAATTTAAAACTGCATCTAAAGTATTTTTCAATGAGGTAAAAAATAAAAATTGCGATATATGTCTGAAAGATGAAAATCATCCGGTTTATGCTTGTCCGGGATTTAAAGCACTGTCAGTTAATGAGCGAGTAAAGGTAGTGAAAAATAAAAAACTTTGCTTCAAATGTTTAATGCCTAATTGCAGTGTTAAAAGATGCTCGTATAGAAATTGTTTTTGTGGTAAAGCTCACAATAAACTAATTCATTTTCCAAAAGAAGCAAAAAGTGTTTTGTCTACGAAGGCGGATGCGTTGGATGTCGTAAATAGTTCGCTGTCGGGGGGAAAAAATACTGAGCAAAGTTCTCTCTCCCCCAATGAGTGGATTACGCCTTTCGTTGGAACAAATTTAATCGAAAATAAAAATGTAATCTTGTCTACTGTAAAATGTTTGATAAAAGACAGATGTTCGCAGTGGCAGGAAATGAGATGCATGCTCGATGTAGGCTCGCAGATTTGCATTATGACTCAGCAATGCTTACAAAGGTTACAACTAATAATTCGATATAAAAACCAACGTTTTTAAAAACAACGTTTTTATATGGTGGCAAAGTTTATTAGAGAAAATTATTGAAATATTAGTTAAAACTGTTACTTATTTTTAACTTTAAAATTCACTTAAAAAGAGACATTTGTGAGAGTATTAAAAAATTCATAATACTCATAAAATCAAAACATGCATTTGAAAGTTTGTAAGTCATTCTATTAAAAAAAGAATGGGAACCAAAATTCAGAAAAAATTATTGTGATAAGACACGGCGCCAAATATTGGAAACTTTCTTTCTTGAGAATGATTACTGACTAAAAGTCAGCAACCCTTACTATCTCGGAGATAGTAAAGGGGAGATAGTATCTCCCCTTTGTGAGTACAAAAGGTTTACGATAACCTCATGCTGTGTGGGGAGTGCCCGGTGCTCCCAGAGGGGGAAAGAAATTTTTTCCTCAATTCTAAAAGTGCCGAGGGGAAAGAATATTTTGACTTATTAAAATTATTGAAATATTAGTTAAAACTTGTCGCAAACGTCTAAATATTACATTGTTAGGCGAGTACGAACGATTCCCAAAATTTCAAAGCTCTAGCTTGATGGGAAGTTGGTTAAATTAACGATCGAAAATTTGATGACACACACACACACTCACACACACACTCACACACACACACCAAGTGAAATTCAGAAAAACGTTGTAAAAAGTGAAAGGATAAATCAATCTATTACTTGCATTAATAATGCTTCGCTGGCAGTTAATCGCAGAGTTACAGCAACTGTGGCGAATAAAAATAAAAGTTTTGAAAGAAATATTTCCATGTTAATAGTACCAAAAATAACGGATTTAATTCCTCATTTAAAATTAGATACGTGTGTGCAAATTCCAGAATCTATTGAGCTTGCGGATTCTAATTTTAATATACCGGGGAAAATAGATATTTTAATTGGTGCTGAATACTTTTATGATATAATAAAGCCTGGTAAATTAATTGCAAAGAATGCGAATATGACGTTACAGGATTCGGTTTTTGGGTATATTGTAGGAGGTAGTATTCCAAGATCAAATAAATTAGATTCTAATTATTGCGGTTTAATATGTGGGGCAGATGACTTAAATTCAAACTTGAGAAAATTTTGGGAGATTGAGGAAATAGAAAACGATTTACCTAAGAGTAAAGAAAATTCTGTATGTGAGGAACATTATGCGCGAACGCATAGGAGAGATAAGTCAGGAAAATATATTGTAACTATGCCATTTAAAGAACATCCTTCATGTTTAGGGAATTCAAAAAATATTGCTGTAAGGCGACTTGAATCGCTATGGACTCGTTTGTCTAGAGACCAAGAGTATTTAAACTTGTATTCCAATTTTTTAAAGGAATATGAAGAATTAGGACATATGACTGAAGTCAGAGATAGTGCTGAGGTCGGTGTGACATATTATATGCCTCATCATGGCATTTATAGGCCTCATAAAAGTACAACAAAATTGAGAACAGTATTTAATGCTTCCACCTTGACTACTAGTGGAAAATCCTTAAACTCCATTCAATATAACGGTGGAGTTATCCAAGATGATTTGTTTACAATATTAGTGAGATTCCGTAAACACATCTTTGCATTTACGGGAGATATTCGTCAGATGTACCGCATGATTAATATAGATGAGAGTCAAAGAAACCTCCAAAGAATTCTGTGGAAGGAGGACATTAATGAACCGGTTAAAGTATACCAACTTAATACCGTAACATATGGAACAGTTAGTGCTCCCTTCCTAGCGATGCGAACTCTGAAACAAATTTCGCTTGATGAAGGAAAAAACTTTCCAATTGCTGCATCGGTCCTGTGTGAAGACTTTTACATGGACGATGTTTTGAGTGGTGCCAATACATTAGAGGCGGCAAAAACTCTGCAACATCAGCTCATTGAGATTTTAAAAACCGCTCAAATGTCATTACACAAATGGTGTGGGAATAATTCAGAGCTTACACCAATAACGGAAAAGGAATACGAATTCTCATCTACGGATGAAATAAAAACTTTAGGAATTTCTTGGAAGTCTAGAACGGACTGTTTTACCTTTAAGGTAGAAGTGGAGCAAAACGCTCATCCTACTAAAAGATCAGTTTTATCCATCATCGCTAGACTTTTTGATCCACTTGGATTGCTTGGTCCAGTGATCACGAAGGCCAAAATTTTCATGCAACAATTGTGGTTGCTGAAAATTGATTGGAGTGAGGCGCTTCCTACGAAAGAAGCCTGTGAATGGAAAGAATTTGTGAAATCTTTAATGATGTTGAACGATATGAATATTGAAAGATGCATTGTGATTCAAAACGCTAAAGTGATTGAACTCCATGGCTTCTGTGACTCGTCCGAAAAGGCGTATGGGGCTGCAATATACGCCAGAACGGTCAATTCGGTCGAAGTTAAAGTAAAGCTAGTTGCGAGCAAGTCGCGTGTAGCTCCAATTAAGCAGGTAACAATACCTCGATTGGAGTTATGTAGTGCTGTTTTATTGACAAAATTAATGCATAAAGTACAGAATGTATTAAAAATGGATATTATATCAGTCTTCTATTGGTCTGACTCTACAATAGTTCTTTCGTGGATGAAAAAAGAACCCAGGGACTTTTGTGGCGAATCGAGTAGTGATTATTCAAGAGTTTACCAAAATAAACCAGTGGCATCATGTTCCTTCGGATTTAAACCCCGCAGACATCATTTCGAGAGGACTTGATCCAGAGAAAATTCAATTAAGTGACTTGTGGTGGTTCGGTCCATCATTTCTTCAAGAGTGCCTTGTGAACTTCCCTGGTGATAGCTACGATCTTCATAATAGTGAGTTATACCAAAGAGAGCTAAAGGATCATCAAGGAGAACCAGTTTGTCTTTTAGTGCACAACAGTGAGATTCTTCCCATTATTAATAAGTGTTCTTCATTTACGAAACTACAAAGAATAATTGCATGGTGCATGCGATTTAAGGAAAATACAAGAAATCCCTTACAGAGAACTACTGGCAACTTGACTGTACCTGAATTATCTGCTGCTTTAATTTGTTTAGTGAGAAGTGTGCAATTTGTGTATTTTTCAAAGGATATTCAGTGTATTATGAAAGGGGGAAAATTATCCAATTCCAGTAAATTATTAAATTTGTCTCCATTTCTTGACGAGAAGAATGTACTCCGTGTTGGCGGAAGACTGCAACATTCTGAACTACCTTTAAATCATAAACATCCTATGTTAATCCCTAATAACTGTAATATTTGTGATTTGATTATTGATCATTATCATGTGTTTTATCTCCATACAGGTGTTGAGGCCACACTGGCTAACTTACGTACACAATTCTGGATCACAAATGGTAGATCCACAGTTAAAAGAGTATTGCATAAATGTTTAAAATGCCTTAAGGTAAGTGCTAAGGCTAAAAACCAAATGATGGCAGATTTGCCCAGTGCCAGAGTAAACATTTCTAGAGTATTTTCTAAAGTCGGTATTGATTTTTGTGGACCATTTAGTATTAAGTTGTTTTCTGGTCGATTTAAAAAATTGTATAAATGTTATGTATGTATATTTATAAGTTTTGTTGTTAAAGCAGTTCACCTTGAAATTGTAAATAGTTGTAGCTCAGATGCTTTTATGGGTGCTTTAAAACGATTTATTTCCCGTAGAGGAAAACCCAGTGATATCTATAGTGATAATGGTAGAAATTTCGTGGGAGCAAATAATGAGTTAAAGAAAATATTAAAAGATTTGTTCAGTAAGGAAAATACAGGGAAAATTGAAACATTCAGTGCCTCAGAAGGCATCATTTGGCATTTTAATCCACCTGCTACCCCTCATTTCGGAGGTTTGTGGGAAGCAGGCATTAAATCATTAAAATCGCACCTAAAAAGAGTTGTAGGAAATGCCGTTCTTACTTATGAAGAATTGAGCACCCTTGTTACCCAAGTAGAGGCAATATTAAATTCTAGACCTCTTAGTAGTATTTCTAGTGATCCTAATGATGATTTTATTCTCACCCCAGCCCATTTTTTGGTTGGATCGTCGTTAACAGCATTACCAGATCCAGATTTAACTGAGGTACCTATGAATAAGTTAAATAGATGGCAATTGGTACAAAAGCTTTCTCAAATATTTTGGAGAAAATGGTCATCAGAGTATTTAAATCGTTTACAATCACGTGTCAAATGGCACAAAGGTGAGAAAATGTTTAAAGAAAATGAAATTGTACTGGTAAAAAATGAGGATAACTTTAAAACTCTTAATTGGAACCTAGCAAAAATAATTAAGGTCCACGCAGGAGAGGATAATATAATAAGAGTTGTAACATTGAAATCAAACAAAGGTATTTATCAACGTCCAGTAAACAAGATTATTAAATTACCTTTTTATGATTGATTGTCAATTTGAATTGTATATGCATATGTGTTACTATTCATTATTATTGTATTTAATTGTTTGAATATTTTATCTATTGTGAATTAATAATGTATACTTTGTATTATGTTGAAAATTTTTCAAATTTGTCAAGGCGGGCGGTATGTTGTGCCCCCTGACCGCTTTTGTGAAATGGCGCTGCTGTCGCCTTGCAATGTAAATGAGAGCAGACGCGACTGAGCGCGCAGAGTATGCGGTTGAAATAAAGTATGAGAAATTTTATACAGTCCACTTAGTAATTATGTGTTACTTTAATGAAATCAGTTTCTAATAAGGAGCTATCGAGGGCCAAACAAATAATAATAATGATATATATATATATATATATATATATATATATATATATATATATATATATATATATATATATATATATACTTTCTATATAATATAACATATATATATATATATATATATATATATATATATATATATATATATATATATATATATATGTATATATATATATATATATATATATATATATATATATAAAACTTAAGACCCTGAAGAAGATTGTTTTAATGTTTTTAAATGTTATTGTGAAACGTCTTGTCTAGTGTGTGAATTAAGTGTTAATGTGAAACGTCAATATGAAATGTGTGTGTGCTAATTCAAAGTTTGATTCTTTAATTAGAATAAGTAATAACATCGGCCCTCCCATATATATATATATATATTGGGGGAGTCTTTACTTTACGGGGTTGAAAATTCCCCCCCTCCCCAATCCTGATTTCGAGTAATAGATTGATCGCCAAGGCGTTGCCCTTGAGAGAAACCAGTTTGTAGCAATCTTGCGCAAGGCGATTCGCGGAACAAACTCTCTGCGTAGTAATACACTGTTTTTTCTGGACATTTACCATCTTTCAAACGATCTTGTTTTCTGAAAAGTGTTGTCGTCTAAACTGCGCTCCAGCCATCTTCTTGTTTATATGAGAGTTTCCTTTGATTTTTTAAGTAAACCTTTATTAAAATGAACCGTTCAAAAATATTTTTAAAGAAATGCTCACCTATTTGTTGAATTAAATTCATTATGTAATAAAAGTAAATAGAAATTAGGTTAAAGTAATTTTTAAATTAAATAAATTAAAGTGTGTAAAAATTGGCGTGATTTTTGTTACCGTAAGTACTGGAATAGATAGTTGTTTAAGAATCAAGATTACAAGTCATTTAAGTAATTCCCGAATTTTCTTATCTAAAATCTGTTTTTTATTATTAATAATGAAATTACTTTTTTCTTGCTTAGCATTTAATTATTGAAAAAATTAGCCTCGTATTTTTCGGAAGGATCAAATATTTTACTGAATACATCGTATCCTTTACTGGTCAAATATTCTACTGAAAATACTGTTTAATTGTATTTTGTATTTATTTACAACTGATTTAATGTTTAACATTTAATCTTTTGAACAATTTTTTTTAAAAAAACTAGAATTAATAGCGAAAGCTGTTATTTTGAAGTAAATATAACAAAGTACATTGTCCTAACACAAAATCATCTTCCATTTTTTTTTATCACTACTTATAGCCTTTCAGGGAGAAAAAAGTGATTTAAAGTAAAGGAAAAAAATATTTTCCAGAAGAATATCTTTAATGAACAGCATTGGGAAATTATTTTGCTGCTGAAATCCGTCAAACGAAGATGCTGAAAATAGCTCGCTTATTATAAACTCGGAAATTCTTAACGATCTTTATTTGAAGTTTTTAAAAAAATATTGTTTCAAAAAATATTGTACTAGCATTGAAGGTGAAACAATATATAAACAGGAAATTTTAATGCTTGGAATATTAAATTATTAAAAAAAAAAAAAAAAGAATTTTTACGAAATTACTCTTTTCTTCTGGTAGAACTTCAAAAATCAATGCTCTGATCAACGTAGGAATTAAATTCGTTCAGTCACAAGCAATACAAAATTAATAATTAAATGAAGTTGGTTAATTTCAGTTTTTAAAACAAGCAGAAATACGAAATTACTTTTTTTTAGAAATACATATTAATGATAATTTATTATAGTGAGTAATTTCACATATAATATGAAATATATTACACAATCAGTTACTTCAAATATAATATCAAGGAACTCCAAGTATCGTTGAATTTCGTGGACAGCTTAGACGAATTTTGTTTAGAAATAAAATAGAAAAAAAAAGTTAATATTCTTAAATCTGAAAAAAAATTACATATTTAAATTAATTTGTAATGATCAATATTTAATTAAGAAATTTATTTGTCATGTAACAATTTTATATATATGTATACATTTTACGATAAAAAACGTGATAGATTTTACTCCTATCTGTAAAAGTTACTAAACTTAGTCTCTTTTTTAATTAATTATAATTATTTGACAGAGAATAGCTACAATTTTCACTCTTATTACTAAAGAAAATGCAAATACGTACACCCATTTAGTTGAATAATATATCTCTTTTCGTGCATTCATGTTAATAAAAAATTATTTACAAGGTTTATAAATTCTGATATCAAATTAAATACAAAAAAGAAATAAACAATTCAATTAATTTAGCATTTTACATGTAGAATTTAGCAAACAACGAAACACGTAAAAAATATTGACTGTTCACTAAGACATTGTTGTTTGAAATTTTAATGAATTAATAAACTCATTTAGGTATCTCAAAATCAAATTTTTGGTATTACTAATTTTTAAATAGTAAATGTGACGAACGAGCATTAAAATATGTTGCGAAGCTCAAAAATACATAAATTAATTAAATTGTTCAAATAAAATAAACTAGTAAATGTTTTAAATAAATATTACAATCACAGATAAAAAGGTTGAATGTTTACTCCTTGAGCTGTCAAATGAATGTCATTATTCAGCTTTCCTTACATTATGAAAATGTAAAAGACATTTCACAAGCAAAATAATTAAATGTAACTAGCATAATATTTATTCAATAGAGAATAATATTTATTCAATAGAAAAACAATAATTGGAAAAGGAAATTTTTAAAAAAATTAATTTATTTCAGAGTCCCGCTACATAACGGCTTTTGACACTGGACTTTATAACTTTGAGTCATGGTTAGATGAAAACACCCCAGCTGGTATCCTAACTTGAATTTCCCTAACTTCCACACAATTTCACTTAATGACTTTGAGACCTCATTTCGTTTCATATGCAATCATCAGGATTGCACCCACGACTGGTCGCGGCCTTTGATAGAGACAAAAGTCATAAAATATATAATATAATACAAGACGAAAGTAATGTGAAAATCAAATATTTAAAATTGTTCAGTAGAATGTAGATTTTTACTCAGAAAAGTTTCTTGTATAAACCAATTGGGAGATATAAAACTTTTTTTCAAATAACATATTAGAAAGTTGAAAATGAAGATAACTAATTTTAAGACATTAATTAATTATTGTAGAAAGGAGCAGATTTTCTTTGAATAAATGGAATCCAGAATCAAACACTTAAAATGTATTTATACAATGTTAATTTCATACGAATTGAGTAACTTAATCAACCATTTGATTCCATGCTTGTTATTTCACTAAAGATCAACAGATTTAGAAATTTACATCGTTTTTCATATAGTGGTTTGAAAGTAAATAGTTCATAAAATCAATACATATATTAACTTTCTTGTTGAAAATAATTTTACAAAAAAAAAAAAAATGCATCCTTGAATTTATAAATGTAGAATTTTGTTGGGAATGTAATGGCAATTCTCAAAATTTCAATTTATACTATTATTAACAAATCTAAACAAAATATTTGTTCTTTGAATGAAACAGTAATATGAAATATTGGAATAAATTCTAATTACTACTAATAATAATTAATTTAATTTTAAAAACTAATATTTCATAAAGAGGAGTTGTTGAAAATGAACATCATTCAACGTAAATAGGTTATAAAAATCCAGATATAATTATATTAAAAGTACTTAATTAATACAATGGTTTTTAGCGTTTGCTGTGTACTTTGCAATGCGATTTTTTTTTAATATTACATACATATTTTAATATTTAGATCAACACATTCAATGTTTCCTTAAAATTTTTCTGTAAAACGACTAAATGTTGCATGTATATAACCACGCAGGCCTTAAAAACAGCACAATTCAGAAAAAATTAAATAAATATTCGAATGACACATATAAATGTTTCAATAATTTTTGAAAGTGTAACTAATCATTAGTTACTTGAAAATAAGTCAGAAATTTTAAAATTCAAACATGAAAAAGTAGCTCATATGTGAAAAAATGTATCCGTTTGATGATTAAAAATTGGTTTTTACTTTAAGTATATTCCCCTCTCTAAAATAAGGGGAGGGGTTGGATGAGTGATAAATTAATTCCAAAAATTATTTGCATAAAGTATTAAAATAATAAACCCTTTTTTACTAATATTGAATTAAAACCAGTGCAAACAAAGTTCTCTGTATCATAAAAATTATATATAAAAATTTAATATTTAGGAAAATGAAATCCTACCGAGAATATATTCCGAGTGTAACTTGTGTCATGGTTTGCATTTTACATCCTCTTCGTTAAATATGTTTCATCTTGTAAAATTTTGTCTTGCCTGCAAAACTTTATACTTTAATTAAACAAAATATATTCCCATATGCAGTGAATATATAAGACTAAATATAAAGGTAACTACTGTCTTATCTGCCTAGAAGTCAGTCGTGATGAAATGTGATTATTTCAGTCACTTTTCTCAGATGAGCGTAACATAGAGTTAGAATGTAACAACAAAAATCGCATCGTCTTTTTAAAGTCGTTGCGAAGAACATTTATACATTATTACACAAATTTACGTAAATTGTTTATAAAAAATATTCTTGGAACTTACAAAATTCAATATGAATTAGCTATAATATGCATTTATATCCCACACTTCAAAACAAGGTCACAAATATCTACTATGCTCCACTGACGAAATTTCCGAAAGTATACATTCACTGTACAGCCAACTCCGAGGACTGAAACCTCCCTTCTTCACTCGTCCATACGAGAACTAGCAGTCGACGATTTTTTTTTTGTGGCTTTTCTTTTCATTTTATGTTACTCATACCAAGTAAGAGAAATCCCAGGTTTCTGTAAACTCGAAATAAATACATTGCCAAGTTCGTACTGTACAGCTGTATGACTTCGAAATTATACGAGTTTTTAGAAGGCACCCTGTCCAGCAGAGCTCGTAGTGAAACTGCTTCGCTGGAGCACCTAGCTTATTAGAGCCATATCTCCATATCTTAAGTTAAACCTGATAATATCCATGCCATGTTTAATTTGGATGCTTATATAAATTAGAAAATTAGAAATTAAAAATTATTGCCTGTATAAGTTAAAAATTTAAAGATATTAAGTATTTAATGAATTAGAAAAAGATGCTAGTGCTATGATCATAGGGGTGGGGGAATACAGGGTGATGGCGCTCGTCCAATCAGGAGCAGCTGCTCATTTTCTTCGAAGTTCTGACTTGGGAGTCTCCGTCCCCGCCTTACGGAGGGAGGGAGCTTTCCTATTGGTTGTTGGGGATGGTTGTTAAAATCTAATGGTTTAGTATACTATGTTTTTAGGGAGTGCTACTGCTGTAGTTTCTAAATTCTTGAATAGATAAGTTAGGGTGGTTTAAAAGGTTATTGTTGAAGGTTTCTGCTATTGTAGTAATATAATTTTGAATTTTGGGGATATTTAAAGAAGTTCTTACATCATCATTTCTCATGAACCATCTGGCTTTAGCTATTGTTCTAATAATATTGTTTTGTAAAATTTCAATTTTATTAAAGTGGGATTGAGCAGTTGTATACCAGATTGGACTCTGGCCCAGCAGAGCTCTAGCCATTCAAACATTCTCTTCATTCAAGCTGGCAAAGCTAGGGTAATAAATGACTTTATTTATGCAACGAATGACCTTAAGACTTTCCCCTCCTCCACCCCTCTGTGAACATTGATTGTACCCTAGACCTTGCTTTTCTTGTCTGAAGGACTACACTTTAAGAGCTATGCAAATATTTCCAAACACTTTCAAAGAGTAGCTCATATACAGTTTGGAGGGCAGAGATCAAAAATAAATCACGAGTGTTTTTTTCGCATTTAGGAAATTTAGATGTATTAATCACACGCAAAAATTTATATATATTCGAGAAAGTAACAAAATGGTTATTGGTTCAACCATTTACGTAATGGCTAACCTATTTCAAAACACATAAAATATTTACTAAGGAAGTTTTGGATTTAAATCGATCGTAGCATATCGCTAATTTGTCGATTTTTTAATATAAGATTATCTTGATAAATAAAACAAAATATGCAGATACATACACTATCCTCATAATTGTTGTTTCCATTAAGCTTATTGATGTATTCATTTAGCTGATAATATTTTGTTTATATAATTGCTGCATTATTTTTATGCAGTGTATTTCATTTGAAGTACTCTTGTTATTTACATTGAATGAAAATTTTCTTTATTGAGCTACTTTTAGTTCTTCATTTTCTTTTTTATTGAAAATAATTATTCTTATAAATCAATAACTCTACGTAGCATTAAGGTAATTAAATTTTTTTTCCTTGATAAATAATGCTAAAATATGTTACTATCTTTGAGTTTTCATATTTGATATGATATCTGTTTTTAAGGTCTATTATAAAATTATAAGTAAGATGTTTCTTTGAGCATAATATTCAGTAAAAAGATTTGGTAAAAATTTGCTTACATTCCTTAATATATGTATTTTTCTGCATATTTTAACAATATAAATATATGGGCAATCTCTCTCTCATATTTCTTTCTTTATTTTCAATTATATAAACCTTCTTACACCTTTCTTAAATTTATTTTTAATCTTGATACTGTGAATTATACATTATTTTGTTTTGAGTTCCTCATAATAATATGAATTTTAATCTATTTTATTTAGCTTATTATAATTACATAGTAAAATTTATGTAGCAATTAAATCATGAAATGCTCATGCAATAAAATTTATTTCATTTCCAGTTTATTTAATTACTTATTGCAATTAAATGTAAATTAATGAATAAGAGCCAATAAGCTTGGTTTTATTTTATTAACGTTGCAGTACGAAGCAAATGCTATTGGCGACGGACCTCATAATTTTGAACCTCGGTCAAGTGAAGAGGAAGACACCTGAGCTGGCACCCTTTCCTAACTTCCACACCATACCACACTTATACCATACTTAAAAATAGTTCAACTCAATATTTCTCTTATCTATTAAAACTATGAAACTACTTAAAAATTTATTTGTAAGTTATAATGCAATTTGTGGATAACTTACACATAAGTAAGTATCCGTTATTTCTTTGAACAGTACAAAAAGTTATTGAAATTATTTACTAATATTAGGGTTACTGATGGACAATTTTTGTGATTTTACATAAACACGATACATTCAAATTATGTTCCATCGCATTACCTAAATTTAGGCAGAATGTGTGCTTTAATAATTACACTGACAAATGGTACCTTTTTACAAAATTGAGCTGAGCAATTTTATAAAATTATAAGAAAATAATTATGTTCACCATGGACACACATAAAATATGCATTCCAAAAAGAAAAAGAAAAGAAAACTTCACATTCAAATAAATAATTATTTAAAATTTTAATTATTTTCAAAATATTTTATAATTCTCACTACAGTAAATTTTAATATTTTTGAGTTATATTTTTCCTAATTTCTTCAAATTTTTGTTCACAATTCAGTGTGCGTGTTTGATTCTAATAGTGTTATTTACAGTTTTGCAATTATTTTATTCTATCACGTTACAAAAAACAGTAAGAAAAATAAATAAATAAATAACCAGTTACACGTAATTTTATAGCGGTTTTTGAAAAAAGGAATTATGTATCAAAATCTTTATTCCTCGAGTAGAATAATTTGATACATAATACTAATAGTAAAAAAGACTTGGAATTGTAAATGCATAATTATAATACTAAGAATGCATAATTATAGTACTAAGATTGATGCAAAGAAATTGCAGGAAAGAACATACCTTCTATTTTTAGAGAACATATTTCCGAAAGTTTCTTGAATTGAAAACAGATATATAATTGCAAAGCGGCTTTCAGAGAGAACAGTCCCAGAAAATGTGAGAATTATAGGTTGCTAGAGTATACTTAAGCGCAAACCTCCCCATTGCCCAGCAGTGAACCAACACTGTATCTGGTCCTTTTGTCAAACAACACTTAGAACTACCAATCATTGACAGGAAAGGGGGTAAGTAATGTCGCAAAAAATTCCACCCTCACCAGTGTTTTCTTCTCGAAAGTGTCCGTCTCCAAAAGTTTAAGAAACACTGACCTATAAATATATATTTATGACTTCCCCACACTCCTCTGTGAACAACTGACGAATGGGCAGTTTTGCCTAAAGACAAATTTAAACTATTCCAGTGATTCCCAACTGATTCAATCTCTGGAAGCCTTTGTAAACTTTGATTTCCACCGGCTACTTATCGCTTATAAAACTAGGACTAATTCTAAGTAAGAGATAAAAAATATGTGGATTTAATGGAACTCCTGTGAAGACGTCGAGGCACTCTGTGGTGTCATGGTTCAAGCTTTGGGTACTACTGAATTAGGCAATGAGAAAAATGTAAGAATTCCAAGATTTTCCCAAAGAATGGCTCACATATTCAAGAACTGTGATTAATTTGAAGAAACCTCTAGGAAATCTAGACGTACTGACAACTCCCCCCAAATTTTTTTTCTAAATGTTGATTCGATTTAGAGATAAATTTGGGAATATCTTCATCGAATCTATATCGGTGTGGTTCATTACCTCGACTTTCATTTAGTGATAAATTAATCTATTCGAAACACATTAAATATACACAAGAAAGATTTGGGAATAAAATCCATCTCTTAGCTTATAGCTAATTAGCAGATTTTTTCCACTATCATTAAATAACAGTCCTACTTTATAAACAAGTTTTTCGCCCAACAATAAGGTACGCGGTCTTCGTTCTGATTACAAAAGTAATGTTTTTACAACTATAGAAAAACACGAAAAACCAAGCATAAACAATGTTCTCAAATCTATATTATAAATTTAGATTTGCCTATATTACTACGAAAAGATCATAGTCACTAATGCCATCCTAATAATTTAAATTTTTATTTCTCAGTGCACTCACAATTAATGAAAACAGAATTGCATTTCCGCATATATCTTTCAGACAATTTGTCGCTTCTTATTTTCTTCTTCTTCTATTAATTTTACCCCTATGGGTATGTCTTTCTCATTATTTTTCTTTTATATTTACAAGTAATAAGAGATTTTGAGAACAAACAATAACCCACTGGCGCTCATTAATGTTCTAATTTTAGTGGTATTGGTTGATTGTTTCATTAACACTGTACAAAGAATCAATACTTGGGTTATTGGCGATAGATCTCATTATTTCGAACATCGGTCAAGTGATGAGGACGACACTTGAACTGGAATTCCACTCACCAAACTTCCACTCCTCGTCAATGCAAAAACTTGGAGTATTATCAGATTTAAAGTGCAGTTGCTCGCCTTTTCAGTGGATCTTTAGAGAAATATAGTCTAGAACCCAAGATTTAAGGAAAACAGCGCTGGCTGGTCAGGAGATTGCGATCATGACCACTCGGTTACCGTGGCGAATTTTGGTAGTAACAGTCTAGAACAGTTTAGTCTTTCTAGAACAGATTCAATTTTGTTTCTGTCTTACATAGAATTTGAGTTATAAGCATTTTAATAATAGTCTGTTAGTTAATTTTAGAACTGGAAGTAGCATTTTGCTACCGCAAATGGAACTTTAATGTTTGTTTTTCATTGATATTTTATGTAATATCGGCATCAAAATATCTTCCAACATGCAAGATGAATTTCCTAAGATCCAAAATGAAACTGAATATTTTAATGGTGTAATATGATTAAAAGTTCCAAAGGAAGTTTTTGTTTGTTTGAAAACTGTGAAATTGATGCAATTATACTATTTAACGAAGGACATCAAGACTGCTTAAAAGTTTTAAATAAGCTGAATTTTGAAAATTCGGGCTACTTCACTGTAAAGAGATACAAAAAGTTAGATTACAATCGAATCAGGGAATTGAAGCGTTATACAACTCTTGTTAAATGTAAGCGTAGGAAAGTTTTAAAGGCCACCAGGAAGAAAAAGATAACTTCTTTAAGTAATACAGATAGTGAACTTAACAAATCAGGGGCCTTTTAATGTTAAATGTTTATTTAATTAGGTAAGCTTCAGGATAGAAATATATTTTCAGCTCTTTTCAAAATCAAGTTTTTCATGTTTTGCTTCAGGGCAAAACATCGTATTGAAAAAAGTTATTGATATAATGTTATGAAACTTTCATGAAATACTTTATGAAAGTGAATTCAGGACTTGAAACTTTCCTATTGTTATAATGCGATTACTTTGCATTTTATTGATGATAAAAGTCATAACTTATCAAAAATTTGTACGGTTTTTCTGTATGTTAAAGTACGACTTCCCATAAATATTTAATTTTCAGGGTTATAATTGTGATAGAGGCACAAATCTTAAATTAGATTCAATTCATTATAATAAAATTTACAGAATTGAAATTTCTCTATTTAAATTTCAGTTGTGGTGTTTGCACAAGTGCCATTTTACTGCTATTTTTATGTATTTTTTGAGCTGAAGTATTATAGTAATTATTAATGTATGCAAATTTTACATTGTATCTTAAGTTTTTAGCCATATCTTTAAGTATAAAGCGCATAAAATGTTTTTTCAATTATTTAAAAAAATCCTCTTCGAAGGTAGGTGGATGAAGTTGAACCTCAAACTTTTAAATCGATGTGATACTAATATTAGGAAAATGAGGTTCACTTTAGTTAGTTTGTTACTGAACCGTGGTTCAGAAATACGACATCCATATCGTACAAGTTTTGTGTAGTTTTTACAGGGATTTTAATTTAAGCCAATCCAATTTGGAATTTACGTATGTGTTTAATTCGGAAACAGTCGTATAACAATTTTAAAAAAATAATATAATCTTTAATAATATTGAAAAAAAAAATCGATAATTCAGATTAAAAAAAAAAAATTCAAAAGTCTCTCTTTTTATTTTATATTATAATAAGTTTAAAACATTCACAAATTAATACTTTCTTTGTAATAAATAAGTGAAGTACAATTATTTAAATGATTATTATGTAAATTTTTAAAAACAGATTCAAGTGTTTTATGTATATAGTCAGCCATTTTGAAATCTTTAGGTTGTAAATTTAATTCAATGAAATGATTCTATTTATTGAATGCACCTAAATACTCTACAGAAACAATAATAAATTATTTAAAATAATTTAAGAGGGATCCTAAGAATAAATATATGTTCCCGGTTCGTCTGAGTCTATCAGAATCAAAATCATATTATTTGAAGGATCCATCATATATATAGGATAGAATAAATTTCAGTTTTATAGATTATTCGACTATAAAACTAAAATTTATTATTTATTATTTATTATAAACGTATTGTGAATGAGAAAAAAGTGTAACGCTTAAAAATTTAAGGATGCAGCACTTATTCGTGTTTCGTTTTGGCTCATTATACATGTTAATTTCTCATAATAACAATTCATAATTGAAAAGTATGTATCAATGTGTAATTTTGCCTCATTGCTCATTACGGAAATATAATGAGCAAAATGGTAGAAAAAATTTAAACTAATACCTACGCTATATGCTAAAAATCCGATTTAGCATCTTTTGTTCAATCATTAACAAAGCAAACTCAGAAATACACTGCTGAATTTTAACAGACATGTTATGTATTCCAAAAAAGGTGATGAATCATTCCTGCAATACGTATCATTCATCTAGATTCAACTTCTATAAAATTTTTAATCAAATCTTTTGTATTTAAGGAGAACAATAAAAATTTTCTCTGCAGATGTTATCCATCAACTTCTTGTAACTGTTTTCACAGATACAGTGACGAGAGTATGTTAATAATCTTTAATCAATTAAATTTTTGAAAAGTCATTTCTCGTGCTGTGAATGAAATACTCGAATAAATCAAAAAAAAAAGTATTGATAAGTAATGATAATTTTTTTTAAAAAAAGTAAAAGGTTAAAAAATGAATTACTTGGAGAAGGAAGAGAAAAAAAAGTTAACACATAAAATTCGTCATTATAATTTGAACAATAAAATGCTTGATGTCATAAAGAATCTAAATTATTTATAAAACACTATTAGACGTGAACATATTTTTTTACAATTAATTGAAGTACGATTATCAATACAATTTAAATATTTATTTGAAAATGCTTTTGTATTGCAGGAATATTTGATTCAATAGATTTTAATGATTTTCTACGATAACTATTTTTTGCATTTTCTTAAAAGAACAGAAAATGTTGAGCTCTATTTTACTCTAGAATTTTCCTCTATAAAATAACTAAATAATAGGTGTGGTTTAAAAATAATATACATATGTATGATTTCCCCTCCACCTATTTCTTAGAAAATTTTTTAATTTTTCTAAAATGTCTGAAATAATTTCATTAAAAACACGACAAACATTAAAATAAGTTAAAGTTGTTATGTTTGCTACATAGCGTGCAAATATACCTTGGAAGGTATTAAAAAAAAACTTCAGATATTTCTCTTAAATGAAATTCACATTAAATTAATTTTCTTAATAGAAAATAGAAATAGATAGAAATTTGTTGTATTCATACAATAAATCTATTTTATAAAAAATCAACAACATTGAGACTTATGCTTGATCAGTATAGAAAAACAAGCTATTGATTGGAGCCCCATAAATTTTATTCAAATATTGTTTATCATCTGGATTTAAACATAAATTATACTTGAAATTATGAAATAGTAAAGACATTTTGCAAAATGCTTAATCAAATACGTTCTTGTCAAATTTGACATCTATTGAAATTTAAAAAAATTATTATAAACAGAAACCAAATAATTAAAGTTTTACATCATCTTATTAAAAAATCTCATTGAGAAATACAAAACTATTTGTACAAATTTACAAAACACGTGTGATTCTATTCGAAGGAATTAAATGGAGTATTGAACGACAGGAACAAAATGAACTGTAGTATTATTTCATCTAAAATACCCCAAAATTAAATGAAGTAAATTTACTGAATTCCCCCCCCTTGAAATCAAGATTACAAATGAAATCGTTTTTCAATTTTTTCTATTATAATTTCATATTTGAGCAGTTATGAAATAAATGTAACTTTAGAATTAAAAAAACAAAGGAGTAGAGAGAAAAATAAAATCACAATAGTAGAAATTCAGTCTATATTTTTTTATACTATTGTGACATTGGGCTATTCGCGGTTTCTCTTCACTAACCTTGGGGACTTTCAATTGAGATTGATTGCTTTCGCTAAACAACCTTTGCCCAACCAAAAATGAAACGTGATGAAGAACATAATATGCAAAGCAGTTAGGAATGAAGTGAAGCGGTTAAATTAAGAAGTATATAAACTCCATCTGAAGGAGTAGAGTATCTGAAGGAGGATCAGAGAGGCGTTGTAGTGAGAGGAGGTGGAATCTAAATGCTATAGTATTGAAAGGCAGATTTATAGATTAGTGTTGAGGTCCGAATGTAAACCACTCGGATTGAGAATTGTTCTAGTGTTTTCAGCAGTTGTTCCAGATTCAGAGTTGCAGTTGGTAAGAAATATTGGTAAGAAGCTATTAGATTATTATTGGTGGGTTGAATTAAAGTGTTAATAAACTTAACCTGGAGAGCACTATTATTAATGTCCTAGTAGATATATATTAATAAATGTTGAAAGCTGTTTTGGTGGTTCTGTAATTATTGGTGTCGTATTGTTTAATATTAGATATTAGTGATGGCACAAGATAACGCCCGGGTCGACCGGGTATTACACTATTCTCACAAATTGATAAGTGAAAGATGATGAAGTTTTATAGCGCGAGAGACAAAGGCGGCTATGCTGAGCTAAAAAAGGTATAACTGTGATTTAAATGTTTGAAAAAAGGCAAAAAAGTAAAATTGATTGTCAAGAAGGAGAGTCGAAAATTGAGAGAGATTGCTAGCGTATCCCGAAGGAACGTCACTCTTGTTTTCCACAAACAGTAAACTCCATAGGGAAGAAAAAGAACACTTATTTTGAATTTGGAAAATGTATTTGTAACTTTTTTATATATGAGAGAATGTATTTTTTAAATTCGATCAGTTACAAAATATATATTTGTATTTGGAACTTTTTTATATGAGAGAATGTATTTTTTTAATTACAATCAATTACAAAATATATAACTTTATTTGGAGCTTTTTTTTCATTAGGGAGTGAATTTTTTTTAAATACTGCTAATATAAAACAATATATTATAATTTTTTTATGTAACGGAGTTCGAAACTGATGCAAAAAAAAAATCATTTTTTAAAATACATTTATTATAAAAGGTATAATTGTATAGAACTTTTTTATGTAGCGAAGGTAAAAGCCTTATTACTCTGCTTTCTAAGAATCTTTCTACGTTATCGTATGTGATGTAGTCTCAATTGAACGACTACCACATAGGAACGTTAATTGCTCAGTTTGGCAATCTTGGCATGTTTCGGGGGGGAAAAAACTTTCAACCTCTCTAAGTAAAGACTCCCCAAAAATTTTGTGTCACGTTGTTTGTCCGCGATGAACTCCTAAACTAATGAACCGATTTTAATGAAATTTTGCCCACTGCGTACAGTTTGGTCCAACTTGAGAGATAGGGTAGTTTTTATCTCAATATATATTCACAATACTTTTTTTTATTGCAAATTATTTATTTAATTTATGCTTTCAGGATCTGCTGATTAGCAACACCCAATTTCTTCAAAACGTTTGGCAACAATATTGCGTTAACAAAGTTTGAACTGTACTTGTGATAGTACACATTTCAAACATTGTGATTGATTTTGATAGAAATGAATTTCAGTTAGATATTTTTGATTTTATTAGTTAGCATTAGTATTTTGTTAAAGTCATGGCTAATAGGAAAAATCGAAGTTCTGTTCGAAAATATAAGTTTAATTGGAAACCGTTACACCACGGCTTCGTTTTGGAAACGGTTTTCCATAAAATTTGTTTCCTTTAGAAGACGTGACATCTACAAAATGCACAGCATCAACCTTGCATTTGTTTTTGTCTTGAGGATTATAGGAAATGTACATTCTGCTGAACAAAAATTCTGTTCAGCGATGAATTTAAACATTCCATGTATGTTATCAACTAAGAGAACTTCGTAATTTACTCATTTATTAAAAACTATACTTGAAAATGAGATGAATAAAATTCAAATTTTTATGTTGGTTTGTGCTTCATATTAACTCCACGAGAATTTTCATTAATCACCTTCAAATTTTGCATAAGATTCAAATCTCAATCCCGTGGGTTTTTACATTAGCTACAACGTTTGTGTCTTTATTCCTAAATAATAATTTGACTGTATTGAATAGTTTACTACAATATAATTCAACGTATAACTTAGCCATAGCAATGCATGGCCGGGTCTTCTATAACATATATATACCGTTCTTTATTATTAAAAAGAAAAACGAGAATGGTGTTGTTTAAAATAAGTCGAAATAAGAAAACTTACTGTGAGAGAAAGACAGCAACTGGTAAAAAACGCTTTAAAAACTTATTCGAGAAGTGCTCAGGTGCTGGCTGCATACATTGAATCAGCATCAAGAATGACTATGGCATTTCAGACAGAAATGTTTTGCATGATACAGGCATAGAACTAGGACGGCCAAGGAAAAGCTATATATTTCAGAAGCTAACAGAAAAAAATTCGATTTTGCCAAAAAAGAAACAAAGACAAACTATTAGATTTTTAGAATAATGTAACTTTACTGACGAAAACAATTTTGAAATTTTCAAACCAAATAACGTCTTTACTATAAGGAAAGAGAAAAGTGCCGCATTAGAACAAAATATGTTGAAAACTAAAACAAGGAGGTTATGTCGTGGTTCAAGGCTGTATGGGTTACAATGGGGTTGAAAATCTGCAAGTTGTTGATGAGAGAATGACAGCCTTGACATATATTGATGTGATACACTATAACTTGACAGACAATCCAAAGAAAATAGGGTTGGAGGAGACTTTTATCTTCCAACGAGACTCAAGATGCTAAGCGTACTGTTATTAAAACAAAAGAGTGGCTTCTCTGTAATACTCCCAGAAGACTTGTAACTCTACTGCTGTTCTCAGACCTTAACCAAATTGAGCATTTGTGTCATTTAGTGGACGTACAAATAAGAAAAAATCTCATTAACCAGCAAATTTAATCTGAAAGAAGCTATAAAGAATGCTTGGAATACCATATCTCCAAATGTGATATAAGATTTGATTGAATTGATGAAGATACTTTTGAATGAGATAATTGTAGCCAAAATATTGAATTTTGATTTTTAATTAAAATTAGATTTTATATTTGATGCAACATTCAATTCTGATGTTCTAATACTTTTTTTGCAACAAAACTTTCAATTTCTTTCTGGAAAAAATATATTTTTTAAGTTTTTATTTGTTACAAAATATAATAGTTATTAAAAATGGTGAATAATATAAATTTTAAATTTACAATGCAGATTTCTTATTTTATTGCCTTAAAAACTACGAATTTTACATAGTTCTAATACAACTTTTGTTATGTGTATATATATATATATGTGTGTGTGTGTATATATCACTTGGTTTTCATTTATGGTAGCCTTGGCTGCAATTTTGATGGTAATATTTTATAGATCCATTCCTTGAAATATATCAAGACATAATTTTATTTTTAATGTATCGTAATTCTTGTTTTTAATTTGCAGCTTCAAAATTCAAAAAAAAAAATTTGAAAAATATACTTTATTGGAATTTCTGACACTTTTAATTATACTTTGAATTTTGACGACTTTTGGCGTAAATTCAAGATATTCATATTTTAAACAAACTTAGCTATTTAAAATAACTATGGTTTTTTTTTTTCAAATTATTTAAATTAAGATGGTGAAATGAATTTCTTTTAAAATCATTGAATACTAACATTTAAAAATATTCCATGAAAAAATTATTTTGATTACTTCCAAATTAATTTCCTTTACAATATATTCTATGTGCATGTTTGTCTACTGCTCATAAATTTTGATTTAATTTGTAACTATTAGTCGATCACTAATTGTCTGAACAAATGCTGTTTGGAATAATATTTGCATTATCTTTAAGATGAATGAAATAAATTATTTGTGATACATCGCAAAATATTTCTAAGAGGATAAAATATTAAGAAGCATTAGTTTCTATGTTCTTGAAACTCAGAATTTTAAATCTTTACTACTTAATAGAATCAGTTGAGGAAATATTAGGAGAGGTATATTTCACTAATTGTATATAAACTTTTGTATAATTTTATTAGTTAAATAAACAATTTTAAATGGTTTGTGTTTTTAACATTAAAAATGTTCTTTAAAAGTAGGCGGAAAAACCTTTCCAGTTTCCTTAATTACAAATGGTTACAAAAAACAGTTGGAAATTTCATTTTTAATATATTGATAATTTGTACTTGTATCAATATCTTTTGCTTTGTTTACTGTGTTTTTATTATTGTTTTTTTCCCCATTCAATGAAATGAGAATCCCAAAAAAATATGCAAAAAAAAAAAAAAAAAAAAAAACACCATATATTTAGGAAAAACCAAAAACTAAATAAGTATTTTAAATGTAAAAATATAACTTTAGTGTGTCAAAAATCATTTGAAGGTTGATTTGATAAAATTATAAATGTTTGAATTTTTTCTTTGAATCAATTCTATTTTTAATAAAAAGTAAATACAAATTTTTCTAAATAGAAATATAGCATTACATTGTATTTTATGCATTCATTTGTTTTTTGTATGTATGGGTCTCCTACATTTATATTTTTGATTTGAAACTTCAACAAACATATTATTTACACATATCGAATTTGTCTTGGAATATTAATAAATGTATCTACAGAGCAAAATGTAACAAAAAAATTTCATTGGCACTTGTCTCTAAAATATATACATATCACGCGGTAGCTTTTTATGTTATATGTCTACTTAAAAATATTCTCCTTTTGTTCCTGAGGTCTTGGTACTGCTGTTTAATGAAATTAAATAATTTTTGCGTATCGCTTCTGATAATTTCTTTAAAAGAGAAGCTTTGCTTACTCATTCTTTATACATATATATATTGCAATATTTCTCAAAAAATGTAAAATTAAATCTTGTTTTTGGCTTTAATTGTTGCTTGGTTTCCGTTGCATAATGACAAATCCGGTGACAACTCGACGCGGAAGCAATCAAATTTTCATTTAACAGCAAATGACTATCAAATCAAAACTTACTTATGTCAAATTTGTTCGGTTCCATTTAAGAAATGGCAGCACCCAATGGTAACAACAATTTACCTTAATGATGCCATCTGTCTCCAAAAATACAAGTACTATTTGAACCACCCTAGGAACATTATTTTAACAAAAATCTTTAAATTCATAAAGTATAATAGTTTGAATGATAGATTTGAGATAATAACTATTATGACAAAATAAATAATATCCACATATTCAGCAATCGAAAAATGTTATTTAGTCATATATTATTTTGATCTTTTCAAAACTTTTAACATTTGCACAAAAAGAATAAAATTAAAATATAATTAGTTTTAACTTGACATAATCTACAGAATATAGTTTATCATTAATTACACACGATATTAGCATTTTACCAAAAATTAATAAAATGCCTCATTTCAAACATTCTTTAAGGTACATTCAACTAAATAATATACTTGAATTAGTCAGTACTTGAAAAGTAAGATAATTTCCTTTGAATTTATATGCATATACGAAAATAAATAAACAATAAAAGTAATAAACAGATGAAAAATCTTATAAAAATATTACATCAAGTTCTTTTAATACTACTTAAGACATAAATTAGCACACAAAATAATAAACGTATACATTATAGTATTTAATCAAAAATATAAATTTATAAAACGCAATAGATTGTTGGATTTGAGACTTAGCTACACATTATTTTTTTAAGTAATGTATACAAATTACACAAAAACCTTATTTAATCAATGCTTCTTAAATTTATCCAATTATATTTAAATTAGTTCAAAACTAATAAAAACAAAATTAATCTAATTATTGCAGAATTATTCACAAAACACGTCAATTAATCTCATAAGTATAGTATTTTCCCAAAAATGAAATGCTGAATTTGTGGTGAATTCCTATTTTTGACAGATAAATCTCCAACTCCAGTGGGTGAAATTGTGTTAACATCAAAAAAGCAACCATTCTATGTTTTTTATTCGCATGGAGGACAAAATATTGTATCTATGTGCATGGTATTAACAGTTTCCAGAGGAACGAGCTGTAAATAAATGACTATTTGCTACGGAGCTCTCATCTCTAATTAAAAGAAAAGGGAAATTTGGAATTCTATGTTGGATTACTTATTTGGAACCCATGAGCCTCATGGCTCTTAATCTCCCTATCTTATAGTCTTTTGGAGCTGAACTTCGACTTTATTTGATCAGAATTGCAATTTTATTTTAAAGTTATTTTTGAAAAGTAATGGTAACTATCAGAGGATAATTAACTTTGTGAATTTAAAAGTACATTGAGAATTTTTTTAGACTGATTTTATTAGTCTGAAGGATTCCGGTTCCTGACTCTGACCTGTTCAGACGACTGTTCCAGAGCTCATTTTTGAAAAGTGTATTTTTTCCCCTTTTTCACCATCTGTGTTAAAGGTCTTTTGCAGTTCGTATAGTTTTCCTCTCAGCGGTCAGCCATGGCTTCGACCATGGAAGTAAGCGAGAATGATACTACGGAATTAAAGCCTATTCCATCGAATTCCGCCGAAGAAAAGAATCCGAACGAAGTTCCGGCGAATGAAGAAATAACTCTAGTTCGACTCGATCCTGATGCTTCACCAGAAGATATCAACAGATTCTTCGTCCAAAATGAGGAAGGTATCAAGAATTTAATCCAGTTACGTGACCAATACGCTTTGTGGGCAAAGCGTCTAAGCGCTGCTTCATATCAGAATCCAGCTGACTTCTCGAAGGCGCACGCCGAGTTGGGCATAGTTTATGCTCAACTAACGGCCGTCAAAAGCAAAGTGCAAGTACCGCTTTTTAAATTTCCAGCTACCTCAGCGATTCTTGAGAAAATTATAGAAGCTGAAAAGAAAAAAGAAGTAAAAAAGATCGAAGAAAATGGCGGCCATGTTCTAGCGACTTCGCCGGAAGTGGGCGGAGCTAAGCCACCGGAAGTGAGAGGAGCCAAGCCCAACCAACCAATTAGACTCAAGTCTCCAATAAAGGCGGAGCTAACAAGAAAAACAACGCAAAGAAGCGTTCTGCCGATGAAGATGGCTTCTCGGCGCCCTCCAAACACCAAACCGTTAGTGGTAAATCCAATTCTGATACCTCTTTGCCAGTCCAGACAACCCCTTCTAAAACTAACAAATCCAAAGGAGATGTGAGTTCTGATAGTAGTGAGGACGAGGACGCTGGGGAACAAGTGATCTCCACCACTCCTGTAAACAAACCTAAGATTCCACCTTTCTTTATTACACCCAAAGGAGATTGGAGGCAACTCCTCTCTTTTGCTAGACTTGAAGCGCCTTCGCTTTATAGCAAACTTAGCGGCCGCTTCCTACGTCTCACAGTTAATCACGAGACAGAATATCGCAAATTAGCCAACTTTCTAAGAACAGAAGGAGTAGAATTTAAATCCTACTTGTTGAAAGCCGATAGACCTCTGAAACTTATCTTACGTGGACTTCCTTCTTCCACAGATCTAGAGGAAGTGAAACAAGAAATTGAAAGCGCAGGCTTTCACGTTCATAAAATATCCAGGTTGTCAAAATTCCAAACCAAGGCCCCAATGCCATTAATTTATTTTCAAATTTTAAACAACTTAAACGCCGAACAAATTTTTAATTATACAGACATGTTCGGAACACACATTACCATTGAAAATTATAGGGGTAACAAGCGCCCCTCTCAATGTTGGAGGTGTCAGGGATTTTTTCATTCCTCTGAGGTTTGTCACCTCCCCATCAAATGCGTTAAATGTGCCGGGGCCCACAGAGCTCGCGATTGTCCCAACGACTTTGACACACCTTTAAGGTGTGCCAATTGCGGAGGAGATCACGCGGCGAATTGGCGCCAATGCCCCCGATTTCCAAAGGGCAAAAATTCTAGACCAAAAAACTTAAATAAAAATTCTAAAACCCTGCCCCTAAAGCAAAGGTTAACTCTAATTCCACCAAGAACCAGCGTCCTCTAGAAAATTATCGACAGGCCACCCCTGGTATCTCTTATTCCCAAATTCTCACCGGACAAGTTACGGAGTATGTTGCCCCTATTCCAAATTCTGCGGCTTCTCCCAGCACTGGAAATTTCGGGGAAATTTTCCGCTCCGTAATTTCCATTGCAAGTGACGCAAATGCTGATGAGCAATTATTTGCTCGGGCATTTAGGGAGTGTCTCCCTGCCCTCCGCCAGGTCACTGCGGCCGACGACAAGGCATGCATCATCTATGAGGCCTATGTCGCCCTTAAACACGGGCGCGCTTACCGCGCTCTTCCTCAACATTAAAATTCAACAGAGACGTGCACGACATTTCTCTTGGGTTCTGGAACGCAAATGGTCTGCGTTCCAAGATTGACGAAGTCCGCGACTTCGTCAATCGAGCATAATTTTGATCTGTTTTTGGTTCAAGAAACAAAGCTCCAACCGGGGCACGAACCCCAGATCGCCAACTATCGTCTTTACAAAGACGATAGAATTACTTTAACTCCTCGTATCCACGGAGGCACCGCTTTATACTGTAAAAATAATTATGAACATTGCAGAGTCCTCTTGCCGAAGTTACAGTATATAGATGCAACTGCTATCGAAATCAAAATTAATAATTATCCTCCACTGCGAATAATTTCTGCTTATGTTCGCAATACCCCACTTAATAGATGCCATTTTCCAGAGGAGGACTTCATTAAACTTCTCAATTCAGGACAAAACGTTATCATTGCTGGAGACATGAACGCTTGTCATAAAGACTGGCATGATTCAAGGTCAAACACTTTTGGCCACAAACTCAAAAATGTTATAAGCAGAACTCCAGGTGCTAGGGTTGTTGCACCGTACACCCCTACGCACATAAACCCTAGATCCCGACCGGGGGCTAGGGATTATATTATTGATCTTGCAATCTTCAAAAATATTCCCTTCAACTATGATATAAGAGTCATTCATGATCTGAGTTCAGATCATTTACCGGTCATTTTGACTCTTAACACAAACTCTGCAGTTTTGAAATTACCAGAGCAACTCTCTACCAATTGGGAGAATTTTAAATTTATTTTAAATTCAAAACCCCTCCCCATTCCTGACACCTCCAGCAATGAAGATATTGAAAAATCTATTGACAAAATTGGTGAAATAATTTCTGAGGCACTTGTGACGGCTTCAAAACCAAAATTTAAACCTCCTCCTCTGAGACTTCCCATAGAGTTCAGAACTAAAATTCGTCGCAAAAATTATGTACGGAGAGTTTGGCAAAGATATAGGAATCCGGCTCTTAAATCTGAATTCCGTGCACTCAGTAATGAGGTCAAACGAGATATTCAACACTTTTCCCAATCCAGATGGGAAAAACACATTGAAGGTCTCTCGCCTGATACAAACACCCTTTGGAGGGAGACCTCCCGACTCAAAAAGCCTTTTCACACCATTCCGCCCCTGAAGGGCGCCCTAGGCAATGTTGCTGTAGCTCCTATTGAAAAGGCGGAAGTTATAGCTGATAGCCTTCAAAAACAATTTGAACGAAATGAAGACGAGAATCCCAGATTCTCAGAACATACTAAACGTAAAGTCCAAAGATTTTTGGATTCCCCTACATGCCTAGACCTGGAACCAGTCCAGGCTAGTGAAATTTTGGACTTTATACAGAAAACCAAAATTAAGAAGGCTCCGGGATTGGATTTAATTTCAAACCGCATCCTTAAAAACCTCCCTTTGAAATTTATTTTCCTGTTTACGCTGCTCTTTAACTTTTTAATGGAGAACTGCTACTTTCCTAAGGTTGGAAGATCGCCGTGGTGGTCCCCATTCTCAAGTCTAATTCTGATGATACGAAACCTCAAAATTATCGCTCCATATCGTTACTCAGTTCGCTGAGCAAAGCATATGAATTTGTTATTTTGAATCGCCTGGACCAATTCTGCAATTCCAGGAATATTGTTATTCCAGAGCAGCATGGTTTTGTTCCAAAGTGCTCTACAGTAACTCAGTTACTTAGAGTCACCGAGACGGTCCAGCATGGCTTTTCCAATAACAAGGCCACGGGTATGCTTTTTATCGATATTGCCAAAGCTTTTGATAAAATTTGGCACGATGGGCTCATTTCCAAGATGATGCGACTTGGAATTTCGGACCAACTAATCAAAATTATACACTCGTTCCTTGACTCTCGTAGTTTCCGGGTTCGAGTCGAAAACGCAGTTTCCTCCCCCCGTCCAATCCTAAGTGGTGTCCCCCAGGGATCGATTTTAAGTCCAAGAATTTTTTCTTTGTACGTAAATGACATCCCGAAGGCTTCCAACATCCATTTAGCGATGTACGCTGATGACACTGCCATTATGTCCCAAGACATCTGCAATCGGAAAATTATTGAATGATTGCAGAGGTACATATCTCGTTTACAGCTCTGGCTCATTAACTAGAAAATTAAAGTTAATGCTTCCAAAAGCGCTTGCCTCCTCTTTACGAAACAACGGTGCATTGGCAATTTGCCAGCAGTCACCATTTTCGATCAACCCGTCCCCTGGGTTACTGAATACAAGTACTTAGGGTTGGTTCTAGATGCAAAATTAACATTTGCCCACCATATCCGAAAAACCTATCAAAAGGCTATCGGAATGAGCAGATTGCTCACACGCTTGATTTCTCGTAAGAGCAAGCTGGCGATCAGGCACAAAATTTTGCTCTACAAGTCGATCTTAAGACCGATCATGTTGTACGCGTCGCCTATTTGGGCGTCTGCGGCGACCACCCATCTGAAACGACTGCACGTCTTTCAAAACATCCACCTTAGGAAAATGTTAAATGCTCCCTGGTTTGTTCGGAACGAAGTCCTGCATAACGACCTTAAAATTTAGCCAATTCTAGAGTTCATCAAAAAACAATCTTTTAATTTCTTTAATAGGATCCCTCAAATACCTAATGAATCACTTCAACAGCTCCCTGCGTATGATGCAAGCATTGCATCTTCGCAGAAAAGACCCAGAGCGGCGCTCGGACACTCCTATGTTCCCTTCCCAGTCCTAAAAAGACTGCGAGCGCATTGAAGTAATTCATTAGTGAAATCCTGCTTAATTTTCAAAATTCAGGACTTCACATCGATAAGTGGCAATGTCCCACGGTCAAAATGGACCTCGCGTAATACTGTCGATCACTTTCAAAATTTTTAATTTTTCGAAAACTTGAAAATTTAAACACTTTTCCAATTGTAAACAACTAAAATCATCATCTTTCTAAGGTAATAACAGTTTTCTCCACCAGGCGTCGCTATTGGCGCATAGTTCCAAATTGCTCAATTCTTACTTTTCGACTCATTCTCCTCGCGTTTAAAATCTCCCTTAATTTTAAATAGCTAAATTTTCCTTTAAATTGGTTTCGGAACGGTATTTCTGTTTAATTCATTTTAATTCAATAAGTTTAATTTTTCTTTTATAACCTCTCAAAATCCCGCGGACAACAGCTTTCTCGAAGTCGCTTTCGTCTTCGAACTGAAGTTCCGCCCCCTATTCTACTCCCCGCCCACCGCTATATATGCTTCTTAGCTTACGGCTACAGCTCCAATGGCAGTGCGCGCTTTCGTAACTTTAATTTCCAACTCTATTTTGGCAGCTCCTCACTCTGCCGAACACCCAGACGTTTGTTGCCTTGAGCCTAATTATGATAGCTTTTTACAATTTTGATAAAGTTTAACTAATTATGCTCTTTAATTATAAATTATGATGAGAGGGTAAGTTTTTAATTTTTAAAATAGGTACCTCGTAATTTTAGCCGTTACCGTTACCATTCGTCTGAAAATTTAAGATTTTTAGTAATATCGCTAAGAGTAAGAATAGTTGTAATTATGGGACTTTTTACCGGCCAGCCAATGGGGTAGCTGCCTTTCGTGTCAGTGTCTCAGTTTGGAATCAGTGCTAGAATTTGTGTGTGTGTGTGATAAATGCGAGGATGAGCGATCGAGTTTCAATTGGATGCTGTTTGTGTCTATGGGAGTTTAACGTTCGAATTTTTGAGAAAGAATAGAAATTAGAAAATTATAAGAATAAATTTTTAGATCTTTTAATTTTTGGGGCCAGGGTTATAATTTGAAAAGTTATGTAGGGTATTATTGTTGATGTTCATGAGATTATTAATGAATTTAAAGACTTTTTTTTTTTTTTCAAAGTGGTTCTTATAGTTGGAAATTGAATTGCATTATAGGTGAACTACCTAGCGTTAACAATGTGTCTTATAATATTGTTCTGATATTTTTCTAGTTTGTGTTTTATTATGTATGTTTTAGCTGGAAAATCATAAGTTAAGATTGGTCTCAGAATCAGAGTATAAATAAGCAACTTGTTTTCTACACTTCATTTTGAATTCCGAGCAATTAAGGAGTAAATAGAACTCGTGCTAGCTCGGAATTTCTTTATGACATGCATGATGTGTTGTTCAAATGTGAGTTTCCTATCTAAAATTATACGTGTGGAGACCAGATGAATTTTTGGTGGTTGATGTAGACATCAGGATTTATTCTTGTTCTATTGTGTGAGAACAATGCGATGTTAACATTCTGGGTTATTTTCCATTTGGAGAAGCAGTCTTCTGGGAAAGTGATATGTTTTTATAGTGCTCTGGCAATTGACATTTGTTCTTTGTTCTGGGCTAATATCGCCGTGTCAACTGCGTACATGCAGAGAGTCTTGTTGGATGCTTTTGGGTTGTCGTTCACGAATGAAAGAAGAATGTTGGTCCAAGAATTGACCTCTTGGCCTCTCTTGCAGAAATATTTTTTTAATTTGGAAAAAGTTTTGTTTACTCTGACTGGAAAAGTTCTGTTTTTAGGTAAGAATTTATTAATATAATAATTATAGGGATTTTTAATTTTGATTAATCTATAGAGCATTCCTTCGCACCAAACTCTGTCGAATGCTTTTTGAATATCGAGTAAAATTGCACTTGTTGATTTATTATTATTGAAATGAGACTTTACTTTGTCAATGACACGGAGAAGGTAATGGGTGGTGGATAGTTCGCCCTAAAACCATGTTGATCATGGATTAGAATATCATGAGTGTTTAAATCGTTGTTTAATCTATTATGAATAATCTTTTCAACAAGTTTATTTAAAATTAGTGAAAGGGATATGAGGTAGTAGTTATCAGGGAGAGTAGGATTTTTACCTGGTTTAATAGGAAGTATGATAGATGCATTTTTTCAGGATTGAGGGAAAGGACTTATAGTGATGATATCTTTGATAATGTGGATGAAGTGGAAAATTACTTTAATGGAGATTTCTTTTATCACTTCATTTGTGATTCCCTCTATTCCAGGGACTTTTTTTTAATATTAATTTTCTTAACATTTTTAAGAAGGCATTGGAGATGGAAGGGGTGTGGAATTTGTGAAATTATTATCGTGGACAACACCCGTTGTGTTTTTGTCGGAATTTAGATTTTTAAAGTTATTTAATTTAAATTGTTTTTCGGAGATTTAGAAAAAGACATTCGCTATTTCAAGAGCAGAAAATACGATATTAGCCGAACCTGTAAGGTTCGAGAGAGGAGTTCTCTTTTTGCGCAGAGCTCCGGCTATTCCCCAAAAAGAATCTAACGAAAGCACAGTATCCTCTCATAATTTTTGAGTAAATTCATTGACTTTGTGTTTAATGTGATTTTAAATATTATTTAGGACATTTTTTATCAGCGGGATCTCTTGCGAATTGCCATTTTTTCTTTGCTCTATTTCTCATTTGAAAAAAGTTTCTGAATACCTCGTTGATATTATTTGGTTTGTTTAATTTAATTAATTTGGAAGTTATTGAGACTGCATATAAAATAGTATTTGTTAGGAGGGATACACTATCATCCATTTCTTTTCCTAAGTTGAAAGAGTGGAGTGTGGTGTTTCTGCTTAAAATGTTGTGGAATAATTCTTAATTTGTGAAAACATTCCTTTCATAAAAAGCAATTTGAATTGAAGTTTTAAAGTTAATAACAATTGGATTATGGTCCGATGGGAGTTCGGAGACCGAAGAAACAACACTCAGCCAATGGAAACTCCGGATCAAGGCGAAGGGGGGGTGATGTGGGAGAGGCATTGATGTCAAAGTCGTGTTTTTCTGAAAACTTTTTCATCGCTATTCCTCATGTATTATTATTATTAGAGCCCATGTAAATTTGGTGGAGAAAATATCCCCCAATCGAAGATATTGGATCTGATGTGTCGGACGTGGAAACGGAAATCCTGCTTAAGGCTCCCTTCGAGGGATTCCGAAAGTAAGAGTCGATGAAAGCTCCCTCTACTGCGAGGGGGCGTTACTTAGTATGGACGAAATACTCATACAATACTGGTCATATGGGGCAGAAGTGAATAGTTCTCTTATAAAAGAGAAATTACAAGCTTCATTTTTCTTTATTTTCATTATTTCGCTTGATTTCAAATTGGGAACTTCTTAGATGCTTTTAATTTTTTTCAATTTTGCTCTAATTTGTTCCATTTTCTTATATTTATGTTTTGACATCTATCACTTTGAAAATGAAGTCACGAAATATTTCTTCTGGAACTGACCTGAAAAGAGCAGAATGTTGCGACTGTTTCTCTACAATCGGCCAAAGTTCTTCTCCCCCTTTCAAAACTAGGAAGAAGAAGTAATTTGATCTATGTCGTCCTTTTTTACCACCCGTTCTCAGTTGAGAGGGGTAAAGGAATCTAACATGGTTACTCCTTGCCCTCATCAAGCAACTCAATGGTTCCTCGTGAGATTAAATTGCCCTTCTGTGTTGCTCAAGTATTTGGCTTTCCCAAACTAGGAAGAAACTGGTTTTCATTGCTTCAAAAATAGACTTTTTCACGTTGTACCTTTTTTTACTCCTTTTTCCACACTTTCTAATTTCAAAAATCCATTTCTACTATTTCATGTTTTTAAAAATCGTATTACTTGATTTATAAAGATCGACAACAGCTAAATATCTTCGTATACTGAATTAGAATATTCCAAATTTTCTCCCGTTCCAATAACTGTTCGTGTACAGCCATGTATAAAAACTTTCTCTGTGAAATCACACTAATACCAGGAGAATTATAAAAGGAAACATTTAATAACTGTCAAATTTATTTCGGACATTATATAAGTTAGAACACTGATTATAACAAATAAAGTCAGGGAATGAAATGACAGTAATAAAAGAAACTTTCAAATTTTCACAGCAGTGATTTTTTGGTGGCATTCCTTAAATGGTCAATTCAAAAGTCTTCTGACACACCTAGTCACAGACTCAATTTAAAATTTCGTATGACACACACCCGGCGTGAGATAACGTTAGCAGCAGATACATATTAAAGGCTTAACAATACTCAAGGGAGTTATGAGGTTTTATTAAAGGAAACTATAGAAATTTGATGATTGGGTCCATTCAGAGCTTCCCTTTTGGAGTTTATCTTATTTAAGTATGAGAGTTCATTATAAGTCCCCAATAATCTTTCCTTTCTTCAAGGGGATAAATCTTGACAATCAGAGTCCTCCTGAGATATGATGTTGAATATATCGTATGCCAGTTGTATAGTAGAGGTGTTGTAATATAAAATTGTGTTGATTACATAGTCATATAGGTATTTTAGGAAATGAACTAGCGAACAGTGCTGCACGCGTTCGGTTACGAACACTCTGCAGTTAGCATTCCTGCTTTCTGACATGAAAAGTTTCATTTTAAAAATCATTAAAACGACATAGTAGGAAACGTAGAGTTTCCAACCCCGCAACAAACTGCACTGGGTGGAGCCAAAAATTGGAGAATGGTCTGATGTTCCATTGCGAAGTGCGGATGTCATGTGGACTCGCCTTCACATCGGACATACTCCCCACGCAAGAGAATATCTTCTGTTTGGCGAGAGTGTTCTCGAGTATCCTTCCAGTCATGTCCAATACACCGTACATTGTATTTTAATTCATTGCCCAGTGTTTCATAGAGGCCGTGGTTATATTGAGGTCATGGTCGTGGACTCGCGGCCGGTGTTGTTTCTGTCGAGTCGCGAGTTCGAGTCTGATGCCATTGAGGATCTGCCGTGTAGCGGGGCCGATGCTCGTTAAATCTGGTCGAGGCTCCAAGTCCTCCTATTGGAGTAGTGTGGAAGTTTGGAGAGGAGGGTGATAACTCAAGTGTCGTTCTTGTCACTTGACCGAGGTTAAAAATTACAAGGTCCATTGCCAATAGCGAATATTACTTCTCAGTGCGATGCTATTAAACAGTCACATCACACCACACTAGAGTTTCATAATTATCTCGCATTTTTTAATTCTTCTGTTTTAAAATTATCTGTCTCGGTGGAGAAAACCCTCCACCGCAACTTATTTGCATTTTTATTTAAAACTGACTTTTTATATAATATTCAACAGTTTATCCGCGATATTTTACATTGTATTTTATCAATCAGTCTTCGTGTAGTTTTGAAAACTTTTGCATTAATTTTAAACAATTGTTTGGCGTAGCTTTGCCAGATTTGGCACTCACGTCATAAGTTTTCATTGTCATTCACTCATTTATTCTTCCAAGTGGCTCGCTGTCTTTAGTAAACATGGCTCCAAAGGATGCCATAGCGATCTTTCTCAGCATATATTTAACTAAATAAATCAAATCTACATGAGTTCTCTTGTCATTCTAATTAAAAGAGCCCAAGCGTGTTACATTTTAACAGCTCAGAAAATGTGGTTGGAAGCTCTATACTGGATATTTTACACCCTTTGCTGTTAAGAGTGACAGAAGAATAAATACATCAACGTTTAAATGTGAATATTATAATTATCTTCCTGGCTGCTCAGGGATCAAAATAGGTGGCGCTGTTTGGCATTTCACTGAAACGTACATATGTTTGTTACTAATGAGATATGTAAGTGAGAAAGAAATAGACGGAAATAACGTTCGCGATGTGGACCGGGCCTTAATACTTCGTAACTGAAACTAAAGTGAAACAAAACTCTGTGTTCTCTGAATTAGAATGAGTTATTTTAACGTAGCAATATAAATTATGTAAGTAATTAACTTGTTGGTCGATGTTATCTAATTTGTTACCTTTTTAACATAATTAGGTTTATTACAGCCATTAACTATGACAAATATTTTGCTTGGTTACGATGAGAATTACAAGGAATTTTTTAAAAAAATATTTTTAATTATTAAAATGTACCTTCTTCTAAAATTAAAAAAAAAAAAACCAGCTGATTGCCATAAAGGGTTTTGAAAAGTTACTTATAGAAAATTATATTTCATCAAATTCTTAAAACTCAATCAGTATTAGAAGATCTATTTAAACCTCTTTTTAGATAGATGACAATATAAATTACGAGTAGTTTAAATTATTATACTTGATGTTAGTAAACTTATACGTTTTTAACATAATTTGGTTTCCCTACAGCCATTAACTATGACACACAAATTTTTGGTTTCGATGAGAATTACAAGAGTCTTAAGCGGTTTCTCATGTTCCTTGATGGCTGGACTAACATTTTTTTTTTTAAAAAAAGAATTCGATGTAATCTAATTAGCAAGTTAAAATCAGCTTCGCTCAAGGTTCTAGGAAAGCATCTACAAAGAAAGCGTGCACCTGCCCGATAAAGAACGTCGAGCGTGGGAAACAACAAAGTGTCAGATATTATTCGTAATAAGAAAGAAAAAAATGAATAGAAGAAAAGGAAAAAATTGAATTTTGCAAACTTGAATCTCCAATTTTTTCATGCATTTTCATTAATATTTTCTTATGAGGGATAAAGTACAAAAAAGACATGGTCTTTCAATTTATGAATATGATGAAACAACTTGTAACCCCCCTTTCCTCTCCAATAATACTTCCTGCTGTTGTCATTGCTAAGCTTATTTAAAGAATCGCAAAACTACACAAACAAATTGTAACGCCTGTTCTTCATTATTCAACTCTATCGCTATCTCTCAATCTAATATATAAGTCGATAACCATTGAACTCCAATTGAAGACACACAAGAGTTATATAAAATATTTTATTTCTCAATGAGGCCATATAAAGTAGCTCTCTCTCGAATCCCACTTGATGCGTCAACTAATAAATTCTTAGCTTACCGATTCCCTCGTTTCCTATTTCAATCACTTCACACAAGCAATTGATTCTTATCTTACCTAACTAGAATTCACTGCAATCCATAAAACTAATTAAGACCTTCAAATTACAAGTATCTATCAGCGTGTCGTCTCCCTTCCTTTTCACTTAATTTTATTTTACTTATATATCATTATCTCAAATTCACTTCACTTCTATTTACAACACATTTACCTCATCACGTTTCATTTGGGTTGGGAAGAGATTGTAATTTGATGCAATTCAAATTACTATAAAGTAATCGAAGAAAAAATCACAAATAGCTCAACGTCACAAAATGAATAGAGAATTCAGTAAAGATGATAACTAATATTTAATTCGGATCCACGAATAATAAGTAACTAACTTTAACTTGTACTTCATCTGTGATAATTACTCCTAAAAGAGTCTGATTTCACGTTTATATAAAATAAAAATTGTAATTCTTACCAATCCTATTGGGTTAGATATCTTAGACAATTTAAAGTAGAGGGTTCGAGTCACTAATTATACGAAGATTCAACTGGATTTACTCCATAGTCTCCTTATTCAACGTTAGAACCAATACTGATAATTCACTTGATAATATCGACTCTTTATCTTTATCACGCACTAAAATACCAACCTCAATTTTAAGCACTTCACTGCTTGAATATTTATATTCCCTCATTTCTATTCATTACCCTTCCTTTCACTTACATCTCTAATTTTTTTCCTTTCACTTACATCCCTAATTTCAAGCAAAAGCGCGAGAGTCTCCTCATAAACTTATAATATGGAGATGATTATTTATGTTAAATAGCTAAAGATAAGGAGAAAAAAAATATTGTTTTTAAATTTTTATCGATTGTACTTTTACTAACCAGCAGCGATACGATAGTTCTTTTTAGCTACAGTTTATTTCAATATTTTATCTTAAAACACACACAAATCAATTGTATTTTTATCTACATGTGAAGAGATTTATATGAATCTGTGTTACATGAAACAAAGAACTAGTGCAAAAGAGGGAATTAGGTTCCAAAAATTGATAGACGGAATAACAACATAGTTTCATATTTTTTTTAAAATCGGAAGAAATATGTTTATAAGAGCTTTTCTTTCGTTAAAAGTATTAAATATTAATATGCCTTAAAAATTGTTTCCCCCTTATCATTACTAAGAACCGTTAACCGAGGGCGTCTTCCTTTAAGCAAAATACCCTCGTCCTCCGAATTTTTTTCAGCAACAGAAACACGAAGAACAATACAAAGTGTACTTAATATCCCGCGAACAAAATGGGTTTCAAATTCTGAAAAATTTTAAAATTATGTTGGTAAATCTGATGCGACACACACACTCATAAGGAAAATTTCCTACGATATATCTCTTATTTCGTTTCATGGCGAACAGGAATATCACTAATTTCAAATATTTCTCTTAAACACTTTAAGTCTTTGCACGGGGATTTATCTGATTCTCAAACCGTGTTAAAAGTGATACCGTGTTATGGGATGTCGTGTTGGATATTGGGAGTTTCTACAATTCTCGAGCCGTGTTAAAAAAGAAACCGTGTTATACAGTGGTTGTCAGCACAGTAAAATTTTAGAAGCTTTAAATTAGTTATATAACAATAAAAGCCCTATTGGCTGATTGATTAATTTATTGTTTACGTCATACTTAGATCAACACGAGGGGTATCGGCGAAGGGCCTTTAATTTTTAATAACATCGTTTCTCTCTTTCTTATCAATGCGGAAGATAAAAAACCCTGTCTAGAATCTTAAAAAACACCGAGATAAAAGAGCTTTCTTAACTTTTTTTTTTTTTTTTTTTTTTTTTTTACCTTTCTTTTGTTCGTGCTGTTCAAATAAGCAATATTTGTTTCATGTAAGAGTTAACTTAGGAAGAATGCATGTTTAATGTCACTTAAAATAGAATGTATCTTTTTCGAGATATCTTCTAGTTAAAAGATAATTTGGGAGGAAGCTTATGTAATTTTAAATAAACAATTATCCGTCTGTTTCAGAAATTAAAAATGGCTAGGTAGCAGCATTGATTGACTCTAGCTGTTCTCTAACTTTCATCTCTTCCCGGAGATGAACGAGTATCTTAAAAGACATCACTTTCATTCTGATTTCGTGAAAGCTTCCATAAAATCTTGGTGTCAACAACTACTTCTGGAAATCTCAGAAGGGTTTGACCTATTTGTTACATGTTGGTGTTAGTGCATGGAAAAGGATGAGACTAAGTCGAAAAGTGAATAATATTATCATATAGTTTTGAGTAATATCACTTATAGCTTTCAAATACAATAAGAATTGTGAAAATGAGGTAAAAAAATTTTTTTAAAAAAAAAGTTTGGGTATTACATTTCAGTGAAGTTATAGAGCTGCACGATACTGCTGTCTAGCCATTTTGAAATTGCGAAACAGATGGATAATTGTTTAGTTAAAATCCCATAATACCTCTTACGAATTATTTTTTTAAATAAAAAATCTCAAGAAAAAAATTTTTTATGCTATTTTAAGTTGCATTAAACATGCAGTATTCCCATACATATAGATAATAATAGATACTGCTAATTTGAAACGAACAAAATAAAGTTAAAAAAAACATGTTAAGAAAGCACTTATATCCTCGGTAGATAACGTCCATCAGGAACATGTTGCCGTGTTTATTTTCACTTAGTTGTAAAGAAGTTTTCAATTAATCGCGATATCTTTTAAGATATTAGAAAGAATTGTAATCATCTAAATTGATAAAGAGGTAAACGATGTTATAAAAAGGTGTCGCGTATGAATTCGTTCTTCTTCTAAAAGTTGTGAACATATTGTTAAGACGAAAAGAATTCTTAGAATGCTGTGGATATTTATCATCTCCGTCCTTGTTGGGCAGGCTCGACTGGATATTTCTAAAAGGGATGGTAAGTACTCTTTGTCCAAAAATTTGAATGATTTTCTTGGCTTTAATTCTTTATTAATGTTTTAGTTTGTTTGCCTGTCCCATTATAAATATGACATAAATATAGATTTTAGTACGTAACAAATATCTGGAATAATTTATTGAACTGGAATATATCTAAGAGGAATATTATCACTTTTTGTTCTGGAATTTTATTGACTTTTCTTGACTCCAATTCTTTGTTAATACATGTGTTAATTTGCTTTTGTTTAACATGTTTTGTTATTATTATCATACTATAAAATTGCATGTAGCTTTTAGTACAAACTTATTGCTAGAACAATAAAAAAAAATTCCGAACATTTAGTTTTGTTGTTGAAAATAAAGTTATCTTAATGAAAGTAAATTTTTAAAGAGATATATCATTGATGCCTACTTTTACTAGATTGAATTTTATGAAAAAAATATAATGAATTATTTTTGATTCCTTCAGTCCAATGTATATTCCTGGAAGATTTTTTTTTCAATCCCAAAATGTTTTTTCTCAATGTCTTTTGTGTCAAAAATCTTGAAGAAATGTTACTATTTTTAAAGTGTATAAAGAACCCTTCCCTGATTTCTTTTAATTTAAAATTTGGTAAAAAGTTTTCATTAAAGATGTTTTTTATTTTAAGGTACTAATAAAGATTTTTCTCATTCTTCATAGGAAAAAAATGAAATTCTTTCTCTCTTTCTGTCTCTTATTCTTCGTAGCTCTTTTTCATCTCCTGGGTAATTTTTTGTACTCGACCACGACCATCTTTCTCCGAACTGATGCACCAGCTTGCCATCGGCTTTCGACCCAGTGTTTTTTCTCCTAGTTCTTCTACCTGAGGTTTCTGCCTCGCGTTGCTCTCTTCATTTTTAGCATCTGTATGAGTTTATTTTTGGGGTTTCTCAGCAGTCACCACTTCTGATTTATGCCTGTCCAGTCTGGAACCATTGAGCTCAAATCCATATAAATTTACTAGAAAAAATTCAAAATCAAGTCCTAAGACAAACTGCAGATTACAGTTAATTCAAGAGGAATTCAAGAGTTATGTAAGATTTACCATTAGCATGCCAATTATTAAAAGTGTAATTTGAAAGCAAGACGGAGATTTTTCCCGCAAGGTTGACAATGCAAAAACACTTTTATATAAAATATTGAAAGATATGTACCTAGTAACGACAATAGAGTTTTTCATAGACCTATAGAAATTTTATCGAATCTATTTTAGCTTCCGTTTCCTACAGTATGATGTAATTACACCTACCCATATAAAACACTGGTAACTGCGACGTGAGAGTATCCGGTTATCTGCGGTTGCCAACTTTCGTGGTCCGCCAACAATTCGTCTATGTAATCAACAAAAATAAAATCACAAGTCAATATTCTTACTTTCCCTTTCGCTTCATTTTGTTTGTCTTCTTAATTTAGCCTCGTTTGACTTATTTCTTTTTCGTGTTTTAATTTCTTTCATTCAGAGTATAAGATGGCTTTTGGCAAACTGGATCTTCGAGCCATGTTTACCATACGACAGAGGTTTTCAACCTTTTTCATTCCGCGTACCATCAGTTGGTAAGGTTCCTTTTCTCGTATCCATTACAGATTCCGAAAACTTCTCCCCACCCAAAAAAAAGGGGGGGAAGGGGTGTGTTAAATTAAATTAAATAGGCTTTTCATACTATTCTATGGTTTCCTTTTTTTAATTTTTTGAAATAAGGCATAAAAACTAATATAGAGATTAAAAGGGAGGGGGAAATTAATGGGATATTTGGGACTGCATTGAATTACAAAATTTTGAAAAATTAGGCTCACAAGAGAATAAATACAATCTCAAATCCGGAGCTTCGTTTAATTTTCTTCTATAATAATTTTTTTCTGAAAGTATACGAAAAAAACCTCTGTTGAACGAGCTCCATGATAATTATTTGTAACTAGTAAATTACGGCGTTTTTAGAAAGTTAATTGTATTCATTACCACGACGGGCCCTAAAAAACTCTCTACCTTAACAATTCCGCCTTTGAAGAGGCTCTTCAGAGTCGTATCAGATGCGAGTTTTCGCAATTTCATCTTTTCAGGAATCGACAATTTTAAAACTGATAATCTTTTTGTAAATTTCTACCTCCCTTTTAAATTTCTTTTTAATACTTTTAAATTACTTTGTCCTTTTTCGGTTGTGTGGCCACTAAAATCGTTTTCTTTTCGCGTAACCCCTAACAGCCTGTCACGTACCCTTGGTGTATTCGTACCACCGATTGAAAATGGCAGTCCTACGAGTTCGATTGGAGAATCTTCCGTCGGCCTATATCATTCCTCGCTCTCAGCCTTGAGCAGGGTAGGGGTAAGAAACTTTTGTTATCACCTCCCACAATCCATGAAAAATCTCAAAACCTAAAGCTGCTGCCTTAGTTATAATTGGATGGTAAATATTCACCTACCTATTTCGTTAAGGCAACTACTCGTTAGACTAAGATTCGTCAGACTTAAGACTCGTTAAGATAAACCGACATAAGAATTTTTTTTTAAAAAATTTAAATACATTTTAAAAACATTTACATAATCTTTTAAATTTTAATTTCCTTTCTTTACCTTTCTTTAATATTTTAAATTTCATATTTCTGTAAAATTGTAGAGATTCATTCTGAGAGTACCATTCTCATCTGTGATTAAAGGCCGACAAGACTAAGTGCTCAAATAATTCCTCACGCGACTCTTCACAGTCCATTCGTGGCAGCTGACAGAGGAAGCCCAAACTGTTTTGATGCCTCCTTATCGCCATGCTTCTCAGCAAAGGGAATCACTTTCGATTTCTTTATCTCATCCAAGGGGACTTAACTTACCAACAAGGACGTCGACAACAAGGGGGCCCCACGGAAGACAACCACTGCAGCTCTCCAACCAATACCATTTTAAAACGATAAAATTACAAAAAAAAAAAAAAAAAAAAAAAAAAAAAAAATGTATTTACAGGCTTGAACAGGAAATATTATAAGAAAGTACAATTGGATTACTTATATTTTAGCAAAACATCATATAAAAAGCAACATAACTAACCAAGAGAAGTCGGTATCAGCAAAAGGTTAAAAGTCCCGTTCCAGCTCACACGGAAAACTCTACAAAATATCAAGACCAGGAATTACAAACACAGAATACAGAAGAAAGATCATGATGTAAACTGAAGTTAAAAGTGGATTTATGAAAAATATTCCGAGGAGGATGAGAGCTAGTGAAAAAACAACAACAACAACGTATATTTGACTGACATCAAAGATAATTCGCAGCATCAAGTCAGTTAAAGAAACAAATACAAAAATTCAAAACTACTTAATCAAATTGCAGTGATTGCCCTTCTATACTCTGCTCTTACGACATACTTTAGATGAAGATATCGAGAAATAAATATCGATTCCAATTGAGGACACGTAAGAAACAAAAAAAAGGAAAAGAAAAGAAACAATTAATTAATATTCACTGATGTATAGCTGAAGTCGCTCGTTCGAATCCCAAATCAACTTGTCAATTAAAATTTAAGATCAACAAAAAATTCTTCACAAATAGCCGATTCTTATCTTAATACTTCTATATAAAATTCGTTTCAATGCACAAAACTAATAGAAGAGTTTCAATCCAAATCACCAATCTCCATCAGAAAGTCATTAACCTTTATCTCCCTCCATTTTCCTTCCGATCTATTTCATTTGTATATCATTGTCGCAAAATCACTTCAGATCTATCTTCATCTAATTTACTTAATCACGTTTCATTTTGATTGGAAAGAAATTGTGATTTTATGCAATTCAAATTGATAAGAGTCCCCGAGGTTTGTGAAGAGAACATTGTAAATAGCGCAACATCACAAAATGAAAGAGGGGGGGGGAGAGACATATATACAATACATATGCAGTACTCATAAGAAAACAAATCATATATATACACAAATCATATACATACACACATTCATAAATACAATACACATATACAAAACAAGAAAAGCTTAAAAATAAACACTTGCAGCTCTGCTGCAAGTCACTACATAGTGACTGGAAGTAGAGAAACTATATATAACTCTTGTAAACACTCAGTTGTCTTGTATATGATATCTATGCTAGTCTTTATCTTCTGTGCCTTAAAAAAATTTTGTCTAAAAGATGAGCGGAAATAAAAAAAATTATGCAATAAATTTCTAACTACGGGTGATCGCATTTATTTAAAATTCTAACAACAGTATAGCTGCTTGATATTTTTCCATAAGCGAAAAACAAGTTCTAAAATAGTGGCGAAAAAACCCATCTTGAATTACTGGAAATTCCAAAATCAAAAAAGGTATCACGTGATCGTCCACCTATGTTTCATGCTGGGAGGAAAAATTCATCACTTGAATTCAAGAATCGCGAATGAAATACGTTATTATAACCCGTACGGAAACTAGTATGATGATGATGAACATGTTGGAGGAACTCGAATTTCATCAAAGCAAACCAGTAAATTTACGAAAGATATGTAAATTTTAGATATAAGACTTAAGAGGTTTAAGCTAAAGAGATGAAACGTGCTATATTTCACGATTTATCACTTGTGCGTGGCTAACGGAAAAATACCCACTTTTTTTGCGAATTAGAGAGTGCCTACACAAACCGACTTAAATAATTTAGCTCAGAAAAAGTTTTGAAAATTCCCGGTTTACAAACAGAAATATACGGTAGCAATGAAAATACGAGCAGACAATTCGACGGTATTTTCGCACGGGTCTCGCCTTGTTATAGAATTTTTTTTATCCCTTCTCAGTTTCATCTGAATAGTGTTGATGTATATTAGTGCTTCTGATATTCTTTTCTTTTTCACAGTCACGAGCTTCATAACACGTGAAAAATGTATAGAAGACTTGGGATGCTTCAACGCCGGGGCACCCTTCTTTAACTTCTTGGAGCGACCCCTCAGTCTATTGCCTGACGACAGGGAAGATATCAACACCAGATTCATTCTGTACACCCGAGAATATGCCAGGGTACCCATGAATTTCAGCAACATGGGAGACAGCGTAGATTACTTACCCCGCAGTGGCTTCAACCCAAACATCAACACCAAATTCATTGTACCTGGATATATCAGCAAAGTGGCTCCTCACTGGAAGATGGTAAGTGCAGGATAAGAACTAGTCGAATATTGTGCGTGATATTACTCTGACAATTTTGAGCTTTCTTACATGCGAGTGATAAATCCTTAAGAGGGACACAGTACGCAAAAAGGACCGAAATTTCGAAAAAAAATAAATACGTTTACCGTGTACCTCCGGCTACATATTTTAAATCCATTATTACGTTGTGAGACGGACTGAGCAGCTGTAGCTTATTCTTAGTGTTTCCTTCTTTCCGTTAATAATAGAGACATGACCATTGGAAATCTGAGAAATCGATTTATTGAATGGTGGTACTCAGTCGATTTATTTCAGTTGATCTCAAGTTACAAGCAATAGTTTATGGTGATTTCTACAACTACGCAATATTAAAAAAATGGTGTACCATTAAGAAATATATCTCTGTAGAAGAATTTAGATACTTTTTTTTTTCTAATTTTCATAAAACTTATTTCCTTAAAATTAAATAGTAAATATAGGATTGACTAAAGGAGAAAATATTAGTAAAAAAATAGGTTAATAAGATGATTGCTAGAGGCAGGGGGAGAAGCTGAAGCTATCAATGAAGAATCCTGCCAGCGCTGACAAGAGTAAAGAGATATAGAGTAGTTGGACCCTCATTTTAAGTACTGCTACGGACTCAAACCAAACTGTTCTACAGCAATTAAGTAATATTTATAACATTAATCTTTAGATTCGGACGTGTGTAGAGGGATTATTTGGCAGACATGATACTCGTAGTAAACATCTTGTGTTTTGATTCCTTTAAGATTTAAATAAACTGAAGTTAAGTTACTACCTAGTTTAACTTTATCAGTGGCTGTGTCGAGGAGTGACTCTTTAAATATTGCATTCTGATAGAGGGATCAAGTGCCTCAAAATTATTGAAATCGAATCAAAATATTAAAATTTACTCATTGCAGTCTAACATCAATACTGTCAGCTTACTAAGTAGCTTTCTAAAGAAAAACTTACAAAATGTGAAAGATCTCCTTAGGAATATACGGGTATCCTATTTAACTTAAAATATTTCTTTCAATAAAGTTGAAAATACTAAAGTTAAAAGAATAGTACTTAATTATAATTTAAATTATATTAGTAATTTTAAATTTAGTTTTAGATTTTCATTAATGTTTAATGTTACAGTCAGTAGTAAGTGCTAAAATTAAAATTCCGGAATTATGGCAGCTAAAGCAACTTTCGTAAATGGAAGGGTAGACTATACTTCGATATACCACTACATATCATTAGATTGCGATCGTTACCTCCAGTCAAGAGTGCTTTGAATATCTTAAACTTGCCTAGAATTTTCTATATTTCTTAAAATTTTAAAATTAGCATTAGATTTAAGGGAAATTGAGAATTAGACCAAAATTTTATTGTAATTTTTAACTGCTTTTACTGAAAGGAGGAGTCGCACAACATAAATTCAAAATGAAAACTTTTATCCTATTTTTTTGTTATTTTCAATCGAAAAGTTACTTTAAATCTTTAACAAAATAATTTTGTTATTTATTTTTTAAAATTTTCGTTAAATTCCACTCATAAATTCCAAATGTGTACAACGATAGTAAAATTTTCAGTTTGAACTCATGAAACTATTACGGGGGAAGGGTAATTCATTTCATTAAAAAACCTTTAATGCTAAAACTCAGATATTTGGGAGCCATAGGACGTGAATATAACGTATACTTATATTTTATGATTGCATGCGCCTTTTGTGACAATTTTTTTTTACAAAAATCTTAAGAAATTGATGATTTTGAATGCAATAATTAATATTTATCCAAATAAGTGAATTTTTAAATTATTTATTAATATGTTTATAGTTTTGGAAATTAACTGACATTGAAAATCTAATAAAAAAATAAAGATGTTGTAATAAGATTTTCGTCCTAAAAGTTGATATTGATTAAAACAATGTTTTATGAAACGAAAACCTTATTACTACATATATGAAGCTTATTATGCTTTTTGTTTACTGATAGTAATGATCATGTATGGAGGTATCGATCTTCAGTTGCTCAAAATCTACTTTGAATTTCGCATATCAACTCTATTCGTTTTTGTGTGTGTGTGTGTGTGTGTGCAATGGAATACAGGATACTTCGATTTTACAAACATAAATATAATTACTAAGGAAAAAAAATGCAAGATCCAAAATTGTTGAACTTATTAAATTTATCCGAATGCACCCTTAATTGAACAATGTGGTTAATATATTTTTTCAATTATGCAAGTGATGAATAACAATCTTTGAAAATATCTTTTAATAGCCTCTTAAGGACGCTTTGTTATCAGTGGAACCATGCAACGTGTTTTACGTTGATTGGTCAGGAGGTGATGGAAACTTGTACGAGCAGGCTGTTGCCAACACCAGGGTGGTAGGAGCGGAAATTGCAGTTTTTATTCAGGAATTACAGGTAAGAGACGCTTCCTTTTACAAATGATTGTTGTATAATTGTTTCGAAAACTGATTCAATTCTTCGCTATCGATTTAATTAAATAATTGGATCGATTGCTTATTACTGTCACATTTTGCACTAACATGGAAACTGTATCAAATCAATTGAATATTATTTCTTAGGTCTTAAATAAAACTTAATACTTGTAGAACCTTTGTTGAACATATTCTACACAAACACATAGCATACTGAACACAATGCAAAAACACATTCCGAAATGTAGTGTCGTGACTATTTGAGTAAACAACAAAAATTTCATAGCATCGAAGATGAGAAATTCAAAGCGTATTATTTTTTTAAAAATATTTCATAGAATCATGTGAAATTTACAGTCACACAATTGTATAACTTTGCGAATCATATATTTTCTGCTCAGGATTTTATTTTACACACTGGTGGAAAAAGAAATACTGGAACCTAGAAGAAATTAGTTTAGACAAAGGAAATTCAGCTGAGATATTTGTCTAGGTAACAAAAAGATTTTATTAAATTTTCAAGGTCATAGATTAGAGTATGCCCAAGAAGAACCATTTCGAATGTCAGAATAAAGAGTGATACATTAATAACTGCTATAATCGTTACGATGTTGAATGCAAGCTTGCCAACATACATACAGTGAAATATAATTCCATGGTATTGGGATGTAAATTTCATGTCTGTTGTACTTGGTTAGTCAAATCAGTTTCGATTCAAGCTTATTGTGGAAAATGTTGATCCAGTAATGTCCAATACGTGCTCGATGGGAGAAAGATATGGTGTTCACACAGAGCAAGGCAAACCGTCGACACTCTGAAGAGCATGAAGGGTAGAGAAGCGGTATTGGGGCGGGCGTTATCCTATTGAAGAAAGCTGCCTGGTATACTGATAAATAAGGGAAATACAAGCGTAAAGCAAATTTGTTCTCAGGGTGCTGGGAATACCGACAAGAACGCTTCTGCTGTCAAAAGAATTTCTTCACAGACCATAACTGCTGGTTCAGGTCTAGTGTCTGTGCCAGCTAAGTACCAAGCACTTATCCAACAACCATTAGTTCCATGGCAGAAAATCTCTCACATTTGAGAACATAACAAATATTCCCACTTCTCTCCAATTAACTCTGGTTTGACTCCACTAAAGTCGCAGATGACAATGATTTAGAGTTTGTGGCATGAATTGTTAAAGGCGTCTAACTCGGACCTCTCTCTCAAATAATCGATTAATTACGATTTGTTGTGTCACTCTGGCGCCAGCAGAAACTAGAGTTTCTCTGCACATGTAGTGCGATGCAACATAACCATACGGTGAGTACGATGATCTTCCCTCTCAGCAGTGGCTCGTGTGCACACAAATCATGGTCTTCTCGAAACAAAACCTTCCTGCGATCACTGATACCGACAATCATGCACAATGCAGAAACCTTCAGGGGGGCAGAAACCTTCATTATATTTCGCTCTTTCGGATGTATATTGATGCACATTTTTGCATTCAAATAAAATAGTATAAACTTGAGGATGACAGTAGAAATTCCATTGTATTAACATTACATTCATGAAATTAGAATGGTGGAACGGACGGAAACCTTAAAGGCATTTGTGACGCAAATCTAGATCACAACGCGCGTGCGAACAATCCGAAATATAAATAACGCTCATAAAGTTTACATTGCATGTTTAAAGCAAACGTGACTAGAAAATTCATAATTGCTCTACTCTTATTCGTTTTGGAGCGAAATTTGAACAGATGAAATCATTCATATGTGTTTACTCGATTCTCATATTTCGTTCATCTGGCACAACTTCTTGATATAGGGATTTTATTTTCCGACAGTGTATTAAATACTCAATTAAGAGCATATAAAACTATTCAAAATTCATAATAAATTATGAGACATAAGATTAGGCATGACACCATTTTTTTTTCTCCCTTTTCAGAAAAGAACAGGAATAAAACCCGAATCTGTCCACATCATCGGTCACAGCTTAGGCGCACACATTGCAGGATATGCGGGTAAACGACTCAAAAGCTTGGGAAGAATCACAGGTAGGATAGATGCAATGTTCTCTGAAGTAGATTAAGTACATAATTATAATTGTTTAGTTCACTTCTACAAAAAAATATTATCATGGATTATACATGGCAATATTCATTTGAATTTTGTTTTCTATGCGATATTTTGATCTTACGGTACTATTTTGAAATACATTGTTCAAAACTTAATAATCGTTATTATGCGCTGAGAATGTATGGGAAAAGATGAATCCAAAATTTGTTAAAAGTAATTTATAAATCCTTCCAAAAATAAATGAAACTATGATTTCATTAAACAATTAATTATTATTTCATTCATTTATTATGTTAAAGCTCCCTCTGTCTTTAGCGCTCAATTATTTTTGTATAGTTTATTAAACTACGATTGGCAACATCAGTCGAATTCGGAGAAAGAAAACAGAACTTGAGAACATGGCGATGCTGCGAGTGCGTCAAATTCGAACTGTTATCTAGAACGATAATCCCCCCCCCTTCTGATTTGAACTATTTGTCTTTTTGTGTGTGTCCATCCAAGTCATTAATAAATTGTTGAAAAATATTGAAGCTCTCCCAATCCTTCTAATGAAAACCTTTTAGACAGAACACCCTCTACCAGCCATTTCGATTTCGGGAAAGTAATGTTAATTCATCTTTTTTGTTAATTTCTACTACCGTTATCAAATCTATTCTATTTTATCTATTTGAATGCAAACAAGTGCACCCGAATGAGCAATAAATAATGAAGGTTTCTGCGGAATTATATTTTTCCACCGATTCTTAAAAATATTTTTACCACTATTTTAATGATTCTTTTGTGGGCTTTCCGCCCTTTAAAACATATTCTAAAATATTTTCAAAAATCGAAGAGAAAATATAATTCCACAGAAGCCTTTATTATTTTTTTCTCTTTCGGATGCCCTTTTTTGCATTCAAATAGATAAAATATTAAAGGTTTGAGAACCGTAGTAGAAATTTTATAGGGTTAACATTACGTCCATGGAATCAAAATGGCCAGAAAATGGGAGCCTTAGCAAATATTTTATCAAATTAGGCAATGAATTTTATTGTTAATCTGAATGTTTTTAATTAGCTCCCCTAAAATTATATCACCCTAATTTTTTTTTTTTGGAGCATCAACCAGCAAGTAAAGTACGGAACATACTAAACACTTAGTTTTAAAGATATATTCTTGTATAAAAATGGCAAATGTGTTTCGTATTTAATTTTTATTTGATTCACAAAAGTGTATGAAATTCAAAACGGATTAATCAGTCAAATTCTTGCTTTTTAAAATATTAAACTATATATATTTTTAAAAAGGCATTTTTTATCTCGAAAGAAACAACAGTTTGTATTCAGAAAGCAAATCTACAGTCAATTTTAACAGCTTACTTAAATTTCAAATAGTTTTTTTTTCTTAAAAAAAACATCGTTACATCCTATTTTACTCTCCACTATGCATAAACAGACCTTCTTTCTCTATAGGAAGTAGTAATGACACACCCCTTTCCAATGTGTCAATACATTTCGGAGCCTTTGGCGCGATTTTCCCCCCTCGAGGATAAGGATGTGAGGCAGGATAAGATTTAACCCAAAAACATTTAATTAAAAGAATATAATATATTTTAACGAATCAGAATTATATATGATGAAGTTACGATTATATTCAAGAGAGGTTATCAAGACAAATTCTCCTTTAATATTACAGCTATGCTTTAATGTATTGTATTCATAATATATTTTTGCAAGACAGTTATTTAAATTTTGCTACATTTTGAAATGTTTCAATATGCTAATGATAACTTTGTTTACTAGCCATGGACCCTGCTGGTCCCTACTTTAGCAACGTTGAACCTATCGTCCGTTTGGACAGAGCCGATGCCCTGTTTGTTGATGCCATCCACACCAACGCAGCTCCTTCCCGATTCCAAGGTATCACTTTTCTCTCCTTTACTGTTTTTCAGTCAATAATAACGGACCATTCGGGCATATATAGCGATTGAAATCCTGAAACTACAGAGTAAAGCTAACGTAATTGGCCATATCAATAAAGGCTATTTGACAATCAGAGAACTTAATTATACTCTTCTTAGCACTTAAAGAATCGTTTTTGAAAGGAATTTGCCTGTTCTATTTTATCCAATATATTGAAGGAATAGTGGAGGATATGGCTATTGTATATAATCGAGCTTCAAATTCCATACTTGACAAAGTGTAGAGATTGAAATGCTACCTATATATGTGTGAGTTTGTGTGATAAAGCAATGAAATTATTATTAAAAGCACATAAAAATAAGCGAACAATTAAAATCCAAAATCAACAAAAGAAAACATTTATAGAACTATAAAAAATAAATGAACAAAAATTCAAATAAAATTTGAAATTAAATGAATAATTTGAATACCCAACTAAACAAAACATGCACATTCAGATTGGGGACTTAATTGTTGGGTTAAACATATTCTATGGTACCAACCCTTCCCCAATGCATTTTGTAGGGGATTGGGAAAATTGGATTACTCCAAAATGCAAATTGTAAATTAAAGAAAAGAACCAAGAAACAAAGAAAATGAAAGGCAAAATATCTCTATTACAAAATTTTTTAAAGGACCAGTATATTCCAATTAAATACCCTTAAAAACTTTCAAATTAAAAACTATCCAATTAAAATATCAAATTAAAAATATCCAATTAAAAAAAAACTTCATTTAAAAACTATCAAATTAAAAAGTTCTTTTAGTTAGTTAAAAAATTTAAAACACAAAAACAATACAAATAAAATCTTTTAGTTAAAGATTTAAAACTTTAAAAACAAAAAACACACATACTAAAATCTATGTTTTTCCGAAAAGAATCAATTCAAATCACAACAGATGCAAAAGCCAAAATGCAAGATTTTATGACATGTGATCAAGAATTACAGTGCAATAGATTAAAGAAACCTTTTAAATGAAGATCTCTAATAGAATGCACTATTGCCAGATAAGATATGAATATCAATAAAACTTAGTTCAGTATAAAAAGTTTTAAAATTAGGAATATTTAATAAAAATCTCGTAATGTATACAATCATCAACACAAATCATGAATAAAATATGTGTCTATAAATGTATACTTTGGAGAAATGTTTTAAGAATCCTTCACAGCTAGACCACTAGCTAGCTGTCTTTGTAATCCTAATGTCGTGTGATGGATTTGTTTTTGAAATGAAATATCTTAAAATTTCACGAAAGCCCTGAAAAGCAATAGCCCTTATGAATAAGACTACATTTTTTTAAAATGTCACAATTCTAAAAAATATCAGAATAAACTCTCACTCCTCAAGATGTAAATATCAAAAATTCATATAAATCAATTTATAAAATAAAGATCCTAGTGAGAAAATTCTCATAATATAAAAAAACCTTTCTAGATATCAAATCCAATTTACTTAATGACATTTCAATATCCTTCAGAATCCCTAAGAATTCCTCGAAGGAAATCTTAAAAACATATCAAAATAGACCATCATACAAATTATTGGGAATATATCTTTTTAGAAAATCTAATGGATAATCACATTTTATTCATTCTCCTATAAATGTCTTAATATTATTAAATCCGTCTTTATCATGAGTAGCTAGCAATTTATTACGATGCAAAAAATTTAAAATAATGTTTCTGTACATGGATAAGTGAATATTGTACTTCCCCAGTAAGGTATTTTAATTACCCTAAACTTGAATGTTTCTCTTTTATCAAATAAATTACTATAAATGGTGTAATCCTTTAGCTGTAGCTTTGTATCTAAATATTCAGCCTTACTTGTATCTGAATTTGTCTGCAATAAAACCAAATAATTTGGGTAAAAACCAATGTTCGGCTTAAAATCTCTACATTTACAAAAATTATTAGGTCATCTATATCCATATAAAACATAAAGAGAGTTGTTCAAGTAGTTCGATTCATACAAATTTAAGTACAGATTAGCTAGAATGTTGCTAGTTGGTCCTCCTTGAGGCAAGCCCTTTATCTATCTGTATATTCTTTTATTGAAAATTATATAATTTTCCTGCTGTACTAACTGTAAAAGGTTTTAAATTTGCTCAGTTTTATCGTATTTTCTATGTTATATTTATTATAGAGTATAGTCAAAACCCTAATCATGTCCTCTATATCAATCCTCTATACTATCATGAAGAATAAGAATAAAATTTTCTTGTATATGGAATTAGGGCATTTTAAAGTCAGTAAGATTTTTAATTCGTGTCTTTTTAACCGAAGTTCGGATTTAAACGCTCATTGCGAAAAGTACATTTTGCACTTCAATATATAGTACAGGGTTACTCAAAATGATTCATCCAATTTCGAAATTCCACATATTCTCAGAAATAAACAACATAGAAGGGTAAGTAATACAAGAATGCAAAGGGAAAATATAGGTTATTTGTACAAGTGTTTGATAGAATTTCCTTTAGTTATAAGAATAATATCAATTTGATTTGCAAATTCCTGCCAAATACGTTGTAAAGTGTTGGAGGTAATTTACTGTACAGTAGAAATTTGCTGTTTAAGTTCAGATAAATTTGTGAGTGATGGTGGCGCATTCTCATTACATTTTACAAACCCCCAAAGGAAGAAATTACATGGGGATTTATCAGATGACTTGGTGGATAGCTGTGTAACATCCTCTAGTCCATTGCGACCGATCCAACTATGAGATAGCTCCATGAAAACTTCCGAAAATGTTTTCGTGAAACCACTTCACGAAGAACAAACGGGAGCAATGTTTTTCCCAATACAAAATTTCCACAGTTTTTCTTTGTATGTTCATGTATTACTAACTATTCTACGTCGTTTAGTTTTGAAAATATAGATTTTCAAAATCGGATGAATCATTTTGAGCAACCATGTATATTAACTTAATCAAAAAAAGTAATGATTCTGTCAGACTGGTTTGCATTACATTTGAAATTTTTCTACAATAAATATACTGATAAGATTGCATGCCAGTTTTGAATGAACTTATTTTCTCAAGGTTTTGGTTTGATTGACAGCATCGCTCATTTTGACTTCTTTCCCAACGGAGGGCATCTTCAGCCAGGATGTCAGGACATGGGACACGCCATCTTAGCTTTCCTCAGTCATCCAACATTTGGTAACAAAATTTGCCTGTTATGTTTCATAAATTAATTGATTTTTTATCGAATAGGTTTGATATTTTGTTTCCTTTTTTGTTTTATATTTTAGAGGGAAAAACATTATATATCATATTGTTGAAAATTAAATTTCAGCGTAATGAAATTCAGTGATTCAATGCTTTTGATTGATTTCTTGATTATTAACATTGCGCTTAGGAACAACAGGAAATGGTGATGGACCTAACAATGTTGAGCCTCTGTCAAGTGACTATAATGATATCTGAGCTGGCGACTCCCTATCCAAGTTTTTTCACCACGTCAACGGGAGGATTTGAGACCTCAACAGAATTAACATGAATAAGACTCATTACTCGAAGGGTCTTTAGTGGCATCAGGGCACGAACTCTCCCCTCGATGGAAACAACGGCGGCCATGACCACTCGGCTACCATGGCCATTGCTTACACAGTAAATATGAAGGGACTTCAAGGTCATATGTGAAGCTAATTGACCAGCAAGAGAAACCATCTGAATGAACTAAGAAAGAATTGACCTCTAAGCCATCGAAGTCGAGAATAAGGCCGCAAAAACGTATACGAAAGGATTTGAGAAATCGCAAGTCAAGGAAATGCAAAAGAAATAAATGTGAATAAAAGACAAGCAAAACTTTGTATGGCTTCTAGTAATAAGTCCTTCGAATTTGGAAATTGAAAGCGAAGTTTAAATGTAACCTTTAAATCTAGATTGCTGAACTAGTTTGGCTTCATAATACTCATTTGAAACGTTAAAAGTACCAGAAGTTATTATGTATTTGCCCATTTGCCGGCATTTTCATAGCTACGAGGGTTCATGAAATTTAAGAAAGACTATTTAAATAATTTTACCATAGCAACCATGATAGGTAATGTTTAAATAATTGTTTCATACCTCGTTTTTCTCTTCATACTTTCATTTATTTAGAAACAAGATCCCTGAAACGGTATGGACCGGCGCATAAAAAGTGAAATTGCTCCAATGAAGACTAAAGGTCAGTGTTCTGCTGGAAAAGTTTACGTAACTTTTTTTTTTTTTTTTTTGGGGGGGGGAGGGGGAATTCATATGGTTTTGTAAGCATCGATTTTCTTCATGACTAACGCACAATTAATTCAGTACACAATAATGAACTTTTGTAGAAGATTAAAGCACCATATCTGTCCAAAAGTCATTCCCATTACTATCCTCAAAGGTCATCTCTTGGACAATGCAGGATGCCACATAATTGGTATAATACACAAAAAAATGTTTAAAATATTCACCAGTTTCTAGATTGGTTGTTTCTCGGATTTAAATCGAACACAATTGGCTCCGAATATGCCTGGATTTTTTTTGACCATACAGTAACATAATTTTTTTTTAATTCTTCCGAAAAAGGAGTGGCTCTTAAAATATGATATGTAGAAAAATAATATTGATTTAATTTTGGTAAGTAGTCTTTTAGAAAGAGATATTGTAAAAAAAAAAAGTCTGGTTTATATTTGATCTAATGTCGTATTTCATTTCTTTATTTACGAATCTTCAAATCTTAAGAAATACTTTCAATAGTGAAAAAATTAAGCAAGTATATACATATATTTCCTTTATGTCCTTAATCTTTTTTAAATACATTTTATAATCTGGTATGGCAGTTTAGAAATCTGATTTAGAAAGTAGGCTATGCATTCACATTCGTTTAGAGCTTTAAACATCTTAAGTAATGTTTTCTTTCCACAGATGCCGATGGTCTTCACGATCTGATGTGCAACCACGGACGTGCAACCGATCTTTTCATCTCCAGCATCATGAACAGCGAATGTGAGCTTCTTGGTGCCCAATGTGAGACCTGGGAAGGATTCATCGAAGGAAAATGTGGAAACTGCGATACAAAACAAGGACAACTGTGCATTCCAATGGGTATAAATTCCATTCGATTCGCAGGTTTCATTCAGAAAGACAAGTCCCTAAACTTTTATTTGAACACAACCGACACGGAGCCCTATTGTAAACATTGAAAAGTAGCTCCTCACTGAAAATATGCCAACAGCATTTATTTGGAGATAAATGACACATTTAGGCGATAATATTAGCAACATAGCACCGATTCGTCTGTAGATATTTTATACCAAATAAAGAAATTTTATTAGGATTTTTAATGCTCATTTAATTTAATATAACTTATACACTCATATCACAGCAGTAAATGGAACATTATTTTTATCCTTTTTTGTATAGAATGATTTTGTAAAAATAAAAAATCATTTGATAATGGCTTCATTTAGTATTTTGATTCAAATGGTACTAGAAAAACTGTATTTCTGTCAAATATATTGAAATAAAATTTTTAAATCACAATAAATAGAATTTATAATGCAGCTTTTATGCTAAATTCTTAAATTGAAATTTTTTTGAAAACATATGATTTGACTATTTAAATTTTTTTTCATGAAAATATTGCAACTTTATTTAACTCAGAAAGTGATAAAGGTGCTTGAATTCATTTAATTTTCAATGGTAGAGTTAACAAAGTGTTAATTGCCTTTCCTTCAACCATACTGTAGCTCAAATTTGTCTGAAGCTAATTACTTAAAATGTAATTGTGATGCATCACATGCAAATACCTGAATTTTTCTGCAGAAGTATTATTAGACTTCAGTTCCATGAAATATGTGTACTCATCAGAATATTTTAGCAAAGGTTAGTGGACAGCAAAGATCTAATGAATAGCTTGGTTAAATTAAATTCAACAACCTTGTGTTCATGATTCTTCTTTTAAATGAAATTAATTTACCTTCTCATCACACACAGAATTAAGATATAAATTCTCTCTGTGTGTGTGCGTGTGTTTGATTGAAAATGTTTTACTATGACTAAAATTAAGTTTTAACACCAATTACAAGAAATAGAACTCACCCAGGAGCCGACACGATTTTAAAGACCGGAAAAACCGGCAAAAGAATAATTTAAATAGTGGTAAAAATATTTTTAAGAATCGGAGGAGAAAAGTAATTTCGCCGAAGCATTCATTATTTTTTGCTCTTTCAGATGCACTTTATTGCATTCAAATAGATCAAAAAGTAAAGATATGATAATTAAAGTCGAAATTCCATAGGATTAACGTTGCGTCATGAAATCAAAATGGCGGGTAGACTGAAGCCTAAAGCTGCTTCACAGTTAATTTCAAAATATTCCGGTTTGCTTATCGTCTGATATGCCGAATTAAGGAAAGAAAATTTCTTTCAATACCTTGATAAATCATAGAATAGCACATTTTGCATCCTGTAGTCGTAGTCGAATATCTGTCTTAAGGTAACTGCTTCTAGACAATGTTTCTTTTTTCCAAGAATAGTGAAGATCTAAAAACCGCAATACATTAAAGACGTTTTAATGTCGTCTTTTCACGTAGTATAATTAATTATTCAAATTAGGAATACATAACAAGTGGTTCCGATAAACTTAACTCGTATTCCGGTTATCAAAGCGTCACAACAGTTCAAAAACACAATATAATAGAAAAAAGACGCACCAAGAAGCATGTACCAAACAGAATGAAAATCGATAGATGTGATGTACATGTATTGAAAATGAAACGCTAACAGTATCATTGGAGGAGTTCATTCAGGAAATACAGCAATCAAATCAAACAAAAAAAAAAAAAAAAAAATCAATAATATGTTGCCCCACTAATGACACTGATACAAGTTGTTATCGGCTGGGCATTGACTTCTAGGGTTGGAGGATGTCTGCAGGTGGGATTGCGTGTCATACACGATCCAATTACACAGTTTTATACAGAAAATGTTTTGTAAGATCTGGCATTATCTTGCTGAAAAATAAGTCTAGGGTACTGCAAAAGGAACGGTAGCAAAACAGGTTTCAGAATGTCATCGACGTACCACTGTGCTGTAAATGTGCCTCTAATGGCGACCAAATGGGTCCGGCTATCAACAGAAATGGCACACCAGACCATAACTCCTGGTTGAGAGCCTGTGTGGTGTGCAGTATTGAAAGCAGGATCGGCACGCTGCCCTGGGAGTCTTCAGTCGATTATTTTCAAGACACGGAAACGGGATTCGTCGCTAAACACTATACGTCCCCAGTCAGCATCATTCCAACTTGATCGAGCCAAGCACCACTGTAATCTGGCTCAATAGTGTGCAGGTGTGAGTGGCAGGTGGAGTAGCGGGCGGTGCGACCATAGATTTTGCTCTATCAGCCGTTTGTAAAAGGTCATGGTGGGCACTCGTGTGCGAGTCGCACGTCTGATGGTTAAAAACGATGAATAAGGCTCTGTGACAGCTGATCTGACAATCACTCTGTCCTCCCGATCTACTGTGGTCCCAGATCGACCGCTACGACCATGACGCTGAAATCAGCCCCCCCCCCCCAATTCATGCCAGCCTCTTCTAATCGCTGTATCGTTTCGACCCATATGACGAGCGATTCTCCGATTTGCTCAACCTGCCACTTTCAAACTCTGACAGTTGCTCGTAATGAGATCGAATCCAGGGGAGACATTTTTTTTCAGTCGTTGAAAGGTATCCTAAATCGCAATGCAACAGAAAATTTGACCATCAGATTGAGAATCGCTTCATATATACACCTGCTAAGTGCGCAGTTCCGATGCGCTGTAGTTCCCCTATTCATCCATTGGACACCATATTTTAATTATTTGCATGTTCAGTCGAAATACGATGTCTTTAGTCGAAATTTCAGTACAATCGGGCAATTCCTTCTAGGTGCGTCGTTTTTTTTTTTTTTTTAAATTGTAGTGTGTACTTGAATTTCAAGGTAAATGAGAGCACTAAGATGATTAGAGATTTAAAAAATTACAAGATGAATTACTTGTTTATTAAATTGAAAAGGTACCAGGGAATTATGCGATTATCTGTAAGAAACTTTATGTTGATTTGACGTGTAAGCATTTAATTAATAAAAATGCATTTTTTTCAAAAGAATAACAGTGTTAGAGAAATTACTAATAGAATTAAAGCTTTGAATTGAAAAAAATAGATTATACTTTTAATTTGTTAAAATTTCGTCACTTATTTCTAACTCTTACACTTCCTAATCAATTTAGAATTCTGACTAATAGTTCAATTACATATATTACCATAGCTGGAAAAATCTCACAAAATACTGTTGATAGTTTTGATAAGACTGCTATTCTTTAAAGAAGTTATGTGGCAGCTACACAGTGAGGAATTACGAAACAACATTCGGTCACTTTAGGTTTGATTCCTATAGTTTGACACACACACACAAAAAAAAAAAATTGCTTCTCATATTCAATAACATCTCTGTTTATAACTTCATATTTCTCTTCGAATTTTTAAATGTGGACAGATGTCTAGTTTGAAAATGTCTTTATACACTGAAAGTGCGACATACGACACTTTCAAGACGTAATACACATGCAGAACGATCCTTTTGTTGTGCGAATCCATAATCATTTGTCTATGTGTCATGAAAGTAACCTATAGTGCCAGAAGTGCATCAAACTGAATTCTACTTTCGCCTGAAATCAAAGGCGAGAAAATGCGTTAGGCGCACAAAGGAGAAACAGGGCGATATTTATCTTTATCTAATAACTTTATAGAGTGCCACTGAGAATAGTACTGCGTGGCATACGTTGCTGAATCCTGATCTAGAGCGACCTTTTCAATAATGCTCTTTTCCCAGTATACAAACTCCTATTTATAATCAGATAATCTGCCTTTTAATTTTAAAGATTTAACAGTTGTTCTATCTTTTTTCAGCTTAGTTTAATTGGTCTCAAGTTATGTATTTCATTATATCCCAGGAATACTTGTGACGTTGGGCTATTCGTGATTTTCTCTTCACCAACCATGGGAACTTTAATTGAGATTGATGGCATAAAATAACAATTTCTTCCCAACCAAAATGAAACGTGATTATGCTAATTAGAGGCAGGTGGAAATAGAGTGAAGTGAGTTAGATATGACGGTATTTAAGAAAAGGGAAATTTAGAGGATGGAGGACGAGTGGGATTAGCGCTGAGTGTATGCCTTGCATGATAAATGATATCAAGAGTTGTTACGGGCGGTAACAGTCGCGGAGGATTTGAGAAATCAAGACAACCTCAACTGGAGAGGTTTTGGTAAGAGAGTATTATTTCAATAATAGTCGAAGGTAGAAGTGCTTCTCCACATACTGCCCACTTATCTACTTCCATTCATCTCGCAATACCGTATTCTCAAAATGTTTCAAAGAAAATTCTTGTTATTCTAATTTCGCTCTTTTTTTCACTGGGATTTTTTTCTGCCTAACGAATCCAATTCTCTCAAGTCTGATATTTTTTTTTCTCGGTTTGTAAGTAGAGAATGACCAAGTAGTGATTTTCTAATTTTAATCAGATTCTATGAATAATTTTCTCATAATTTATTCTGAATGTGTACTTATTGTTGTACGTATATCGTGAAGATTTGTCTCACAATAACAAACTCAATAAAATATGTATTTTATCACACAAAATCTTTTTCAAAAAGACAAAGTTTGTTGCTTACGGAAGAATCAATTATATTGAGTTCTGCTAATTTCTGTCAAATGTGAAAATCATAAATTCTAGATTCTTCAGCAAATATTTTTCTGATCACTAGTTTCCATTATAAAACTAAATTTTGCATAACTGCACAATTTAATTGAATACTTATCATGAAATTCGGTCATTTTGTGTCCTCCAAAGAGCCAATGAGTTACAATTTCCTTCCAAATGCTTTTCAATCCAATAATTTTTGCAACATATTTAGAAATGTAACTTTTTTGGTTCTCAATGTCCAATATCGCCCTTGCTAGTTGTTTTGAACTGCCATTATCAGTATAAACAGTAAACGTTTGTGCAAAAATTCTCATTTGCCTTTATTTGTTTGATATGTACCAATTCCTTTCGTAGCTTTCCCTTTTTTTGTTGATAAAAAAAAATCGTTTATTTAGCCGGCGCAAGCGATACATTCACCAAAAATGGTACAACAGACGCCAAACGGAATATCTGTGTGTTGTTGTCAATTTTAGATGAAATTAACATCGCACTGGAAGCAACACGGGGGCTATTGGTGACGGACCTCGAAATTTTGAACCTTTGTCAAGTGACGAGGACGACATCTGAGCTGGCACCTCTCTCCTAACTTCCACACCACGCAAACGGGAGGACTTTGAGCCCCGACTACACGGCGGGTCTTTGGTAGTCAAGGATCAAATCCGCGACTGAACGAAAACCGCCGGTCACGACTTGGAATGTATGTTCTTGAGTCCCAACTTCTTAACAGGAGCTTCTACTCTGTGGAAAGTAAAAATAATCGTAAGGTAAAGAAAAAGTAATAGTGTGAGTGAGTGTAAAGTTTATTGGCGCAAGAGCCAGATATAGCCATGCTGCGCCAAACAAGATTAAACTGTGGTCTAGACGTGAAGTTGAAAAAAAAGGTAAAAATGGTTGACAAGGAGGGTCGAAAATAGAGAAGGATCGCTAGGGTATCCCGGGAGTGCGTCACCCGTGTTTACCAAAGACAGTAAACCCCATAGAAAAGAAAAAGATCACTAAGGTGCCTCGGGATCATGATGCCCGTACTTACCTGAAGAAGGCAAGTCCATGAGGTTCCCTGATATAAACCCCAGGGGCAGGGTGCCCGGCTATACCCCCAGACGCTGGGTACCCATTTTAGTCACCTTTTACGACATGCATGAAGAAAAAGTAATGAAGTGGCCGATTACAAAGGAAATCAGTAGGAATGATGAGAGTAAAAATATGAAAAAGTCTGGATCGAAAGCGAGATGTGGAGGGGAGAGTTTCAAGGGTAGGTGAAAGCAGCTTCTCGCGATGCGATTGATCGCTTAGTACCCGAAGCGGAGGAGAGAAGTGGAGTGTGAAGGGAAGGTAGGAGGGGGTTGCTGGTGGGTATGGAAAGTGGAGGGGTGGCTGGCGAAGGAGAGTAAGGGCGGGAGTGGTAGGAAAGTTCGTGGTGAAAATAAAAATGGAAAGTAAGATAGTATGGCGGTATCCGAAACCATGACCACTAGGCTACCGCGGCCACGTGTTGTCGCCAATTAAGTCTGCATGGCGAGATTTGAGTCGGAGTAATGGAAAAGTACTAAAAACTCTACGATGTAATCAAGCACTACATTCAGTTCTTGTTTTATTCTTTGGGCAATAACGCAATATATTTTGTGGTTTTGAAACAGTTGAGAGACAAGCAGCTTTTCGCAACATACGAGCATTTTTCCTTTCTTCCAAAAAGGGATTCCTAGAAAATTTACAGTCGTTCGAACAATGAATCACATAATGTACTAGTTTTTGATTTGTCTGTTTTCCCTCAACTGGCGTCGTTGACAACTCGTTTGCAGACGAATAAATCTTTTTATTTTGTTTATTATTTGAGTTCCGATCTCGCGAAATGTTCGTTCTCATATCCTGTCTGCGATTACATAATTTAAAAAAAAAAAAGATTTATTTGTAGATTAATTTTGCCCATGCGCTATAAAGAATTCAGAGTCCGATATTTAGGTTGACAGGCTTTACTGGAGCTCCTGAGCCAACGACTCTAAATCTCCATATCAGAGCAGTTTGGGATGCTTGACTTTGGCTTTTTCCAGCCCAAAATTGCATAAAAGATATTTTGGATGGCTTTATAGTATAAAATTAATTTGTCAGAGTGATTTAAAAGGATGAAAAAATTAAGTGAAAGAGAGTTTTTAAAGTATTGGATTTAACCTTTTTTTCCCCCCCTTTTCGGAGAAAGGGTAGGTGAAGGGGTGAAAGCAGTTTACCAATGGGATTGCTGCTTATATGTTAGTGTGTGTTTTCAGAGTGAGAAGGTATCCTGGTTTGTATGAGAGTTGTGATTGGTCGGCTTGGTGTGAGGTGGGCGATTCAGAATGGGAATATTTTTATTTTAAAAGATTTTGGGAAATTAAAGTGAATTTAATAAGAATCGAGTAAAACATTTTTGGGTCTTCTAATAGCTGGGTCAGGGTCATAGTTTGAGATGTTTGTAATATGTTGTTATTTATGTTCATGAGATTATTAAAGAAGTTAAAGGATGTTTTTTGTATGAACTTTTTTACTGCTGGGAAGTTAATTGAGTTATAAATGTCTGTATTTCTCATGAACCATCTAGCATTTACAATTTGTCTAATAATGTTATTTTGTGCTTTTTCAAGTTTATTAAGGTGTGTGTTTGCAGCAAAACCCAAACGGCACAACTGTAGGTGAGAATAGGTTAGGTTGAATATAACCACCACTGTACTAGAAACAGATTAGTAGAGTGCATACTCGAACACGATAAGTTTTAGACGTAATATTATAAATATAATTTTTTCTTAATATTTTATTTAATTTTACTATTTAAATGCCTTTATCAAATTTTTTTCTTTTTAGATGATAGTTTCATAGATGGAGTTGCTTCACTTTCATTTTTAAATTTCGCTATTAACTATTTATGATTTTGTAAGTTTTTTTTTTTTCATAATTTTTGTTTTAATATTCCTTGTTAACTGTCATGGCTTTTGATTGGTTACTTCCCGAGTTTAGAGTTGAAAAAATTCAATTTATCTTATGTAAATCTCTAGATTTGTTTTCATTTCTTTGTATTACCGAAAGTAATGTTTTTTAATTTCCATTTCTTTCAATATTGACGAATTTTTAATCGCTAAATATCTTGAACTGACACAAAAGAAACATTATATCAGTGTCCAAAAAAATACTTGAACAAGCATGAAATTTCAATAGTTATAACAGCAGTAGATACAAAGGTTTTGCAAATTTTATTTAAGGATAAAGTACACTTGTGTGTGTGGTACACATATCATTCATTGTGTGTCTTACATAGAACACATCTAGTAGTAAAATATCTGAATAACGTTCTTCATAATTCATTACAGTTGTGTTTTAAATCAATTGATCAAATTAGAGCTCAACCTCTTAAACCACGACAGTTTGATAAACTTTGCGAGGAAAATGATGAGCTATCAAACCAATTATTATTACACAGCGAGATACGATAATTGTCAAGAGAGGCATGCTTACAAAAACTTCTATAAACAGTTACAGAATTTCCTACTCAAATTAATCCAACCTTAAGTGAAGAATTGTAAAATAAAACAATATTTTTTATGTGGCAGATGTATTTGCAAAGTTCAATGATATTCAAACGTCACCAGGGAAGAGATATTACATTAATTTAAGCACGGACAATTATTTTAAGCTTTCAGGTAATATTAAACTTGTTAAAGACTTCATTGTTACGTAAAGATTTTCAATACATTTCAAATGTACGACAATTGGTTATGACCGACGTAGAATTGGAAATATATACAAATCATCTCCAGAAATTAAGCGATGATTTTAAATTACGCTTTAGGGATATTGAAAATAACGAGTCATTAGTAAGATGAAATCATTGAGTTATTAGCTGACCTTAAAGAAAAGATGCTTTTCAATAATTTAACTGAGTAAATTTTGTACAAATATAAATATGCAAAAATTGTAATACGGCATTCCCTTTTTAATTGCATTCCCAAGTCCATATATGTTTGAATCTCTCTTCAGTCATGCTAATTCTAATTTAACAAAGAGAAATAAATAGAATACGGAGATCCGAGGCGAAATGCGATTGAAATTAACAAATTTCGAGCCAAGTTCAGTTTATATTAACGTCGTACAAGAAGCAAAATGAGGGCTATTGGCGACGGATCTAGTAATTTTGAACCTCGGTCAAGTGGCGCGGACATCTAAGCTGGCACCCCCTTCTCCTAACTTCCACACCAAGCCAACGGGAGGACATCAGCCCCGACTACATGGTGGATCTTTAGCGGTGAAGGCTCGAACCCGCGACTGATCGAAAAACGCCGGCCACGAATTCAAAGCCACGACCACTTAGCTACCGCGGCCAAATAATGCTAATCTAGCTAAAAGTCATCAAACACATCCTTCCCAACGATTTATGCAATATTTGATTTTGTCAAAATCAAAGACTCACCTGTTTCAAAGACAATGATTTATTTTATTTAAGAAGCAGGTAAAAAAATTTCTCTTTTTTTTGTAAATGGAGGGGTCGAAAAGAGTATAAAATTTTTGGAGGTCGATGGTCAAAAAAATTTTGCGGCCCCTATTTTAACATGACTGTTGCTAATAATAGAATCGTTAATTCATTATATATTTACTATTGACCGTTTCTTTTTAAATAGAACATCATTCATCCACGGTTTTAGTAATGTTGTTTCAATAAAGATTGACCGTTTCTTAACGTCGCACTCGGAAGCAACAAGAGACATACCTCGTAATTACGGACCCAGGTCATATGAAGAAGATAACACTACAGATTTGGACATCTGTAGTGTTATCTTTGGACAAAATTTCAATTCAGGTAACACTTTGTTTTCAAAGATCAGAACGACTCGTTTAGCAACAGCTCGGATGCGTTCGTTCCTAGATGAGAGAACGCTAAATAAATCAAAGTTTAACGAAATAAATTTTGCCCATTGTCGATAATGAAGTGCAACCATAATTTGCACAATGCAATGTATGTTACAGAACACATTAGTATGTACGCATAAATATAAAGCCAATTTTTGTGATGAAGATACTTTTTTATTTCCTTTAAGATAAAAATTCAGTTTATCTAAGAAAGAAATTTTGATTTTTTGAGTTTGGCTAACGTGATTAATCTAATTTACAAAGTAGACATGTGTAAAATACGTATCTTAAATTGCTGCGAACCGTGCGTCGTATTGTATACTATACATATTTAATACTATTACCAAAATAAATATACATACATACACAATTCGTTTTTCTTTTCTCTCTCTTTGTCTTTTTCGATTCCACTCAATAAATTAATCTATGTTTGAAAGTCAGTTATACAAATCCATTCCATTGATCACAACACTGCAAATTTTTAGGATGATTCGCTGATGTGTGGATATTTCACTATTTCATAACTATCGACAAACAAATCCAAAACTTGAAAATGAATGTCTTTTTCACATTTTAATAAATCATACACACGCATAATACTTATCAGAGTTTATATTCTCTTACAAAACTTTCGACTTCATTGCCAACAGAAACAAAAAAAAAAAAAATTTTTTTTTCTCCCCGTCTGGCGCCCTCACACATCAAGTTTCGTAGCTGTGGAAGAAGTCATAAGTTAAATTTTTTTCTTCTTTTAAATTTGCTTTTAATAATGGTTTTCAACCCCTCACCCCTCTATATTTGTTTAAGTTTTCCAGGAAATGTGACTACTTCCCCTCGATCTGTTAAAAAAGATGTGCAATATTTTATAAGATTCTCAATACAGTTTAATTCTTTAATTACGTAATTTTTTACACTTCTCCACTAAAGCTATGGTTTCCTAGGAAATACAATTCGTTATATGGGGACTGCAATATTGAGGTGGATGACGTTACTATAACAACGTTGTCTGTGTGAACCAGATAGCGTGGTTTCCTAAACAGTATTGAATGCGAGGAAATAAAGTCACTTGTTTGCATAGACGTTTTGGTGACGTCATCCACCGTAATTAGTCCACTTACTTTAAAATTCATCAGTGTACATAATGGGTACTCTAGATAAATTATAATGATACCAAAAAGAGACGTAACGAACGGAAGGAAAACAAAATGGCCAAGCTACATCGAATCAATGTTAATCGAGGAAGCGTCAAACGAAGTATAACTGCATAGGAAAGCGTCTAATACAAAATGAGTACATGATTCACGAGATATCCTCTCAAAGCTTTTATGCCACGCCAACGCAAGGACTTCGGTTTATCGACAAATTAAACGGGCATCAAACGCTTTATACAAAGATTAATTTATGGAAATGCGAATCAAACCCTCTGCTCTTCTGAAACAACACATGGAGTGAACTTGCGACCATGAACATTCGGCTACCACGACCGCATGAATATTATGTAGAAAGTGCGTAAAAAATCCTTGAAACATATGAATATGTTAGAGTGGATCAAACGGAAAAGGAATAATAATCAGTTTTAATATATCCAAGAGTGACGACAAGTTTAGAATTAAAGGGGAAAGTAATGGACTTGCGCGGTGGCACATGAAATACGCCGACGATAGGTCATCATCATTGTCTGACCAGAAATAGGTTATAATTGTCTTTACGTCATTTTTTAGGCATCGTTCTGAGGACAATTTTCAGAAAATGATTGCGGCAGGTGATGAAATTTTATGTTGTCATCTCTTATAACCAAAAAGCAAACCACAGAGCCAACAGTGGAAACAATCGAACTCACCAGTCCAAGATAGCGCCGAGTCGTGAATAAATCATGCTGAGGTCTAGTTTCGACCAGAAAGGATTGCTTTATACTAAGTTTAAGGATCATGATCGAACGATCAACGCTGCTGAATGTAATATCTTGCTAAAAATAAATAAATATATAAAATAAAAAAGTTAAGCGGCATGATCTGGAGTAGTTTTGCTCTATGACAACGCGCTGTCACATACAGCAGCTTTTACCTACAACACGTCGACGAAATTTCGTTGGAGAGTGGTAGCATAACCAGCATCTATCTCCATGTGACTTTTAGTCAGCTAGAATAGGCTTTGAAAGATTCCCGTGTTTTTATGGACAATGTTCGAAACTGGTTCCGATCTCATCCAAAGGATAAATCTACGCGTAAGGCATTAATCGCTAATTAGATTATTTCATTCTGAGTTTCCTGTTCCATTTGATGAAACCTTATAATAGTCAAATTGATTAACCATAAAATTTTCTAGGAACATGGTCACGTCGGCTCCAAAGCCTGAAAGGTTATTCCGCTCATCTTCGAAAGAAGAGCTTGTTTGCTCCTATTCAAGAATGAACGGATTGTAATTGTCATTAGAACATCTTACATTCTTTGGGGGAGGAGGAAATTACTTTTAAAAATGACAACTATAATTTCAATAAAATCTGAAATTAAATCAGTTCACTGTAATTCGGAATCTCCGGATCGGTCTGCGCCATGCGTGCCACACACGCGGCACTCAATTATCATTTCTTCCTCTAACATAACGAAACAAAAATGGCGCCTTTCATGCCAACAAAGTATACATCACAACCGGAAGTATAAATAATCCGCCTATTAACAGCTAACAAAAAAAAAAAAAAAAAAAAAATTGATAGATATGTTGAAAGATATATCTCAAGTGAATTTTTTTTTAAATTTTGGAAAAGAGCAGAATACTAAACTTGAATCGGAAATTACTGTGTCATGAAATCATGACTGTAGGTTATAAAAGATTTTTTTTTTAAAAAAAAAAATGCATAATTTACATGAACTTTACAGATAGCAGTAAATTTCGTATTATATAACGGAGTTCAAACTTTACTGTACTCTTTTCAAGGTCGCTAGTTTTCAGAAAAACAATTTCTACATGACAAATGATTTGTTTTACAAAGAAACTATTTGTGGGGTCAAAACACTTATCAGGTGTTTCCTAGGAGAGTAAATGGGATAAAATTTTGGAATTAAGTCACGATTCTATTTTAGGGAATCGTATATGAATTCGAAAAACTAAAGAGTTATAAATGAAAGATTAATGAAGGGGGAAATTATAAGAAAATTGAAATTTTCACTGAAAATTTTAAAGTTTGTCCCCTTTCTTTTGACCTACTTAAAACGTTGTTAATTTCACACATGTCGTTTTTTCTATTTGACACCCTAGGTCTAAGCCAATAATTTTTTTTAAAAAAAAAAATTTGAGACGTGACCCACCAAATTGCATAACATTTGTTTTCACCACGTTTTTAAGTTATTTTCTTCATCAAAATCTTTCAATAACTATGAATGTGAGGAAGAAAAGAAGGATAAGAAACTTTAAGAAATATTCAAGGAAAAATCACAATACCTTAATTATGCCTCCAATCGTGATGCTCGAGTTTAAAGGTACAAGAACCAAATGTGGCTATGCTGCACCAAACAAAGTAAAGTTGCGACTTCATTTTAGTTTAGTTTTTATTAACAACGCTCCCAGAAGCAACACGATGGCTATTGGCGACGGACCTCGTAATTTTGAACCACGGCCAAGTGACAAGGACGACACCTGAGCTGGCACCCCCTGTCCTAACATCCACACAACGCCAACGCTAGGTCTTTGGGCCCCAACAGATTTAACGTGCATCAGCTGCGGCAACACGGCGGGTCTTTAGCGGCCAATGTTTAGTTTAGTTTTTTTTTTTATTAACGTCGCACTAGAAGCAACATGAGGGCTATTGGCGACGGAACTCGTAATTTTGAACCACGGTCAAGTGATGATTAGTGGCCAAGGATCGAACCCGTGACTGAACGAAAACCGTCGGTCACGAATCCGAAGCCATGATCACTAAGCTACCGCGGCCACCAAAGCTGCGATCTAGGTTTGTGAAAAAAGTAGAGTAATAGTAATGAAATGGTGCAAGAACCAGACATAGCCATGCTATACTGAACAAGGTAATGCTGTGATCTAGACGTAAGAAAAAATTGAAGACAAATAAGCGAGTGATAGTATTTTAATATCCTAACGTGACCATGCTGCATCAAAAAGCAGTGATCTAGATGTGTGAAAGAAGAGAAAAAAGGTTTTTAAAAAAAGACTGAAAAGGAGGAGGGTCAAAAATAGAGAAGGATTGCTAGGAAATCCTGGGGACACGTCATTCGCGTTTAGCAAAGACAGTAAATCTCATGGGATAGAAAATGATCACTAGTGTGCCTTGGAGTCATGATACCCATACGTACCTAAAGGAGAGTCCCTGTGGTTCCCTGATATAATCCCCAGGGGCAGTGTGCCCTCCCGTATCCCCAGACACTGAGTACCCATTTTAATCGCCTCTTACAACATGCATGAGCTACAGTGGGTGAGTGAGTGAGTGAATGTAAAGTTTATTGGCGCAAGAGCCAGATATGGCTATGCTGCGCCAAACAAGATTAAACTGTGGTCTAGACAGAGCTACAGTGGGACCATTCTTTCACACCCTGTCACTACATAGGTGTACACTTCCAATCGCTTTTAATAAATGGCACACAGTGCACCAATGTCTCAATGAAAAATGCAATAAAACAACTTTAAGTGGACTTTTGTTGTCCACACAGTAGATGTCTTTATCCTCTGTAAAAAGGATTCATGTTCAATCAGCTCAATAAAACGATTTTTTTTAAAGTTTTATTTTTGTTTCATTTTTTCCAGTCTCTGGTTAACCTGCATTGGCTCTGATTCCAATTAATGAGACTCAAAGTGGTTTTACTGTAATGAACAATCAAGTACAGTTATCATAAAAAAAGGCATCACCTTAATTACTTTTGCAATGCTCACAGCAGCAGGACAACAATGGTATAAATCTTAATTTTTAACCCTTGTGAGCTTGATTATTGATACATACTAGGGATGGGCATAGAAGTCGAATATGAGCTGAACTCTGTTTTTCCATGCAACTATGATAGCCTAATAGTCAGGGTTTATTTGTTTTTGTTGAGTTAGTGGGTTCAAACCCTGATGCTACTAAGGAGCCACTGTGTAATGGGAAAGGGTGATGCATGTCTAACCTGATCAAGGTGTCCCAGCACTCGGATTTAGTTTTAAAAGTAATGAAACTAATAAGATTACATTAATGGAGATTTTTCAAAATTACAAATTACATAACTGAATTACTTCCCCATGAAAATTTTATTATCCATTTTAAGCTTAAGAATATAGAATATTTTTTTAATCCAAAGGATATGTTCATATATATAACGACTTATGTATGTATATATTTCATGAACTTTAAAACTTAAAAAAACAAAACAAACATTTGACATCTTGCATAAATCCATTATGTATTATATAAAATAAAAATGTACTGAAAATATAACCTGATTGCTACAAATCAAATAACTGCAACGTTTGAATATTGTTTCCAATAGTAGAAACATTAAAATTTTGGCATATTTATGAGCTGAAATTATAATTTTACTTTTTTAAAAATTTCAGATTTGTAAGATTAACTTATAAGTGTTGAAATTCAACATATATTCTGAACAATTAAATGCCAAATACAAAATAAATAAAACAGCTAATGAGATTATATAAATTTAAAAATTTTGTAAGCTATTTTTTAAAAATGTTTTTCTTCCTTTTATCTTTTAAAATTTTATTAGATGTAAATACTCAATGAATAAGGCAAACAAAAATTTTAAAAATAGTTATTACTCTTATTTAATGGAAGGAAAGCTGTATGTATTGCCACAATATAAACATGCATCAAAGAATCAAAAGTTTTTTAGAGGGAAAATGACATTTTTCTATTCAAAAGAGATAAAATGTTTATAGTTTTTTTAATAATGAAAATTTACTATAATCTCTAGATAAATCCATACAAATTGTTATCATACTTTTTACTTCCAGATACTAGAAGCAAAAGTCCAAGGAGACAAAATTCTGATTTTCAATAATTAACATGTTGCTTAAAATTAATTTTCCTTAGGTGAAATATTTGTCAGCAAATAAATGTTAATATTTTGCTAATTTTTTTCACGCCTTTTTAATGTAAATTATAAGTGTTAATAATATTTTGTTAATTTTTTATGCCTTTTTAATGTAAATTATAAATGTACATTTTGTATTTAATCAATATTAACACATCAATAAAATTAGGTGTCTAAATAAATTGATAATAAAATAAATATATAAATGTAGAACATTTTAATAAACTTTCACAGTTAAAAGTTTTTGTTCTAATTTTATTTTAGAGTAAGAATACACTATAAAGTTAAACAAATCCTGAAATTTTATGCAATAAAAATTATTTAATACAATATTAAATCTATGCTATTTATTCTGAAACAGTTCAATATAGTTTATGAAGTTCAATTCCTATGTTTTTTCTAAAAAAAAAAAGATTTTGTTATACTATGTTTTCCTGATAGATATTTTTTGGCAGCTTCAAACTGATCCAAAAATTTAACATTTATATTCATTCAAAATCAGGAGTGTGTAAACTTTTTGCTTCCCTTAGAAACGTTGGAAGAAGACTAGTTGTTCGAGAATCACACAAAAACCTCCTTCTAAATATAAAACAATAGTAATAGTTCATGGGAAAAAAAAAAAGAAGGAAGTAATTTAAATTTAATTTATGATGTTTGAATAATAAAGGCTGCAAAATGTATTAAATATTCTAGTGCTAATTTTACTCTTAGTGTGCTTTTGAACAATAATCACATGAATAATGAATGAGTATGCAACAAGGAATATTTGTCTTTGGCAAGTATGATTTATCAAAGTCCAATAAAGATACTTCATGAAATTTCTCTTTAAATTGAGTGTCAAGATTGCAACTCTAAGCATTCCATTTGAAAATTTGCTGGTATCGTATCTATGTCAATTACAAACGGAATGGGGGGGGGGGGGTTTTCTTCGAAACCCCTGAAACCTATTCTCAAATTCTTGTATCAAACGGCTAAGTAGGGCTATTTTTATATATTTAGTCTTACCATTTTAAACATTATGTTCAACCAACTTGTTGAAGAGCAAAAAAACTATTGTGTATTTTTTTTTTTTTATCTAACTCCAATTTCATTTGGAACACAATTATGGTTTGAAACATTATAAAACCAAAAGATTTTTACCTTAAAGGTACATCTATTAGATGTAACCGAGCCATCAAATCTCCACAAAATGGCAATTCTGCATGCCAATTGGTATCATCAAGTTCTAGTACACATTTTGCTTTAGAGTTCCATAAACAATTCGATTTCATCACATACCTCATAATTTATTTTTAATACTTGGCCTCCACTAAACTACTTCATTTCTGATAACTACATAATCACCATACTCACTAGGGTATACTATTTCAGAAGTTAAAGTTAAGTATTTTTAATATAAAAAAATGACAGCATAATATATATAAACAAACAGGATACAAATAATACATCTTATTTAAAGTTGCAAAACCCACAAATTCTAAACAAACTTTTTAAGAATCAAATAATTTAAAACAAAGCAAAGTGATAGAAATGCCAAAATTTAGAAAAATGGAAATATTATTACTACTGTTCCATACTCAGAAATGGAATTTGTGTTTATATCAGTAATCAGATCTGACCATCACACTTTAATGAATTGTATTATAATAAGATGGTAACAAAACAAATCCAAAACTCAAGCACAGGAAAGAAAACATAGGAAATTTATTCAATTACACATCAAAATAACAAATTACACTTCAATAAACATCCAAAATATTTAACACCAAATAAAAACCTTAAGTAAAAAAAAAGTTTAATGAAACAAATTATATCACAAAGGTAAGAAAAACTAAAACATAATGAAATATAAAATACTTACCAATGACATCATAAATATAAAACATTGATCCATTTAAACAAGACAAAATCACAAGCATAATGAAATTACTTACCTTATCCGAAAAAAAAAATCTTAAACATAGAGCATTAAAAAGAAAAACAAATACAAACTGAGTAAGCTCTACACAATTTCACACACCATCTTCTTTATTCCATGAATGAATTCACTGCCAAAGTAAAAAATCTGATTGATTGCATTTTAAAAGAAATAAAAATATGTAAAATAAAATTTAATAAAAAAAAAAAACCCTCTGAAATTTATTAATCAAAAACTTATGGAGGAAACCCCCCAATATTTAACAAATTAAAAAAAATAAAAATAGTTATGGCATTAAAAACTGCTTCAAAAATAAAATGGGAGGGAAACAAAATAATGAAAAACAGATAGCAAAAAAACATTACAAATGTTTTGCCATCTAGAGGGGGAAACATTATTTATTCAAAATAATAATAATGATGAAAAAAGTATAAAGAGAGAGGCGGGAATAGAGCTATGAAAAATAAAATAAAGATATAAACAATTTTTTTATAAAAAAATAATGAAACATATATATAAACATACACACATAGATATATACATATACATATGCACACACATACATATATGGAATAAATAAAAAGCAACTATTTTTAAATTAATATCTCAGAATTCTCTATTGTACAAACATTTACATTAGTTTTATTCATATTTAAATTAGATAAAAGAATAAATCTGGTATATATCTGTATAAAAAAAACCTTCCAATATATCTAAATAACTTAAAATTGTTACTTATAAATTTCCATTAAAAGAAATGTAGATAAATATTAGCTGAAGTCTATAATTAGCAAGGTTCCCTTGAGGTATGCCTTTAATTTCTTTATATTTTTTTTCATTATAACTAATATAATTTTCTTTTAATACAAGATATTAAAGAAATTTAAATTTTTCGGAAAATATAGAATTATTAATTTTTAATTCTTTAATAATTAACCAAAATAATCTTAATTACACAAAATTTAATCAATAGAATTAAACAAATCTTCAAAGTCATTTCTACACTAGTGTGCAAAACTTAAACAACTTTTCAGACTGCAGAAATTCTGGGGGGGGGGGGGGCCCCACAATCGGATGGTATGAAATTCAGGTCACAAGGGTACAATGTAGCACTTTTAGTTTAATGAAAGCATAGAAGCAATAAAATGAATTGTACGTATACATTAAGGAACAAAGTAGAAAAAGGTTTTATTCAAAGAATGGCATTAGTAAAAAATATTGTCTGGCCATGAGGAAGAACAACAAACCATCTAACCTCCAGATGGGGAAATGACCTCCCTAACAGCAATAGTTGCATGACATCATCTGTTCATACTCAATACCAAATTACCCAGCAGTTCTTGAGGCAAGAGTTGCCACTCATCAAGGATCATCTGTTTCAGCTATCTTGTGTTTTCTGACGAATATGATCTTACTGCCAGGCATCTCTCCAAAGTACCCCAAACAAGTTCGATGGGATTTAAATAAGAGGAGCACACTGGTCAATCCATTCTGTTTAAATAGAGTAAATATCATTTATCGTAAAATTTTATGTAGTTAATTTCAGAACTATCTTTAATAACAATCTCATCAAAACTATCAACAGTATTTTGTAAAATCTTCCATAAGATTTTTCCAGCTTACCATCATTTTTTTTTTGAATAATTAGTCACAGTTCTAAATTTAATAGGAATTTTTTGAAATTTAGAAGTTAGAAATATATGAGGAAATTTTATCACATTCAAAGTAACTTATTTTTATAATTCAAAGCTTCAATTCTATTAACTATTTCTCTATCACTATTATTAACATTAAAACCGACATTATTAATTAAATACTAAAACATCAAATCAACATAAAGTTTCTTATAAATAATTACATAATTCACTAGCACCTTATCAATAAAAAAAATAATGGATTTATCTTGTAGCTTTTAAAACTCTAATCTTACTGGTCTCATTTGCCTTAAAGTTAAGAAATTTCAATTCTTCATTAATATAAAATTTACATCATTTAAAAGCTTCAACAGGTAAATTATACTTAATTGCCTTAAATATGCTAATATATAAACACATACACTAGTCCTTAGAAAAAATAGAACAACAAATTATTTTATGTAGTTTTAAAAAAACAATAACAACATTAAAACATTATTTCCTTTTAGCTCTATACACTTTTTCAAGCATTTCTCCAACTTTCTTCAACATCTGAAAAGTAAAATTTCTAAAGATCCTTAAAACATAATTGGTTTGGATGACGACTTCTTCGTTTGAAGTGAACCAAAATTAACTGACCCATATTTTTAAATTTGAAAATAATAATAAAAAAATCACTGGGTGCCAAATACAGTAGGTGTAATAATTTGAACTTTAATTTCCTGATTTTGGCCATCGAAACTGCACAAGTGTGCACCTGAGTATTGTCTTGATGGAAAAGGATTTTTTTTTTAATAATCAGTGCAGACGATACCACATACATCCTAAAAAACCATGGCCACCTCCATGCTGGCCAAACTTATTATTTTTACTTCTTCAGAGCCCGTTCACCTTCAAAACCTACTATTTCGACTGTTCCTTTGTCTCTGGAGTGTAATGGTGTATCAAGTTTTCACCCACAGTTATGCCATCAATGCAGAAACTCATCGATTGTTATAAAAAAGCGCCAAAATAGCTTGAGTCAACATTTGAGACACGATTGTGTTCATCTTCTATTGAGAGCAAAAAAGGTAACCATCTTGCTGAGATTTTTTCACACCCAATTTTTCGTGCAAAATTGGAAACATTGTACCTTGCCATATGCCAATGGTCTCACCTATTTTGTACACTTTGATATGTCCATCACTCAAAAACCATATTATGGAATTCGCAATCAATCTGGGAGTTGTCACTTCCACTGGATGTACCGGGCAACCTACATCTTTTGTGGATGCATGGTCACATTTAAACTCATTTAACCAGTCGTTAACATAGGAGCAGATGTGCCATGAACTTCATCCAACTCAACTTTGATCTCTTCTTTTCCATTTTTCTCATTAAACACAAGTTTGCTTCAATAGACAATAAAAATGAAACCATGTGATGAAAATAACAGAGACTGCTGTCTAGTAAGTTATGATGATTATTATAAACAAACCATTTTCAAAGATAGGAATACCATCTCTAGGATTTACTAAGGATTTATTAAAAGTAACACAGAGCAGCCTATTTTTCCTAAAACATTTTTCGGGTGGATCTTAAATTAGCGTACTTCTTGGTGGTTGAGAAAATTCAAAAAGGCGATAAATTGCCAATTTGGTAACCCATCCAAAAAAGTAAAAATCTTGTTTTTGTGGTAACCCTACTATGAAAGGGGATCTCGTTTCTATTCTGATTGATTTATTCTATTTCTATATATTTTATTTCTTTTTTATATTATACTATATATGTTTGAATTTTAATTCTTATTTATATTATACTATTTATCTTTGATTTATTTTAATTGTTATTAATACTATACTATTTGTATTTGATTTAATTCTTATTAATTTTTATTTTATTATATTATACTATTTATATTTGATTTATTCTAATTCTATATTATCTATATATTATATTTCTTATTAATATTATATTATTTATAATACTTAATTATATTATTTTTTAATTTATTTAGTTATATTACTTAATTATTTTACTTTTTAATTTATTACTAATTTAATTAATGCCGAAGAAAGCATTGTGAATGATGATACGTTGTCTTTTGGTCATAATTTCACCGTATTTTCTTACCTTTTTTCAACATTTTGTAGTTATGTTATATATAAGTATATTTATTGAAAAAAATCTTATATTTATTTTATACAATCTTAAGTATATTTATCTAAGTTTTATTGTTTTAAGTAAAATTAAGATCTACCCTATTTCTTATTTTAATGTTTGCCACAAAACGCTGATTTAATAGGTTTTTCGTCTATCGGATAAAATTTCGCCGTTTCTTTAACATTTCTACCGCTTCAGTTCATGTTTTTCTATATTTCACAGTTAACATGTTTTTTGTCCAATGGTCAAAACGCCATTTCGATTACGACTTTGAGAATTCTGCATTTGGCGCCACTTCAGCGCGATTTTAAAAACGCGCCAAGAAGTACGCTAAATTAGGAATCACTACATAAAACAAAATCACTACATAAAAATAACCAAATTGTTTAGCAGGTTTTTTCAGCACATGTGAAAGAGTGCTTGTGAGTGATTTGAAATCAAATTAAAAGGATTTTCACTAGAAGTAGGTGGAATATGTTATCCAGAAAACATTTGATGAGTTGTGAGAAATAGCATGTGATAGGGAGAATGGAAGCAGGACAGACATTGACAACTTGCCACAACGGACTCTTGGAACCGTTGTTTTGCTATGATTGCTAAAAAGAAACAGGCAACTGACATCAGTTTCAAGGGAATTCACTGCAGCAACAGAAACTCTACTATCCAGATTTACTGTCAATGATAGGATGCACAAAAGAGACTCGTATGCAAGGAAACTCGCGATTTGTATTCCACTAACCCGGGCAGCAAAATGAACCTAGGTACAGTAGAGCACAGATCATGATGATCGGAGTACCACGGACTGGAGACACTTTTTACCAATGAATCCTGCTTTTGTTTTGTTAGGAGAGAGATTCCAGACATGTTACAATATGGAGAGAGATTGTGGGTTTATGATGCAAGAATCAAATCTGGCAACACAGAACCAAACATTCATTGATAATTCTCAAATCTTTTACAATTTTTTTAAAACCAAATTAGAAATAAGATAAAAGAGACAGTACATATTCATTATTCATATGCTCTTCCAATCAGATCTTATCAGCAAAAAAAAGTCATTCTTGCTCAACTTTGGCAAGTAGGGAACAAAGGTGCTCAACCTGACTTGAAAGGAACAAGTCCAATAGAATTTTCATCATTTTGGAAGAAGGAAAAAAAAAAGCTTTCCTCTGTAATGAAATAAGATTGATCCAAAGACTTTGAATTAAATAACTGCTAAATTAACATCAATATAAACAAAGATTTGTTTAGAAATTAACATTTTATTCAATATTCAGATGGGAGGGGGTGAAAACAAGACACTCATGTAAAATCGCATTGATCATCAAAGCTGATGCAATTCTATGCAAACTTGCATCAAACCAATTGTTTCGAAACAGTTTAACACAAGAAAGACAGGAGCAATAATTTTGACTCAAAAGAATTTTAAATGATCATTTTAACCATGTTTATTCTTTCTTTTTCTTAAAAATCTGTTGGAAAAAGAAATTTTTCAACGGTTACAAAATATACCTGAAACTGATTCTGGCTTAGAGAAAAAATCCGATTTATCTGCTGAAGAATATATTCCGGAAGATGAAAGTGAATCAGCTTCAGTTGATGAATATTCACTTTTTACACAATCTGCACATAATAATTACTCCTCTGAAGCTGAAAAACTTTTGTTTATAAATTCCGATTGTCAACCAGAAAGTACTTCACAAAGAAATCAAAGACTTGTAATAAGGGGTGAAAAGCGAAGCAGATTTGAGGAAAAAAGTGAAGAACCAGCATCTCTCTCTCAAAATGACCAGAATGAGTATGTAATACAAGTAGATAAAGATAGGACAGTGTGGAGTACAGTCCCTTCCGATTCTCTTTATGCTGGAAGACAGCAGCAGCATAATGTATTGAGAGAAGTTCCTGTGCCAAGCTCATTTACCATTAGGCATGTAACTGTTGGAAACTTAACTAGTGCTTGGAGGCTGTTAATAAACGAAAAGATTCTGCATTTTATATGAAAGTGCACAGAAGCAGAAGCTCCACAGCATTTACAAATTCAGCACTAGAGTATATCTTTAGAAGAATTGGACACTTTTATTTCCTTACTTTATGACAAAGGAGCTTTAATTTGAAAAAAATTTCAATTCACAATTTGTGGTCCATAACTAGGGACCTTAGAGTTTTTCACGAAACAATATCTCATGATAGATTCAAAGAAATCATGAGGTATCTGCATTTTCATATAAAGACAATAAGATTTGAGGAACATTAAACAGATTAACTTGACCAAATATAGGAGGTTAGGAACACATTTATTACAACGTTTTTCTGAATTTCACTTGGTGTGTGTGTGTGTCATCAAATTTTCGATCGTTAATTTAACCAACTTCCCATCAAGCTAGAGCTTTGAAATTTTGGGAATCATTCGTACTGGCCTAACAATGCAATATTTAGACGTTTGCGAGAAGTTTTAACTAATATTTCAATAATTTTAATAAGTCAAAATATTCTTTCCTCTTGGTGCTTTTAGGATTGAGGAAAAAATTTCTTTCCCCCTCTGGGAACACCGGGCACTCCCCACACCACACGAGGCCTCGTAAAACTATTGTACTCACAAAGGGGAGATACTATCTCCCCTTTACTATCTCCGAGATAGTAAGGGTTGCTGACTTTTAGACAGTAATCATTTGCAAGAAAGAAAGTTTCCAATATTTGGCACCATGTCTCATCACAATAATTTTTTCTGAATTCTGGTTCCCATTTTTTTTTTAATAGAATGACTTACAAATTTTCAAATGCATGTTTTGATTTTATGAGTATTATGAATTTTTTAATATGCTCACAAATATCTCTTTTTTAGTAAATTTTAAAGTTAAAAATAACCAACAGTTTTAACTAATATTTCAATAATTTTCTTTAATAAACTTTGCCACCATATAAAAACGTTGTTTTTAAAAACGTTGGTTTTTATATCGAATTATTGAAAACTGTCTTCTGCGTTATAAAGCTAAAGAAACTTAAAGGGAGATGAGTAATTATTTCCAAGTAAAGCACATTGCCCATTCACACAAGTTCAGTGTTAAATTTTGGCTTGCGATTGACGTCAAGATGAAATATTTGTTGAATGGCTTTCCATAATTAGGAAAAAATGGAAGTATTCTAAGTTCTGAAACCATCAGAAAACACATAGTACACTGCTTGGCAGAGCCCTTTTAGAATACTGAAAGAAATATTACGATTGACAATTACATTACATCTTTAAAATTAGCTAAAACATTAAGAAATGAAGGACTTAGCCTCATTTGTACATTGAAATGCATAACGAAAGAAGTACCTGAATCATGTCTAAAAAGGAAAAGATTTATTCTTGCAAAATTATGAAACATAACATCACTGTAACTGCTTATCACGGAAAAAAAAATGTTTTGCTGTTAAGTACCTTGCATCCTACACCAGATGTTGAAAGCAATGAACATAAAACATCAGAAGTTGTTAAATTTTACAATTAAACCAAATAAGGTGTAGAAGCACCTGATCAGATGGCAAAAAAGTATACTACTAAATCTACTTCCATACAGTACAAGATTTTTCATTATTCTTGACTTAGCTGCTATCAATATCTGGGTCATTTATAAGGAAAATATCGTTATAAACATCAAACGCTGTAATTATAGCTGATGAGCTTCGAAAAATTGTTTCCTCTAAGAAATTTTCACATTCCAATTTCACCCCAGGCACAAATAATGCATGCATTATCTCAGAGAGAGAAACAAAACAATGCCAAATTGAATCATGTTTCAATGATAAAGCTTAGTGTTAGAGAGTGAGTGAATGTAAAGATTATTAGCGCAAGAGCCAAATATGGCTATGCTGCGCCAAACAAGATTTAATTGTGGTCTAGATGTAAAGAAATTGAAGAAAAGACAAAAATTGGTTGACAAGAAAGAGGGACGAAAATAGAGAAGGATTGCTTGGGTAACCCGGGAGGTTATCACCCAAAACTTAAGAGTTAGAGACTGCACCAAGGAATAATGTAAGCCATTCCAAAATATTTATACTTTTAAATCATGTTAATATACTCAATCATTAAATGCAATATACATTTAAATATTTTGTGTACTTTAAATATTTATATTTCATTGTGTAGTGTGCTTTGTTTTGTATTTATTATTGCACTTTATGAACAATTTATTGAATACATTGTAATACCTTCAATATGAAAAAAATCATAAAATAGGGCACAAGCAAAGTGCATAATCAATGCGATATAAATAAAAAAAAAATTAGTAGTTGAAGAAATTGTGGAATTTATTTCAGCAAAATATCTTAGGAAAAAAAGTTCTAAATTGCTGAACAAGAGTGGCCAAAATGACCGCTACTCAACTTCCTAGGTATACGAAAAATGCTGTCATTTTAGTGTTAAAGAAACTGTAATGTGCACAGACAACCAGTTGAAGATCAAAAATGAATCACAACAGATTCTCAGGACCGTTATTTGGCAATGATTACTAAAAAGAAACAAGCAATTAAAGAGAGTTCACTGCAGCAACAGAAACTACTATCCAGATTTACTGTCAATGATAGGATGCACAAATGAGACTTGTATGCAAGGAAACTCACGATTTGTATTCCACTAACTTGGGCAGCAAAATGAACCTAAGTACAGTAGAGCACAGATCATGATGATCGGAGTACCACGGACTGGAGACACTTTTTACCAATGAATCCTGCTTTTGTTTTGTTAGGAGAGAGATTCCAGACATGGTACAATATGGAGAGAGATTGTGGGTTTATGATGCAAGAATCAAATCTGGCAACACAGAACCAAACATTCATTGATAATTTTCAAATCTTTTACAATTTTTTTTAAAACCAAATTAGAAATAAGATAAAAGAGACAGTACATATTCATTATTCATATGCTCTTCCAATCAGATCTTATCAGCAAAAAAAAGTCATTCTTGCTCAACTTTGGCAAGTAGGGAACAAATGTGCTCAACCTGACTTGAAAGGAACAAGTCCAATAGAATTTTCGTCATTTTGGAAGAAGGAAAAAAAGCTTTCCTCTGTAATGAAATAAGATTGATCCAAAGATTTGTTTAGAAATTAACATTTTATTCAATATCCAGATGGGAGGAGGTGAAAACAAGACACTCAGTAAAATCGCATTGATCATCAAAGTTGATGCAATTCTAGGCAAACTTACACCAAAACAATTGTTTCGAAAGTTTTCAGGTTTGGTAAAAATGTTTAAGATTTTTCATGAATATCAAAAATTACAATTGCTCAATTTCAATTTACATTCACCATGATATAAATGAAAATAATCAATGCAGATGCAAAAAACTTTTTCCTACTTTTATCTGACATTTCTTAGAAAACTGCTACGTCAAATTTTTCTCTCTTCTTGGAATTTGAAATGTTTTTTGTACTTGTTCTGAAAAGACATTTTCCTCTAAACCCTTAATTTTTTTCTTTTCACTTCATATAAATAACCATTAATTGCATGATTTTTTTTGTACAGTACCTCATATTTTAACCAACAAGGTTTTATGTATTTAATAAACACAGGAATTGATCCAAGTTAAGTGAGTTTAGATCATTTGTAGAATGTTGATGTGCTTTCTGGGGGGGGGGGGGGGGGGGGGGGGGGAGATATAGGCTGATGAATCAGTTATTTTTAACTCAAATTTTAACATTACCGATTTATTCACTTATTTTTCTACATTACTCTAGTTATTACTTTTGAGTAGCTCTTATTTTCAATTTTATACACATTTAACTATGAAACAATTTTATCATTTTTCTCAGAAATTAAAGATGTTTAACAATAAGCAAAATAAAAACAAATAGCATTTCTCATTTAGGAACTACATTGTCTATTATATATTATTTTGCCCAGTCTGATACTTATTTTTAATATGTGTATATTATGGGTGTATGTGGAAGCAACCATTAACATATTAAATAGCAATATTAAATCATAAATATACAAATTCAAAAGAATTTTGAACCAATTTTTTTATACATAAATTTTGAAACTTCTTTACAACTGCAAAGTTGGCTTTCTCTCAAACATTAAGATTTTCTTAGCACAAAAATAAACTCTGAACTACTTATGGTAGATGGTTGATATATTGATAAGTTTATATCGGCCCACCCAGTGTCAACATGTGGCCCGCTGTGATGGGTTACACTAACATAAAAGGACCAAAGAAAATTCAAACACAAGTCATTTGTTTCATATTCCATTACTAACAGTATTCGAGTACATTGATTTAACTCCTGTCATAATTTTTCTACCATATTCTTGTGCAGAAACAATTGCACAGCGGAGCTCATTTTAAAAAGTGTTAGGGCTGTCTTGCATGAGTAAGTGGTACACAATGTATACCTAACCAGCAAACCTGCTGAAGAGATTGACAAGTTGATTGGTTTTATTAACGTGGCAGGCACTAGATGCAACACAAAGGGCATTGGCAATGGACCTAGTAATTTTGAACTTTGGTCAATAACTAAGACAACATCTGAGGCGGATCCACCCTCTCCTAACTCCTACAACCATTCAACAGGAAAAATTTGAGCCACAACATATTTAACATGCACCAGCCTCGGCTACATGGCAGGTCTTTAATGGTATCAAGGCTCAAACCCATAACTCAACAAAAACTGTTGGCTGTGAGTCTGCACTACTAGCACCCCCCCAACCTATTGAAGAGAGTGGGTTGCAATTACTGGACGTGCAGAAAGAATGTGACTAAAGGATCATGCAAAGTAGCAGAAACCAGTCTGTCAGCAGCAAGCATAATATATTTGACCCAGAAGCATTTGGTGCCAGACAGGCTGACAGCTCAATTTCTTTTGATTGCTAAAAATTTAGCACCATCATTGTGTTGTAACTGCAGGGCAGTTTTTCAAATTATATTTTGTACAAAATCTTTTAATTCCATAAAATGCAATTTTCCTTAATTTACTGCTGAATGTTTTTGATTTCTCTAATGGGGTTCAGGAGGTTTAGTCGATTCCAGTTACTTGAGAGGTGAAAGTAGCAGTTTTTAACGTGAGAATTTGAAATGGCAAAATTAAAAAGAAAAATCAAATTTATCAAACACACATATACAATGCAGCCTACCGGAATAAAATGGAATTCCAAATAGGTCCAATAAGTCTTTTAGATTGGGCAAGTCTGGTTTATGTCATAAAGAGAAGTTTGTATACAGTTCTTACTACAATCACATTCAATAATACTATTTGAAATTGAAGCAAATATAAAACTTGGACAAATTATTTTTACATTATTACAGAAACACCATTTTTTTTGTGACTTTTTCACATTTAAGGTAAGAATTTAACAAGCTATGTATTTATATAAGAATAACAGGAATTTGATTACAATAAATATTTAGATCATCTCAGTTTATGTAATCACAGTTCACTACAGAGAATTTTTAGCTTTCAGAATTGATGTGGTTATTTGAATTACTTACAGAATTTTAACACAAATTTATTATAGCCGACAAAAATATAACAAGAATCATTAATTTTTTTAGATTAACATGAAACCTTTATCTATTATTAAATTAATGTTTTTAATGTGTTAAGGAAAAGTAAGGGCTAATTCCCCCCTCTGTTTCAAATATTATAAAAATTCAAATGAATTTTATAGTATTGAATCCTACTGGTGTAAGGTACTGATGAAGATGCTACCTCTCTATGCTAACAATGGGCTAAATTTGTATGATGTCATGGCATAAATAATATCAAAGCTAACAATGCTGCAATTGTTTTCTTACAGCACTTACAGTTTTCTCATACAATTTCATTTAAAATATCACATTGTGTAGCATATATATGTAAAAAATGGAAAATGCAAAAAATAGTCAAACAAAAAAAACCCTTCACTTTCCTTCTTAAAAAAAATCCAGTTAAAATATAAGCATAGTGAAATATGAAATGTAAAATTTTTTAAATCATCTGTCTAGTAATATTGGAGGATTTCCTGCAATGCTGGATATTTACAACAAAATTTCTTATAATTTAAAGATTTAGTGTTTTAATAAAATAGATTATATTAATGTTATATACATATAATACTAAAATAACCAAGTTATCACTTAATATGTTTATAAATGACAATTTTATCCAGTATTATGTTAAAAACAATAAATTTTAAGATCATATTAATGTATATTAAAAATAATTCATGAAACTATTAACAAAATACCTTATACCTAAAAATACTATGAAAACTTAGTAAGGAAATAATGATTGTATACTGTATCATCGTAAAGCCATAAAAATAATTTATATAAATTGCTTAGAAAACAAATTAACTAAAATAATGACAATACAATATACAGTAATCAAACAAACACTTAAATATTGACAATTTCAGAAATAATCTAAAATAACATAAATGCAAGGTATCTATCAATAGTTTACAAATAGAAATATAACATACGATTCACTTATATATGGCAGTGTAATGAGGAGGATAATCTTGACTTGGAACTACTTATCTGAGAATTGAGCTCATTGATTTCAAAGCTAGATATTACGTCAAATCCTGTTATAAGAAAAAAAACCAACCAATTAGAAAATTAAAAATACATAAAATTAAATGGCAACATTAAAAGACCTACATGGTCAACCAATCAGTATTGTTTAAAATAACAATATTGAAGGACATTCAGATGCCAAACATTTTTCGGTACTTTTCTGTTAAAGGAGCCCTTAAAAAAATTGCCGAGTCGTGTGGCGCGAATTTACCTCTCCTGACGCTGTACTACAGCGTTTGCCCACGATATTGCTCTCATTAGGCGAAAAAAAAAATTAACCATTGGTAACCACCCCCTTTAACTGAAAAGTACCAATTCTCTCCCTCCCAATTACATTCTTGATATTTATTCATTTTATTTCAATACTCATACTAATGAAATTCAGTATTCCCCTTCACTAAAGCATTTGAATAATTTTACAAAAAAAAAAAAGGTTAAAAAGAATAATTAAAAAGTAAATACAAATTAGAGAACAGTAAAGCATGTCTTTCTAACATAATTTACAATTAATTTATACATTAATTTAAAATAAATAAATAATGCTCTTTCAACCAAAAAGAGTTAATTGCAGCCAAAACCAACATATTTTCAAACTAATTTATCAATAAAATGGCTTAATAAGCTATAGCACTTAATAGAAACCTTAAAAATTAAATATTCACAAAATTGCTTTTCAATATATGATAAAAGTATTCATTGCAAATATTTTAATAATTAAATACACATATTATGTATAGAGTTAAATATACAAAAAAAATAGAAGAAGTTTTATATATTCTAGAATGACAGAAAAATAAAATTATTAAAAATTTACTTGAATAATAGGTGTCTAATTTAATTACGAAAAACGAGAACAATTTCACTAATTAAGTCCGCAATTAAATATTAGTACATAATGGTTTGGAAGAAAGGGACAATTTTAAGAAACTGAAAGTTACACTTTATTCTTTTCCCATAAAGCTGCTATTTATACTAATTAATTCATGGATGCAAACACCATCATGAATACAATACAAGCGATAGTATATGAATTCGTTTTAAAAATTTCAATATTACATATTTAAAAGGAATGTGTGCAAGGTTTAAAAAGAAATTAAAAATATAGTGAGAATTAGTTTTTAAAAATGTTGAAAAGTGGAAACAATTATAATTTAATAATCAGAAAATTAAAAAAAAATTTTTAATAAAATTAAAAATAGTACATTTCCATATTAAAAGATCGTGCTTTTTTTGCTGCAAATATATATAATTGACAGTCTATTTCAATTGTGTTTCTACAGTAAGGTTGCCATATTGATGCTTCCAGCATATAAAATATGCAAAGATCAATATAAAATAAGAAAAGGATTAGCATATTGCTAAAGACTCTCAACATCTTAAATTTGTCTTTTCGATTTTTAAAATATTGTATTATACTACGTGCTGGAAAGAAAATTCTATTTGACAAATAGTTTGATAATAGATGAATGAATATAGCAGGACCTTTAAATCTGACCAATTCTTTAATCTGAACACTCAAATTTCTATAACAGTACAAATCATTCAATATTTCTGTATAATTGTATAACATCACATACAGTTTCACAGAAGACTAATGCTTCAAAAAGGACAAAACATTCTTAAGTACGAAACTGAAGATTATGTCATAAAAATTAATGGTACTTCCCTGTTATAGCGGCACCTGTCAAATTGCGAATACCCCAAGTTGTTGCCAAATTCATGAAGCCTATCTTGCAGTACAACATACCTTGGTGATACTTCTTAGTCACTTGGCTACATCATCGTTGGGTGCTGCTATAACAGGGAAATACCAAATTAATTATTAAAATGAAAGCAAATGATAATTAAAATACCATATCAATTTCAATATATCTTAAGTAAAATAAGTAATTGTTGTCATAAAAGAGAAAAATTAATCATTCCCCAATAACCTATTTTCAATATCCTCCCCAATTTCTAAGTAATTACTACAAAAAACATACATAATTTGTTTAAACAAATCATAACACCAGACTCTGATATATCATCCAGATTTTGCAAATTCATATCTAATAAATTCAGCTAATAACTATCTAATAAATTTGGTAAAGTATCAGAAAAATAGTCTTTGCACATAGCTTTGTTTACATTTTTATCTTGCATTTTGCTACATAATCAGTATCACATATTGAGATACTTTAATAAATACATTACTATTTTCCATAATTTATGGCAAATATTCCCTTTTCCCCCATAAATGTTAGGAGACTAAGTATAAGGTTAATTAACATTTGTGGCTTTAAAAATGATAGATGTCTTTTCAAAGAAACTCAATCATGATACTTATAAATGTCAAATACCTTTAGAAAATAACAGCACAAATAGTATTTTTAAGACTCAATTTCTACTTTTGCAATGCAATTTACATAGAATTTACACCCATGGATTTATTTATACTAAATTTTTCCGTCAGTATATTGTGACATATAAATATATATATTAAATGGCTTAGTCTCGATATTAAACTTAATATCGACTTAAATATTCGCGGATAAAACAATGAGCTCATCTAACCAGATAAATTGTTTGCAACATATACCACTTTCATTTCAAGGATTCAATATAATTTTCCCTACATTTTTTCATGGAATTAATTATGAATCCAGGTATGTAATAAGTTCAATATTTACCAGTAAAGGAATAAAACTTACAAAACACAACACTGAAGTAACATCAAAGCATTTAACGCCTAGGCTTCAGTATAAAGACTTATGGATTTGGCGAAATTTTTCAGAGAAGTTTTCGAATTTTAAAAACACTTTCGAGAAAAACACATGCTAATGAAACAATTACTTAACAGTAAATCCCTTTTATGCAAATATATGTAAAACAATTTACATAAATAAAATTTCTAAGAATATACAAAATTTAATACCAAAAACTTTCAAAACTTATCCTCGGATTGCATTCACATTTGAGAATTTCAAAAAGTGCCATTCACATCAGTTCAGTTCAGTTTCTATTCATCTGATCAAAAATTATTTCATACTGTAACAAATCGATTATTTTTAAAAACTAATTAATTACAGTTTTCTTCCTTGTATCATTAAGCATTTGATTTCATTTTAAGTAATCAAAATTTCACTTTAAGGCAAAGGCATCCTGTCAACGCAAAAACCTATTTTTGCTTATGAGCCACAGGATTCCTTACACGGTCACTATATATAAAAGACCCCCTCCAACAAGAAAACACAATGTTTAAAATGTATGCTGAAGATATTGCCACACTTGCCAAATATTACCTTCCCAAATAGTATTTTAAGTATCCACAATTAATTTCTATAAACTAGAGCATCGACTCAACAGTAAGAAGTTTATATAAATAATCATTAACAAGTGTAACATTCGTAACAAGTGTAATATTATTACACTTGTTACGAATGTGTGAAAGTATATAACTTTTCAGAATAGCCCAACAAATTTTATGTAAGTTATATAATTATATATAAACCCCAGGTGATGAATTAAACATTGTAGGAGAAAATGTTACATTAATTAGAGATTTAAAGAAGTATACACCACTGAAAAAAATTTTCTTTTTGAAATTTTATTTTTAAACAACATTTTATTAAATTACCGAATAAAAAATAACGCTTGTGGGGAAATCTATAAGATTTCCAGATTACGTATTCATCCTAATGTCGCTGATTAAGGGCTATTTGTAGATAAAGTTTAAAAATTAAAACTTTACCTTGGGACTTCTCCTTGCCTCTTATTGGAAAATTAAAGCTTCATCTTGCGTCCGTGGAAGCCGAGTGTCAAGATCACGAGTTCATGGTCTTCGTTGTTTTCTTCGCTCCACGTGTTCGAGTCCCGATTCAGTTAAAAAGCTATTGGCTTAACTTTTCGGAGCTTAAAATCCTTGTGTAGCCGTATTATGAAAGATAGGATAGCCAGTTTAGATGTCAATCTCGGTATTTCAAAATTGCGAGATCGGAAGCCAATAACCATCCTATTGCTTCTAAGCGTGACGTTAATAAAAACAATCGAATCCAATATATTTTCCGTTTCACAAGTCTCAACATTGATTCAACAAGTCTCAAGATTGCATGCCAGTCTATTCATACATATCACTGCTGTCAACTTTTATTTTTATAGATGATTTCTTTAAAAGTTACATATTTGTTAACCATATTAACTCGCATGAATGTAAACATGTACTTCATTTAAAATTATCAATACATTAAATAATTCGAAATAAAAACCAACGTTTTTAAAAACAACGTTTTTAAAAACAACGTTTTTATATGGTGGCAAAGTTTATTAAAGAAAATTATTGAAATATTAGTTGAAACTGGTCACAAATATCTAAATATTGCATTGTTAGGCAAATAAGAACGGTTCCCAAAATTTCAGAGCTCTAGCTTCATGGGAAGTTGGTTAAATTAATGATAGAAAATTTGATGACACACAGACAGACACACACCAAGTGAAATACATAAAAACGTTAAAACTAACTAAAATTAATTAATCCTGTAAATTAAATGGTTGAAATACAGTTTAGTCAAACCACTCTTGGAGACAGGAATTATTTGGCGGTATTTTGCCAAATGTTGCTAAATTGGTCCGCAAAGCGGACTTTAACATTCAGCCAAAAAAAAAAAAAAATTTCGCCAAGTTTGGCAATTATTCAAATTGCGCCAAGTGATTGGGCTAAACTGCATTATTTAAAAAAATATGAGTTAAAACTTGTCGCAAACGTCTAAATATTGCATTGTTAGGCGAGTACGAACGATTCCCAAAATTTCAAAGCTCTAGCTTGATGGGAAGTTGGTTAAATTAACGATCGAAAATTTGATGACACACACACCAAGTGAAATTCAGAAAAACGTTGTAAAAATCATTTAAAAATTTTTTTCGGGGGGGGGGGTTGAAGGTAAAAGGATAATCTTAATATTGTATGCGTTTGCTATTTCCGTTATTTTTAACTGTAAATCTGAAATTATGCGTGAAATTTACAATAAGTATGAAAGTGATTTATAACTTTTCTTTCAGGAATTTCATGAATATTGTAGAGAATAATCTTTTATAACGTAGGCACTGTCGTGTTCTCCTCTTCAACCAACACTTTGCGACTTTAAATGATGTTTGAATTGAAGTTATTTCCAAATGGAGGAATTGTTACTTATGTGGATAAAATAATTATAACTGAAGTGCAGTGAATGTATTTGATAAATTGCACTCAAGCAACTAATAATTTAATATGAAAGTTAGTTGATGGTAGAAATAGTAAGCTGAAACTGTAACAACCTCCTCTCCTTATTTAACTCTACGGACATCATAAAACTTAATTAAATAATCAATGAACTTCTAATTTCCAACTGAAAAGACATTAAAAAGGCACAAACACAGATTATTAAATTACTTCATAGTGCAGGATTTCTCTCTCTCTTGATTAACCCTCAACGCATTCGAATCCCAGTTTAGAATTAAACAATAAAGCTCTAGCTTACAAACTCCACCGTGCTGAGTACTTACTTCTCAAATATTGAAGATTCAACGCCTTCTCACCTTACTCTAATCATGAATCACTTATAGCTCAATTTAGTCACAGATTTGCAAGTTATTCCAATTTCTGCAATACAATTATCTACTGATTACTCACTATTAATTATTCACCTTCTCTTTCAATTCTATCCTCAAATCAATTCATTATACTTTTTTTAAATCTTCATTTAATTTGCCTAGATCATGTTTCATTTGAATAAAAAAGAGTTGAAAATTTAAATATAAATTCAGAACGCTCTGATGTTAATTAAGGGAAGATTCGCGAATAACTCAACGTTGTAAAGTTATCAGTGTGAGATATCTGTACCATACCTACACCTAATAAAGAGATTTAGAAGTGAGCGTAGAAAGCATCTACAAAAAGTCAACGATTCGAATCCTCGTGTAATGCTTTTCTAAGGTATCAAATCCGATAGTTTCAGATCAGATAATTAATTAATTATTATATTGAACGTTAGAATCCAACGCGTATGGGAAATATATTCCACAGATATACAGAGTTGGCCACATTTAAACTAACCCCTTTATTTTAAATCTCTCAAGTTTCACACTAAGATGTGGATCCCGTCTTTACTCTTTTTGAAAGTGGCTGTTAGAGAGGGAGGCATTAGATTATTTGATGTCACCATTAGTGATAATACAGCGTTGCACGTATGTAATCTCAATGCTCCAGAAATGGAAATATAATTTTAACAGTGGAGCGACATGTTTTCGTTTTAGAGCATTGCTTTCAATATCGCTTGTTTAAAAAAAGTAAACGAATTTTTTGCTTTTAAGTTTCCGGGTCCATCATCACTTGCCAAATTAGTTGTGCAGGACGTAGAGAAGAAATTTGGACAAACTGGACCCGAACTTAACAAAAAACGTAATGAAAGAAAAACGATTCGAATGGAAAGTAACATTACCGATATTCGACAGAGAATTACTCCATGCTCTCAAAAATCAAAGCGGAATTTATCGTCTCAATCAGGCACAACTAGATACATAATATAATCGAATATTGAAAAAGGATTAACTCAGAAGTGATTACAAAATTAAAGTGTTGCAGGAGTTTAAGTCTCTCGTCTACCAAAAATGCCTCATATACGGTAATTGGTTTTTTGAAAAGGTAGTTTTGGGTAAATTGGATCCACAACTCTCTTCTTCATAACAGATGAAGTATGTTTTAATTTGACAGGATACATTAAATTACAAAACAACCGCATTTGGAACGACACAAACGCGCGAGGAACATCCGAAGTTCTTTTACATGATGCTAATTAGTTTTTAGTTTTAGTTTTTATCAACGTCGCACAAGAAGCAACACGAGGGCTATTGGCGACGGACCTCGTAATTTTGAACCTCGGTCAAATGACGAGGACGACACTTGAGCTGGCACCCCGTCTCCTAACCTTCCACTAACATCTATACCACGCCAACGGGAGGATTTTGGGCTCGGACAGATTTAACGTGCATCAGCCCCGGCTACACGGTGGGTCTTTGGTGGTCAAGGATCGAACCCACGACTGAACGAAAACCGCCGACTGCTAATCCACGACCTTGACCACTAGGCTACCGCAGCCCTACATGATGCTAAAATTTAAATAGGATGCGCTGTTTCGGGCAAACGAATCATCGGATCATTCTTCTTCCTGGAAACCATACACTCCCAATAATACCTTGAACAATTGTGTTACCCGTTTGTCGATGAGTTAAGCGAAGAACAAATGTACACATTTTTCCAGCAAAATAGAGGTCCACAGTTCCCACTTCGCGAATGTCAGTGGAAACTGTTCATGGTGTATTCGGAGAGGAACGAACAGTTTCTGAAGGATCGTGACCACCACGTTCTTACAATTCATCAACATGTGACTTTTATGATTGGGACGATTTAATAGAGAAATTCTTCAAGAATCATTCCCAACACTACAGATGAATTAAAGGTGAACATTTGTGAAGCAATGCTGCCATTTAATTTAAAGCGTTAAATCAAGTAAAGCTGAATTCGTTGGAGCGTCCATAACTGTGCATTGATGTGCAGGAACGACTATTTTAACAATTTATATGAATAACTTAGGTGCGTATTTTTTTCATATTATATAACTGTACATGTTATTCAAATATAGTAATGATTTTTCTTTACTTCTTGTTTGACAGGGCTAGTTTTATGTAGACCAACCTGTAATTGGCTAGGAATTGATTTTTCAATATTCATAGATATGATTTGATTTGCTATTTATTAACGTCACACTGAGAAGCAACACAAAGCCTGTTGGTGACGGATTTCGTCACTTTGAACTTCGATCAAGTGACGAAGACAACACCTGAGTTGTCCCCTTCCCCTCCAAACTTACATTCGGTGCCAATGGGAAGATTTAAGACCTCGACTAGATTTAACGTTCTTCTGCCCCACTATACAGCCAGTCTTAAGTGGCTTCTGGGTTCGAACCTACTACTCGAAGAAAACAACGATGGCTTCGGGTCCGCGACCATGAACTCTAGGATACCGCAAGCTCATTCATAGATCTGAACAAAATAATTTGGGTTATTATCACTGCTTGATATTTTATTCGTTTGACTGTGTTCATTGGTAACTCTTGCATCTTTAGAATGGAAGGAGAAGAAAGTTATTCTCACCCCTTAATTTTTTTTTTATATTTTTTTTTCTCACAACTTTACGATATATTTCTAAGTATCCCCTTTTATTTTAATCATCTGCAATGTTACTGTCAATTTTTTTCTCCTTCATGAAGATCGAAATTGTAACACATCGATATCAGGATCTTTGAACGCGATCTTTTGTAACATTCGTCTGAATTCCCTCCAAATTCAGTTTCTGTAGCAGATAAGTAATTGACAGACGAGAGGAGAGGGGAAATACTGCTTCCCCCTTTTCTTTCTTTAATAGGGATTGCTATCGGAGAACATTTACGCTGTCCAATTTATCCATTAAAACTCTAGTAGATAAAATTTAAGTCTTCTCTAGTCCAAGCGTTTCGAATTTAGGAAAATTTCGTTAAGTTTTAAGAAATCTTTTTTATATTAGAGATTTAAGGATACAACATCAATGTGTTTGGGGAATTTCGAATTTCTTAAAATATTATTCTTAAAGTCCATTATTTTTCTTTTCTTTATTTATTTTTTTTCTAAGTGCGCGGATTTCGACCGATAACCTTTTATTTGTTATATGAGGAACAGTTAGATTTATATCAAAGCTTCCTTTCTTTTCATTGGCAAAGAACACTGTAAATTTCCTTAATTAACGTCATTTGTAGGAAGATCACGTATTAAAAAGTTATCCATGCGTTCAGAATGACAGTAAATGAAGAATCCAAAAAAGATAGAAGGATAATAAGGGAGGCGAAACAATGTTAGCCAAATTTTATTTTAAACTAAAAATTATTAAATATAGGCAATATTATAATTCTATTTCTCAAAGTCAAACGAAATTGAGAACCGTACTTTTACGTACAACTTTTAAGTAAGAAATTACAATCCCTGTTAATATTTAAAAAAACAATCTCAAAACTGATGTATTTAACTCACTAAATATATTAAGCAGAATGTATACCTGTTTATCAAAAGGAAATCACGAGGGGATTATATATATATATATGCGAGAAAACATCGTAAAGTTTTAATTATTACTAAAAAAAACCCCGAAATTTCCGGATAAAATTTCTTCCGCGTATTAATTGATCCTTATGTACATAATGTTGTGAATTACAGTTATTCATGCTGATTTTTTTGGTTTTAGGAAGCAACAGATTGAACCCATAGTATCGAAAATATTTCATTATTATCTCATAATAACGAAAAGTTTTCATTATGGCTAAAAATTATCGAGATAGAAACTAAATTTTTATTCCTTTTTTCTAAAGACTTCTCTCTACATATAGTAACTATCGAAGGTTTTATATTTCTCTCAGCGTTTCTTGATTTTTCGAAAGCCGTTACTGCAGAATTCAGCAGATTGAACTCTATTTTCTCCCTGATGCGAGTTATTTCAATCTACGTCTTCCTAAAACCTAACAAACAACATTAATAGCTGTAATTTGTGCATTATGAGCTTAAGGATATATTAATGTGTAGAAAAAATTTCATCTAGGTGTTTCGGTTATTTCATAGTAATAATTAAAACCTAACGATAATCCCACGTATATACTCACGTACATACACACACCACAAACTGATTTTATCAATTTAATCTTTTTTTTTTTATTTCAGCATAACTATTTCAGTTTTTATTTATTTGAAATTAGTTCTATGTTCCCAGATCTTCGCTATCTCCCGTTTGTTTGTACATTTCAAGAATTTTGGAAACATGTTCATACATTAATAAACAGTACACACAGATCAAGCACAAGTCGTTTGAATTATATAAAATTAAAATACTTTCGCATAATTTTCCTTTCCGAGTAGTAATTCTACATACTTTAAATTATATACACTGAATCACAAAAGTAAGTATGCCCATTAATAGAATGAATATTTTTCAAAGAATAAGAGATATATAATCCTATTAGATTCAGTATTTAAATTTATTTAAAAAACAACGAATTTAATTTTTACACGAAAAAAATCACAAAAATACAACCATGTAATATACAAAAATAGTTTATCTTAAAATTAACAAGTAATTCATGTCACACAAATAAGTGTGCAGGCAAAACACAGAAAGAGAAAATAGATAATATTTACGAGTCTCTTTTGCAAAAACCAAAAAATTAGTAATTAGTACTGCAGCCTTTGTCTTTTAACACTGCTTTTCATCTTGATGACATGAAGTTTTCTAAATTTTGGGTCACAGAAGATGCTGTTTTCTGCCACTTCTCTAAAAGTACTCTTCTGATATCATTTTTAGTTTTTATCGCCTGTTTCTTAATTTTTCTATCAAGGTAATTCCACAAGTATTCAATGGTATTAATATCAGATGACTGAGGAGGGTGTTTGAGCTGTTTTTGAAAATCGTAGAGCAGCCATTCTTATACAGTTCGAGCTGCAAGTTTTGGATCTTTTATCTTGCTGAGAGATAAACCGTTTCTAAAGTACAATTTTGCAACACTTTGAAATAGATTATCTTTAAAATTTTCAGATAACTGAATTGATTCTTTATTCAATCAATCATTAACTAAATTACTATACCATCCTGACATGCAACCCCAAACCATTAATTGAACCACCACCGTGTTTAAAAGTTCCTCTCTGTCTTTGGTTCTGAGCTCTGCATTTGCTTATCTCTAATACACTTTTGGTAATTTGATCCATAGATGTTGAAATTACTTCATCAGGAAAAACTACAGAACTGAAGACCTAGTCCTGTTTAGTATTCTCTTTGCAAGATAAATCTCTTTTGCTTAACTTTGCAAACGAGCATTTTCTTCATGACCGACCATGATATCCAGCCTTTCGTAGCACACGGCGAATAGTCCCAGGATTGCAAGATTTACCTAAATGGTTTTCTACATCATATTTTAAAATGGAGCGCTAATTGGATTTTCCTTAATTTTCTAATAATATCCTGACTTTCTCTCAGTGAGATATGAGTGGTTGACCAGTTCTAACCTTGTTCCTAGTACTGCCCTCAGTCTAAAATTTTCAATAACTTTTGCACTATGGTAGGACTTTTCCGATGACTTTAGAAATTTCCATCGACATTGCTCTTTTGTTGCAGTTTTATAATTAAACCTTTCAGATCTTGTGATCGATCCTTTCTCTGGAGTCATTAAAATTGTATAATTATTTAGCATCTAGAAAATTGAAGAAAAACTTTTAGAACTATCCGTGACATACAAATCATAAAGAATGTTTTAATTTTTGCAACTTCAAATTTTCAGATAGCATACATATTTTGTAATGTAGAGTTTTACTGGTAAGATAGAAAATGTGATCTTAAAATTAAGTAAATTAAGGCACAAAGTTCAATTTCATTTTTGAGTATTATTCAATCAATAAAGTATATTCTCGAAGATACATATATCTTGTATTTATTTTAAAATTGCTTTTGACTGGAGACATGAACTAGCATACTCTTTTTTGACTAGGAGTACAGTGGCACAAACAATTGAGGATACACCACTTTGATAAATCAACTTTCAATCAAATAACACCTTAACCAAGTGCAAAACGAATTTTATTCTTAGAAATAACAAAGGTTTAATTAACAGTAAAAATAAAGAAAAAATCAACGACAAAATTCTAAAATAAAACTTTTAGAGGCATTTCAAATAAACACATAAAGCAGATTTTTACCTCAAAAATTGAGGATTCACAAAGGAAATTTTGTTTAACGCTAGATTTCTTGCTACTAATAATCTAAGTTTGGAAATTTTATCCTAAACTTTTCAACTTTATTTCTGTCTTTTGAAGTTGGTTATGAGAATATAGCTGTAATTTTAAATGGCTCCATAAAAGAGACTAGTTGTGATGAAAATTTATATTAGGTTATTTAAGAAGGAAAATCTTATCATGGAATAGCTGAAATGTCAGTGAAGTCACTCAAGTAAGAAAATCATTGGAAATTTAAACGCGATGGATTAATTCAAAATAAAAGAGTGGAAGAGAAGGAAAAGTATTCTGAGTGATGTAGCTAAAGGAAAATTTTAAAACATATCAAGATTAATCCTAAACTGAGTGCAGTCAAACTAGCTGCAGAAACTTCTCGAATAATCTGCAGACAGTAAGTGCTGAAACTGTGAAATGTGATTGAACATGCTGGATATAGCAGTCAGTAGCTAGAAAACCTTTCATAACTACAAAATCAGAAAAAGCGTTTGGTTGCAAAACTGCTAAGCAGAAAACTTTTCGGAAGAAATTATATTTAGTGATGTCATTCAACATTTTGGAACGATGGTCGTCACGTTTGGAGAACCAGACCAAAGTCAAAATTTACGTCCTACAGTTAAACATGGTGTGCGCTCCGTCATGGTTTGGCTGCAAATGGGTGGAAATTTAGTTTTAAGATGGTATAGTCATAGCTTTATATAGACATACTCGCAACAATCTTAAAGACGCACAAAATTAGGTTTAGATGACAATTTCAGCACGACAAACCCTAACACGGCCATGTCAAAATTGTGTCTTTCATTGTAACGCAATTGCACTCACCCCACAGTCCCCTGACATCAATTCAAGAAAATTTGTGGGCACACTAGACGTGTCCAAAACACCAGATTGAAACAAAGCCATTTAAAGCAAGTGTTACAAGAAGAATGGTATCTCAGATACCACTAAAAATTGATCGAATCGGTACCAAGACGTTTGGAGGACATATAAAAGCCAAGGACATCACAAAATACTGATACTGTCTATGCATATAATATATCGAAAAATTTCATTGGTATCCTTAATTTTGATTAAAGATCTGCCTATGTTTACTTCAAATATTTGTGAAACTTTTAATTTAGATATTTTTTTGTTGATTTTCGTTATTTTTACTGTAAAATTAACCCTTTTATTACGTGTAAAGTAAAAATACGTCTTCTATTCTATTAATGTGTTATTTTCATTAAAAGTTGGATTTATCAAGTGAAAGTAAGGTGTATCCTCAATTGTTTGAAGCCACTGTATATGTTTACAAATAAAAATAATCATGTTATCAAGAGGCAAAAAATTTTCTTTAAAACATTTATTCAACTCAGTCATACACAATTTTAAAAAAAATATCGTCTGCAATTATACTAAAATTTTTAAAATTTATTAGTTTTATTTATTTATTTTTTTCGTAAGGAAAAATATAGAAGGAATAATTTTTGAATCATATCATCAATTAAAGTATAGCTGTTGAGTTCCTAATATTCATCGATCTCAAAAACAAATTTATTTTAAAAACCAACTTTGTTGACTTATAAATATGCATCATCATCAATGATCGTCAATAAGTTGGTATGATTCCGATGTGTAGTTGTCATATTCGGTCTGCGCTGCCTCTCGGCGCTTCTTCAACTCAATCATCAAAATGAAAGATACACTGTATACTATTTAATCAGAACAAAATATTAGTTGTATAGCGCAGTGTTGTAATTTTATTAATATGTTTATTATAGATATATTTTTTGCACGCACTCAATATGGTTTTCTTTTAATGTTTAGGAAATTTATAATGGATGCAGAAAAATGAAAACATTTCGTGAAAATACGCTTTAAATTTACTTTTCTATACCTTAAATTTTGTGCAAAAAATGCATGTAAATACACATAACAATCCTTTTACTTAGAAAATCTAACATTTATTTCGTCTTTAATCCATTTACTTTTGATTCTTAAGAAATTCAATAAAGCATATGTGTTCTGGTGAGAAAATTATCTATCCTCATTATGGAAATCCAAAATCAATCAAATCAAATAAATTCAAAATAAGTAATAAATAACCGAAAATCGAACAACTTAATGCATATTTATGAATCAATATCAGTCTATTTCACTACAAATGTAATAATTCAACTAATAGATTACGAGATGTCTGAAGATTCAATAGATAAAAATAATAACGCAGAGGACGTAACAGGAGCTTATGCCGATGTAAAGGTGACACTTAAAATTTTTTAAGAGTTTTATCAAAAGGAAATTCTGGTAAGACAGTAGAATGACATCTTATTTAGAAATGAACTGGAGGATGAAAAGAAAAAAAACTTCTTGCTAGTGGGAAAGGGAGGAGGGTGCCTTCTTAACAGCATTTGATGTTGGTACTTTATTTGGTGGTGATTGGTTTTGCTACCTTCTTGAACTTAGGAGCAGAGTCTTAGCGGTTTTTTCTTGGGTTGTTGTGATCATTTGGATGGATCCAGAGTATCTCTTTCCTTCGCTCTGCACTAAGGTTAAGATGCAACGCCATTTTTCAGGTACTTTTTGATGAAAGCAGCCAGCTTATCTGTATCATCATTGTAGTGAGATCCATTGTATTTTTTTTTTTATTTTCGTTACTTGAAGCGATGATCCACCAAGCTCTTTCAGTGAGAGAATAGCCGTTTACATCATTTCTGATACTTTAGGGGGCTTAGAAGTTATTTGCTTTTTGGTGTATCTGCAGATGTAGCGATAGTTATATATAAATGCAGAAATGTGTAAGGATTGCGACGAAAAAACGCTAAAATAGCCTCAGAATCGACCACATGATTGCGTTTATTTTCCACTGAGAGCAAATGTGACACCCTTCTTCTCAAAATTTTTTTCACACCCAATTTTTCGCGCAAAATTGAAAACACTGTACCTTGCGATATGCTAGTGGTCTCAACTATTTCGTGCACTTTCGTTCGTTATCACTCAAAACTATATCGAGAATTTTGTCAATCATTCCAGGAGTAACCCCACTGGACGTTCTGAACGACGTTCATCTTTTTGTGAATGTACAGACATTAAACTCATTCCAGTTATAAGCGTTTGCAAACACTAGACAGAGGTGCCATGAACTCCATCCACACTGCATCTTTCGGCGTAAAATCTTTTAAATATTTTAATCACCACTCGAAACTCACTTTTTTCTATTTTTCTAATTAAATATAAGTATCTTGCTTCAATCCACAGTAAAATTGAAATCATGTGATGGAATAATCCAGACAACTGTCTATTGAGTCGAGATGCTCACTAAAAACAAGCTATTTTCGATGGTACGAGCGCTACCTCTTGGATTTTCTAAGGATTTATTGGGACAATCCTATTACATAAGAAACTTCAAGACTTTGGCAACTGCCAAAAGAGCTACATACAGTCATTAGAGTCTAGGGAATTAAAAAAAAATTAGAAACACACTCTAAAGATAAATATATACATGTATTCACTAAAGATTCTCCCGAAGAAACATTTTCAGGCTTCGACTCTGGTATTCATATTGCATTATTAGATGATAGTTTTCATCAGAGGAAAGTAGACGCTGTAGCACTTGCTTCAAACTATGTTCGCTTGAAATTTCATTGCAACAAAACGAATAACAATCTTAGAGGCCTTCAAATCATATTTGTCGTTGGCCAATAAAAATAGATCTCGTTGTTCGGTGACATTTGTGATTCAAGAACTATTTTGGAGGCCGTCCAACGTAGTAGACAAAAGATAACAATCAATTTAATGATTTAATTGCTATCTTCGCTCTATTTATATTTAAAAAAATAACTGATGTTCCATCCGTTTCTCTTTCTGGTCAATTCGAGATAATATTTCATGATCGCGAGTTCGGCAGATGTCTTTGTGGAGCTCCATGTTCCAGGCATGTTTCTACTTAAGACCCATCACGTAGAGGGACTGGTGTATGTTAAATCTGACGAGGCTCAGAGTAATCCCTTGGAGAGTATGGAAGTTAAAATAAGGAGGTGTGTACTCATGTGTCGTCCACGTCTACTGCCATGGTTCAAAATGACGAGTTCCGCCGCCAATAGCTCTAGAGTTGCCTCTAAGAGCAACGTTAGTAATCAATCAGTTGATTCATTTTCAAAAGTAGCAATGCATGTTAATTTTACTTCAAACTAAAATTGATCGTTCCTTTTCTCTGAATGATCTTAAGCAAAAATGAGCGTATAATACATTAAATTAAATAACTGATTTATTGTTTTTTTAAATTCATTTTTAAAATTATATATTATTTAATTGAATTAATTATCTTCATTTCCTTTTAATATTTTAATTTCTTTTTAACAACGACATTTCTTTCCTTAATTATAACATAATTTGCTTAAATAAAAAAATTGCCATGCATTATTTTAATTCTATTGAATCTCGAATTGCGTGATGTTTTCGTCTCCTTTTCTGCCAAAATGTTTTTAAGCCAAAGACAAGCATATTAAATGAAATTGTGTCATCGAAATTTCGTTACTTGTTTTACGTGAATTGTCATTCAATAGATTCGGTTTTGAAAAATAAAGTTCCATTTCGACGGATTGATGACAGATGCTATAGATTGATTGATGGATCTTGTTTCATTCTTTTGAAATTCAATGCAAATGAAATATTAATGATTCACTTTGAATAAAAACGCATTTCACCTTTAAAGTCATTCATCATTAATATCTACTCTATCATATTGAAAGAGTTTGTGTTTCTTTATTTTTGTCATTTAGCCCAAATACGCAGTAAAACCACGGGAAAAAAAAGATCGGAAATGTGCATTCAGAGTTTTTATATAAATAGTAAATGACCCAATTATCAATTTTCCTCTACTTTCTCCCATGTGTCAAGTTCCATCAAATAATGACATCTATTTTTTATTCATCAGAATAGGTGATTTTCATGAGTAAGTTTATTCTCTCAATAGATTTTTAAACCTTCTCTCGACATATTAAAAAATGAACTTTTTTATATATTGCTCGTTTATTTAAAATAATAAATCCAACTGTACATTTTTGTATGAATTTTCAAAAAAATAAAATAAAACAGCAGCATTTCTTTAAATTGTTCTAATTTCTTGGACTAATTTATCATGGCATTCGGGTCCATTTTTATTCTATACTTTGCTTTCTCTGCTATGTCTTTTAAATAAAAGGCTATTTAAGGCGTTATTTTGCATCATTCTGAAGGCAAAAATTTATCGTTTAATTATTGAATTTACAAAATGGTTAATTTCTCATTTACAAACAGTGATACACAACTTTTTTCTTGTCATATGATACACTTCTGGTAATTTAATAATTTTGCTAAACCCGAACAATAAGATAAATTTAAAAGAATTGGACTTGGTTTTTTGATTGATGTAGCTAAAATATATTTTGTAAAAATAGCCAACGATACTAATTATCATAAAAATATTAAATTACATTTAAGGGGAAATATAAAATGAAATTTCATTACAAAGTAAACAAAATGTTTATTTTATGATAAATTACAAATAACATTTCATTCGAAATTTTATCTTGGTCTTTATTGAGACATTCATTTACGAAGCGTGGCTGCTAAGTAACGAGACTGACGCTGCTCAGAAGTACGTATACGCCAAACGCCAGAGACCGACAACTGTTTAGCGTGAAACCATCTCTTTCGATCGCAATACCTCTCGTTTCTGTAAAGTAGTCCGTATACCCGTAGAGTTCATTCACATTAGAGTTTTGTTTTTATTTCGTAGGATGACTGCTTATCACGTACACTTGTTTTTGAGTAGTTTAAATGTTTTCAAGATGGCCGAGAAGACGTTGAAGATGATTCTCGCTCGTGTCGCCTTTTCCAAACAAAAATGGATGCCAATATCGAAAAAAATCAGTAATCTGGTTTGATTTGACTATCGTTTATTCGTGCGATTGCTGAGACTGTAGGTAAAGAATCCATACGGCAAATTTTTCCGCCAAGACAATGCGCCGGCTCATTCCACATTGTCTGTCAAGAAGTTTCTAGCCAAGTACAGCATCCCAGGGGTAGATCCACCTTATTCGTCGAATCTTTAGTCTTGCGACTTCTATCTGTTTCTTAAGCCAAATTCTGCATTAAAAGGAACAAAATTTGAGTCGTTGAAGTTGTGAAAGGGAAAAATGCAAGGAGCTGACAGAAGACTTCCAGCACTGTTTCGAACAGTGTAAGATTCGCATGGAGCGTTGTGAGGATAGAGGAGGGGTGTATATTGAAGGTGGTAATAAGTAAATAAATATGACATCAAAATAAAATGTTTCTTAACGTCAGTCTCGTTATTTAAGAGCCACACCTCGTGCACTACAATAGTATTTGGGCGTAAAAACGTTAATGCAACTCTCATTTCATAATCCAGATTTAAAAGTATGGATTTTTTTTTCTTTATATATAAGTCAAAGCCGAAAATCCGAAGTTTAGTTTAGTTTTTTCAGTTCAGAACTAGGGATTTTAGTTTAGTTTTTATTAACGTCGCACTGGAAGCGACACGAGAGCTATTGGCGACGGACCTCGTAATTTTGAAACTTGGTCAAGTGACGAGGACGAAGCCTGAGCTGGCACTCCCCTCTCCTAACATCCACACGACACCAATGGGAGGACTTTGGACCCCGACAGATTTAACGTGCATCAGCCCCGGCTACACGGTGGGTCTTAGGTAGCCATGGATCAAACCCGCTACTGAACGAAAATTGCCGGTCACGAATCCGAAACCATGACCACTTGGGGCCGCGGTAGCCTAGTGGTCAAGGTCGTGGACTAGCGGCCGGCGGTTTTCGTTCAGTCGCGGTTTCGATCCTTGGCCGCCAAAGACCCGCCGTGTAGCCGGGGCTGATGCACGTTAAATCTGCTCGGGGCCCAAAGTCCTCCCGTTGGCGTGGTGTGGAGTGAGTATTAGGAGAGGGGGTGCCAGCTGAGGTGTCGTCCTCGTCACTTGACCGTGGTTCAAAATTACGAGGTCCGTCGCCAATAGCCCTCGTGTTGCTTCTAGTGCGACGTTAATAAAAACTAAACTAAACTAAACTAAACCATGATCACTAGGCTTCCGCGGCCACACCGAAAATCCGAAATCGGATAAATAAGATGTAGAAAATTGTAATAACACACTTAAGGGTTTTTGAGATATCGTCGGATAATCGAATATATTAATTCAGAACGAATTCATCGATTCTTCTGAATGTTTTGAAATTAAATCTTGGTTACTACAACACCGAAACTAGCTCTTCCTCTATTTTAAAAGTTAATTCATTCGCCGACACGTCGTTTATCACAAAGGAATTTCGAAACCAATAATTTTTTGTTTTTATTTTTAAATTTAGAGATCAGAAAATTTGGAGACAGACTTAATTTTTTTAAAAAAAAAATTAAAAATCAACCAGACCTTGAATAAAGAGCTGGGTAATATATAATCTCCCTCTAAAACTTCTGTCTTTCTACGTAATAGGGAGGGGGGGATTATATTTTTGTGAAAAAAATACATATTTAAATTAACTTCAAAATTTTCTCTAGAATATTTCTTACAAATAAAACATTTGTTTTAAAAAAAGGAAAACTGCAATGATTCGAAAGAAGAAAGCCTTAACAAAAATAACAATTCAAACGAAGTCGATTATCAATTGATTTTGAATAAATGCATAAATTTTCGTTTGTTGCTGTCAATTTTTATAGTTCAATTCCTGAAACAAGGGAAGTTGACAATTTAATCGCTTAACTTAGTATTTATTCTAAATAAAAAAAAAAGTTATTAGCTAAGAGAATAAATCCTTCCTTATTTTGTGAAAAAATGTTGTATTCTTATTTGAAACGTTTTAAATTAATTTATACATACGAATCAAAATTATATTCTTGTTTTATATTTAAGAATTTCTTTGATTACATAAAAAATATTCCAATATTTAAAAAAATGTTCCAACACTTTTCGGAAAGATAGAATTTTCTGAGCTGTTAACAATAGCTATAGTTTTACTGGTATCCAATCAGCAAAATCTATAATAAAAAAGATAGAAGTAAAATCCGTAGCGTAACATTACAAACTAATTGGTAAAACCTTCATACAGGTGAATTGAAGAATATAAAATTCCAGATGGAAGGGTAAAAATTTTTTTCATGAGGACCTATTTTTAAATATTTTAAGTAATTTTAAACGAGCCGCAAATTAGACTCTAAGCAAAGAACGTTTTAGTAACTAAACTATGGCAAAGTAACAATATAAATTATTACCCAATCGGCAATGCCTAAAGCTTATTTAACAGGAGACATTTTTTTAAAACAAATACCAAATTATAAAAAAAAAAATTATAAATTTAAAATAAAATTCCATTTTATAAAACAATAATCACTAATATTTTTTAATGAAGCTTAACTAATTAGGAAATATTACATCAAATAGAAGAGAAATCTTTGGGCAATCCTCATTTTTACGATGTATCCATTATTCACCAAGAATTTTTTAAGAAAACTTTAAAAAGTTATTAAAAAAATAAAATAATATTTTAAACGACAGACATTTTAAAAGGAAAACTTTTAACTTAATTAGAAGTTAATGAAAATAGAAGCCAGAGGAATGAGATGACGAGAAATAAGATAAGAAATCGATCCCTATCAAAGCATCAGGAATCTGGTATCATAAAATTTAACACCCGCGAACATTCTTACTTATATAAGTAGGAATGTTCTTTGAATAGATGGATTATCAATATAATAGATACTTTTGTATAAATTGGAAGCGTTTGGTTGCTAGTATTGCTTTAAAGTAAGAATTTTAATCGAAAAACAATAAGTGATTCACTTGAAACAAAATCGCGGTCAGAAGTGTTTTGTTGAAAGTATTGTTGTAAGAAATTCAATCGGAAAGCATTATTATTTTCTTTTAGGATTACGTTTCGAAACATAAATCGTTATCCGACTGAAAGGAGCAAGACATGTGTAAAAATAACAATTCCTGGGCAGCTACATTTTGCTACAAAGAACAAACAAATGATCAAGTATAAATATCTTCAAAAACCTACATGAAAATTGAAAGCGAGAAGCATTGGAGGCCGTGATTTCATGTTATGTAACATACGCAAGAATTTTGCGCAGTAAAGACAAAATCTGCCCCAGCGACCACTTACACTTACAAGTTTAAATAAAATCTAAAGCAAATATTGAAAAACGGCCCCGAGATGTGCTATGTGTGTACCCATAGATTCTATGCACTAAATTTCATGCTTCTGTGTTTTGTAATTTTTGCGTAATGTAGCGAACAAGCACGCACACAAACGCTTCCTTTTATTAATATAGATACTATTTTTAGTCGCAGGTACTCGTCCATTTAATTTATGTGGAATACTGTAAAAATCGAGCTGTGATGCGCGCGCGCACACGCACATCTCTGTGTGTGTTCATTAAAGGGAGATTCTTGCTTAACTCAGGTTAAACAGTTATGATTCCATTGAAGTAATATCCACCGATTATTTAGCACGCATGGCATGACTGTGTATACTTTCTAAAAACAACGGGGGAGGTATTTTTTCGGTATCTCATGGAAAATCCTCGTCACTTGGTTTTGAATTTTTGGGATACCTAAAAATCGTTCCCCTTTCAGATATTCTTTCTGGTGCACGGAGTAAGACATAGTGAGTATGGGGGATGAAAGGGGCACATAACTCTTCGAACGGCAAGCATGTTTCACGAAGGTGGCCAAATAATGGTGGGTATTATCATAAAAAGAAGGTACCAAGAACCCGCAGCAGCGTATTCAGGGCGTCGGCTGCCCTCACATGAAGCTTTTGATTAATTTTTAAAGATAACGATATGTTTATTCATATTTTTTAGTTAATCAACACTAGTCAACAAGTGAGAATATTTTTGACTCGCAGAACTTTAGGAACACTGTTTGAAGACCGATTCTCTAGTATAACTCCCACAACATATGGAATTTTTTGATGTATGATTCATTCAGAAATGGTGTATTTCAGTACATGTAACATTATTTCATATCAACAGTAACGATCTACAAGACCAAATTCAATTTCAATAAATTGAGTTATGATCTTACAGTCCATTTGAATCATCAACAGCAGCATTAAACACAAACTTTATGAGATTGTTACAAAACGTACCCTTAAAAATACTATATATGCAATTCTGACATGTTATTACTTATAAACGACGAAATTTTTTAATTCAACGAATTCTTCTAGTCTCATAAAATAATTCTCAAATTTTACACACACACACACACACACACTAGCAGCCCCGGTCACGCGTTGCTGTGGCTAAGTTATACGTTGAATTATATTGTAGTAAACTAATCAATACAGTGAAATTATTTTAGTATTTAAGAAAAAAGACGAAAACGTTGTAGCCGATGTAAAAACTACGGGTTTCAGATTTGAACCTTATGTCAAAATTTAGAGGAAATTGATGAAAATTTTCGGAGAGTTAATATTAAGCACAAATCAACATAAAATTTTGAATTTTATATTTTATTCATCTCACATTCAAGTATAATTTTCAGTAAATGAGCAATTTATAAAGTTCTTAGTTGATAGCATATAACAATCTTTAAATGAGGTAGGTAGCATAGATTATTTAATATTTTTAATAATTATATTCGTCCTTTTGAATTATAAAAATATTCAATTTCAAATTAATTCAAAGCCAATCGGTGCACAATATTTTTGGTTAACCTGTCTCTTGCTAACACAAATAGATTCGATGGATTTTCCCACACGTGAGCCGTGGCCGGCGGTTTTCGTTCAGTCGCGGGTTCGATCCTTGGCTGCCAAAGACCCGCAGTGTAGCCGGGGCTGATGCACTTTAAATCTATTGGGGCCCAAAGTCCTCCCTTTGGTGTGGTGTGAGTATTAGGAGAGGGGGTGCCAGCTGAGGTGTCGTCCTCGTCACTTGACCGTGGTTCAAAATTACGAGGTCCGTCGCCAATAGCCCTCGTGTTGCTTCTAGAGCGACGTTAATAAAAACTAAACTAAACTAAACCCACACGTGAGCATGCAACATATAATTACCCATGGGGAAAAAATGGATTTTCCAAGTCTAAGCCACAAATTGACATTGTTTGACCTTGAGACTTATTTATGGTCATGGCGAAAGCTAAACGAATTGGAAACTGTAGCCTTTTGAAGGGTATCACAGATTCTGACGGTATCATTCGAATGCGTGGCAATAGGACCACTTCTCCTGTAAACTTTCCACTCAAAATGGTTGCTTCAAGAATATTTCCAGAGATCTTTTTGATTACCAACGTGTACCATTGCATAATCGAGGGGGATTCAAATTACGCAGAAGAATAATAGGTGAACCAGTCTTCAACCGAAGATTATGTGGTGGCATTCCTGGCATAACCAGAGAATTTAAAAATTCAATTGGGAAATTTACACTTTCGTTTTCATCAATAACAGTTTTGATTGATTTAAAAGACACCAGATTACTTGGAAACAACTGTTGTATCTGGAAGTTAATTTTGTCAACATCAACATTTTTGGCTGCCAAAATAGTCCAATTACTGAGCCAGTTATGATCCAAGAAATTATTCTGTGTATGTATGTCCTCTCAGGTACTCTCAATTAATTCATTTTTTGCATGAACAACAGTGCAAAAATTGTCTGGCAATTTAATGCATTGGTATTTGGTTGCAGTTCTATTCTACCATTTCCAATATCTTACAATTGTTCGGAAAACATTTGTGCGATGATGATTTTGCAAATGTACTCTCATGTTTATGGTCAATCGAAGTGTTTCGACACTTCGCCATAAGAACGATTGTTTTAAACATGCAATAATTTCATCGGAGAAAGTAGAGCGAGGAATGCCTGGAACACATTCCCTTGAAAATAATATAGATATATGGTTCAGAAAATTTCAAACAAATGTATTCATAACTTTTTCAGTTATCATTGTAACAGTGCACACATTATGCGTAAAAAGTAGTTTTGAGAAAAACGTATTTAAAGTTTAAATCGTTGTACCTTTACATTAAATTACTTGTGTGGTAGGCTAAAATTCCACAGATTTGTATGTTACATCTTCATTAACCTCATCTTTGGCAAATTTTCTTTTCTTTTTAGATCTATTTTTTTTCGGGCAGTTTTCACACTACGTGATGAATGTCGTTTTGATTCAGTTATCCGCTCTTCATCAAGTTGAGCAAGTCCTTTTAATATATTTGTTCCTACATACTCATCAGCTGTATTTAAGGCATCAAACAAACCTCGAACCATTTATTAAATTGTATGACCCCAAGTAGGTACTTAATCGTAGAGTTTGCAACTCTCTTTCAACGAAAACTTCTTTCGGTATAAATTTCCACAAAACGCCATTAAAACTTTCATTTACATTCAGTGTTTTCCCATGCAAAAATTTATTCAGTAAATGCTTGTCGCATAGTTTCATATAATGAGGTTTAATGATGTTCAATATGTTTTGAGATAGTCCTTTACCAGTATCATTATATTACCAGTATTTCGAAGCCTTGAACCCACATGATTTTGAATGCGTCCTATACATTCAAACTTTGTGACACTATTTTTACTATAAAAACTTCTAATTGAAACAAAACCTTTTGAATCCCCATCCCCATAAAAAGGCCCATATTTTAATTTTCTCATGTGAGTTGATCTTTCAAACATGTGATAGATACCGATGGGTTCCATGACACCGAATGATCACACCTGTTTCATACATTTATGAGTAATTCTACCTTCAGGATTTTTTTGACAAAATCTGCACATTTTTGACATAATTTCAATGTCCTGCACTTTGACAGTATCTATGGATATGGCACGTACACATCCATTCTGAGACAAATATCCTCTTCGCTGCCATGTTCCCTCGACTGACATGCCGCACTGAACAATTTCATCAAAATTATTTTTCTCGTGAATCTCAGTGGCAGCCTCATTCATAATTTTATATGCCACATTACTGGAAACATTCTCCAACTTTTTTCAAGACATCTGTAAGCTGTCTTAAATGAAATGTTCAAATTTATAGCTGAACACAGCTTTTTTTGCAGCAGAATGTCCATTTCCAATAATCCTCAAGCCATAAACAAATGCTTGGTTGATGCTGTGCATTTTGTTTACCTTTGGAGATGTACAAAAGGAAATGGAATATTCACGGTTTGGATATTTTAGTAACAAATTAGATGCTAAGCCAAATACTGATTCTTGGGAAAGCTTTATACCATTTTGAAAATACGCAGGACAATTAAATGAGGAGATAAAATCATTTAAAATTTTAAAATTAATTATTATATTATTATCTTTATTTTCTAAATTATTAATTGATTTTGGATGTGACTGAAGTTTTTATTCACTTACTGTTGTTGAAACACATCTATCAGTGTTCTTCTCATCCATATTCTTGGTGTAAAGGTTTCCCTTAAACTTATATTTTCAAGCAGAACTTCGATTTTTCCTATTAGCCATGACTTTTAACAAAATACTAATGCTAACTAATAAAATAAAAAATATCTAACTGTGAAATTAATTTCTATCAAAATCAATCCCAAAATTTGAAATGAGTACTACGGTAAACACATTTTTGAGCTTTGTAAATACTGAGTGTTGCCAAACGCTTTAAAGAAATTGAATGTTGCCAATCGGAAGATCCTAAAAGCACAAATTAAACAAATAATTTGCAATAAAAAATATCGTGACTATATATTAAGATAAAAACTACCCTATCTCTCAATGAATTAACTGCACACACAGTGCAAAATTCTCATTAAAATCGGTTCATTAATTTAGGAGTTCATCGTGACAAAGGACACGAAATATATATATATATATATATATATATATATATATATATATATATATATATATATATATATATATATATATATATATATATATATATATATATATATATATATATATATATATATATATATATAATTGTTATTATATATCTATAACAGAAAGGGGCACGCTAGAACGTATTTATTCAAAATTGAGTGATAAATTTATATATATTTGCCCTGATAAAAAGAGATATTTTTCTAAAATCCGCTTAACTCACCAGGAAGTAGAAAAATGTATCGGAAAAAGGTTTGGAGAATAGAATAACTAAGCCTAATTTTTATTCTGATGGGCGATCGATAATATACAGATTAATACAGCTCATTTGGAAACTTTCATTAGAGATAATGATGACAGATATACTATGACTAATGAAGCAGAAAAAAACAGCTACTAGATCAAGAGATTTATAGGAAGCTAAGAAAAAGCTATTTCCGTCGTCCATTGTGAAAGTGCCTATATATATATATATATATATATATATATTATATAACACACATATTATATACACACACACACACTAGTGCTCAAAATTAAGAAAATTTTCGGATTTGATCTATTATCTCTAGAACTACTGGGCTGATTTTAATGAAATTTGGTGTGTACATAGGATTGATATAGTACCCAAAAAAATCAATAGTTATAATGCACATGTATGATCGTGGTAACACTCATCGGAGTCGCAATATGGAGTATAAAAACAGTAGTATAATGGAACAAAAAATAGGTTAATTGGGGATATGGTCCTCTCTTACAGATATATAGGCATCGCAATGTGATTTTATGCTGGAAATAAGGGAGTTCATGTGTTCCTGTGGCAATTGGTCCCACTCGTTCAGCAACGCTGTTTTCACGTCTTGTAAGGTTCTCGGAAGGGGCTTGCGAATTGCAATTGCCCTCCCCAAAGTATCCCAGGTATGCTCTATAGGATTGAAGTCTGGAGATCTGACTGTTTATGAAAAAATTTACGAAAGAGTTCAATATACTTGAAAGAATTCTGAACTAATAAAATAAGAATAAAGACAAGAAGTTAAACATCAATTCATGAAAATTTAAAGCCAAAGCATGAAAAACAAAGAAAAAAATTATGAAAGAAATAATATGCAACATTTTTATATTCTGTACCTGGATTATGACAGATTTGCATAGTAAATACTATTATACAGGTACCAAACAATCCTCATTGAAAAATGCTATAAATCAAATTGGTATTGCTATAAATTCAAAAAACAAGATGCAAAGAAAACACAAAACGCATAAGAAATTTAGCTGAAATATATATGTGGACAAAAAGATATATTCAATCTGTACCTGATGAAAATAGAAAAAAAATTCTAAACAATAAATCAAAAGATAAAAAGATTACAAAAACTTACGTGACACCCCCACCCCCACACATACACTCGTATATACGAGCCATGAGTCGTATGTACAAGCTTTTACCTTTAAAGCAACTGAGACGCTATTGGCAAAGAAAAATGAAGTTTTATTTCATGCCAAGGGTAAGAAATCCTAATTTCTTTCAGTTTAAAACAACGGTAGCCATATTATAATATTCAGGCTTCTGTATATTTATATATTTACTTATGCAAAGAAAATCACTCGATAGCAGTAACCTAATGGCAACGGTCACAATCTTGCGATCTGCGTTGTTTCCACCGAGTCGTGGGCCCTGAGGCCACTAAAGACCAACTGTGTAGTGGGGCTGATGATCGTTAAATCTATCAAGGCTCTAAGTCCGTACGTTTCAGTGGTGTTGAAGTTTGGAGAGAGAAAATTTGCTGGTTAGTTGTCGTCCTTGTCAGATTCAAAATGACGAGGTCCGTCACCAATAGCCCTCGTGTAACTTCTAAGTGAGACGCTAATAAAATATAAATCAATCTATTATGAGCATTAAGTTATATAATCATCAGTAGTATTTGCATTTTGTTAGTCACGTACCTGCCTTTAGGTACATCATACAGAAAATCTATTGTATTTATAACTAAAAATTTCCAGAGTACTTATAATTACAACACATCGAATACAATTATAATTTCAGAAATTGATTCTAACAAAATCAAATTTTCTTAAGTTTAATCAAATCAATTTTTTTTAAAGTTTCATGATTCATATTTCCCTGAATTTTTGTAAAAATATTGTATCACATTGAAAATATGTCAGCTTTTATTAGAAAAAATATGCATTCACGATATAGGGAATAACCTCATGATGAGGAAAATATCATCAATGTTTGTAAAGTAGATTTTTAGGAAAAGTGCACAAAAATCCTATGCAGATACTTTTCTCTGTAGCGTTGCACATTTGTTAATAATTTTAATACTGAATTTTAAAACGTTCTACTTATGAAATTCTCATAAAAACTACGAGAAATTTGATGATTTATGACACAAATTCATCAAAATGCTTTTAATTTTCAATAGAAAAATCAAATACAAAACAGAAAAAAATTGAAATTGGCTTAGCTAATTTCCTTTTTGCATGAACTAACGTTTTTTCTTTAATGCTAAATTTTCAGAAAAGTAGAATTATTCAAAATGAATATCAATTAGCGTAAGATAAGCGCATTTCCAAGTCCCAGTCTCTACAGAGGTAATTACTATCAAGAAAAGAAAATACTTTCTTAAAATTCCTAATGCATTCTTTATTTTCACAAGAAAAGCTTTCTTAAGTACAAAAACGTTGCCAAAGTTAACAGCAAAAAGAATAAAAACAGACGATTCTGCCATAAAAATAAATTATTAAATTAAATATTTAAAAAAATAATAATAAGAGCTAATGATAAATTATCAAAGTAGACAATAATATTCCATTTGGATATTAAAATAAAAGCAGAGGGTAAAATATTAAATATATCTTGCAATGTAAATATACCTTAAAGCAAATTAATGTAATTAATATAGACCATATTGTAATGTCGGTCTTTTGAGCTTAACACCATGTTTCCTTTGATTTATGACCACGCATCTTTCTTGACACAATTTTCTCAAAATAAAAAGATGTTAGCACATGTTAAAAATGCAAATTTCGAAAAATTTTATCGTTTAAATTTCCTTCGCCGCATAATACTTTAAACAATTTTTTCATGCAACAGATTTAAAATTCAAAAGAGTTTAAAATTTTAACCAACAGATTAAATTTAAAAAACAAAGTCCTTCTATAGCAACAGACTTAGAATTGATATGAGACCAATTTTTTCATAAAATTCTGGAAATAGCGATATTTTAGCCATTTCTAATTCCTTTCATTTTCCATTTTTTTAGCACTGTGAATAAATTATGTCTAATAAAAATTCAAAATTAGTTTTTGTAAATATCATCAAAGGGGAAAAAATCGTTATATCGTGTTAAAATTATCACACTCAAAGCCAATTCTAAAAGTTTTAAGAATCCATTTTAAATATCACTCTCTAATTTTTATGAAATGAATGTCTATCATTTACTATTTTTAGCATATTGTTGTATATAATGCTTGGCTATACCTATAGCTATTATATATAGTACTAAATAGTAATATGAATAATTATAAATTTTTAGGCTTTCTAATTGAAAATTAAAATCCTACTCAGATTTTAAGCAATCTGCAAAATTTCTACCAAAAACAATTCATAACAGATTACACAATTATTATGCCGTATTGTGTACAATGCAGAAGACATATGTTTTAAATTGATTTTAAGAAATGTAATTATTTGTGTATGATGCAGACGATAGTAATAAAAAATGATTTTTCAGTGTTTAATTGTTCATGTATGATGCCCGACGACATTTGTTTAAAATGAATAGCATGCTTTATTTTTTGTAGGATGGTAACAAAAAAGTGCTTTTTTAAAAATATATTTATGTTTGTTGCCTAAAAAATCGGATGAAGTAATGCAGTATAGAGAGAAGTCCGTTTCAGTTATTTTTTTTTAACCGGGACTGACACACTTAATTTCTGAAACTATTTAGTGTTAGGATAAAACTTGAATTAAGATTTCCACAATGAAACCAGTTGTTTCACAATTGACTTGGTCTTCTGACTCGTATTTCCCAAACCGGCCCCTTGGATTCAATTCTTTTTTTTTCTTCTAAAAATACTTTCCTGGTTTTTAACGTATTTATTTACCCGTATTCTCTCTTTTCCCAGTTTGTATTTACCAACTCTATTACATTTGATTAAACAATATATTGTCTCTTTTGGATTTTTCAGAAAAAAATCACACGGGAATATTTTTCTCCTGCTTCAAAAGCCAGAATTGCAGATCACTGATAAAATGGAATCATGGATAACGATATGAAAACGGTTACGAGTTAGTTTGCATCTGAATATAAATATATGTTTCATAAAGCATATAAATTAAATAAATTAAAATTTAGCGTCACAAAGTATTTAAATTAAATTAAAAAAAGAAATTAGCGTAACATATTTCCTTTTAACATGTGCTAAAGTCTTTTTCATGGGTTTCTTTAACTCACATTGTAACTGTGTCTGGTTCAAAACTTTAAAAGCTTTTTTTCTCACATTTTAAAGCGCTCAATTGAGCTGAAATTTTCTGTACACGATTACTTTGAATGATAATATGATAATTTAACTATAATTAATACAAATCAATTGATTAAAACCAATTTAAATTTTACGCCCAGTTTCTCGCCAAATCCGACGTTTAATAATTTATCGTTTGCTTTATTTTTAATTACATGTAGCTGACATAATATACAATTTAATAATTTATCGCTCGCTTTACTTTTAATTATATGTAGCTTAATTGATTAACATAATGTTTAATTGAGCTAAGAAAATTCCCGACAGATATAGACGACAAATTTAATAAACGTCAAATAATAAAATAAATTATAAAAACTAATTATTGAATATTCAATCTGACTCAACGTTCCCTTTTGCTTTTAAAATTTAAGGTATAAAAAATTATGTTATGCAAAGAGTGAATTTTGAAAGAAAACCCATGTACAAAAATCTCGTTTTTTACCGGTGTTATTTCCTTCAAATTCTCGTAGAATAATTCAAAATGAATATTAATTAGAGTAAAGTAAGAGTACCTCCGAATCCCATACTCCACTGAAAGCAATTACTATCAAGAAAAGAAAATACCTACTTCAAGTTTCTAATGCCTTTCTATTTTCAAAACAAAGTATTCTAAAGTATAAAAAAAAGTTGCTAATGTAAACAACAAAAAGAATCAAAAAAGACGTTTCTACCATAAAACATTAATTATTAAATTAAATATCATAAAAGAAGAGGAAACTGTAAATTATAAAAGTAGACAATATTCTGTTCGGATATCAAAAATATAAAAATAAGATGATAAAATATTAAATTATATATACCTTGGCAGTGTAAATGAAGCTTAAGCAAACTAAATGTAATTATTATAACCACAATGTATTATAATGTTAATATTTTGAAACTAACATCATATTTCCTTGATTTTATACTCGAGCATTTTGGTTGACGCCATTTTCTCAAAACAACAACATGTTAGTTCATCTTAAAGATGTAAATTTCAAAGTATTTTAGCGTGTCAATTACTTTAAGCCACATAATACTTGGAACTATTTTTCCATGACAACATATTTAAAATTCTGGTACACAACAAAATTCTTCCATAGCAACAGACTTAGAATTTGTATAGGACAAAATTGTTTAATAAAATTTCAGAAACCGGTATTTTAACAATAAGCAATTCATTTCATTTTCCATTTTTTTGCACTATGGATAAATTATGTCTCATAAAATTTCAAATAAGTTTTCGCTAATATAATCGCGGGAAAAAAATCTTGTCAGGTTAAAATCATCACATCCAAAGCTAATTATAAAAGTTTTTAGAGCACATTTTATACACTTTTAATAATTAAATATCTCTCTTTGATTCTTGTTATAAAATGATTGTCTATTTATTATTTTTCAACACATTGTTATATGTAATGCTTGGATTTAAGTATACCAGTTACATATAATACTGAGAATAATATTAGGAATAATTATAAACTTTCTTAGAGTCTCGAATATTAAAACCCTACTCAGTTTTTAAACAGTCTGTTGAATTGTAACAAAAAAAAATTCATGACAGATAGCACAATTATTATGCCGTATTATTTATAATGCAGACGATTTTCGTTTTAAATTGATTTTTACGTGTGTATGAAGTGGACGATATTTATCAAAAATGATTTTAATGTATTTAATTTTCATGTTCATGGCAATATTTGGTAATTTGGTTAAACACACATCGCTTTTTTAATTAAAATTTCTTGAGAATGACAGCGAAAATGTTTCTTTTTGGAAAATCATATTTTAGTTGTTTAAAAAGTTGACTAAAGTGGTGCAATGTAGAAGTCATGCTCAGTTATTTTTTTAACCAGCCTCGACACACTCAATTTCTGAAACTATTTAGTGTTAGCGTAAAACTTGAATTAGATTTCCACATTGAAACCAGTTGTGTCACAACAGATCCACTCTTGTGTCTCGAGTTTCCCTAACCGGCCCCCTTGGAATCCATTCCTTTTCTTCTAAAAATACTTTCCTGGTTTTTGACGTACTTATTTACCTGTATTGTCTTTCTTCCTTGTTTGTATTCAGCACGGCATATCAACTCTTATTCATTACATTTGATTATACAATATATTGCCTACTTTGGAACTTTCAGATAAAAGTAGCCCAGGAACATTTTCACCCAGCTTCCAAAGCCAGAATTGTAAATCACCGATTAAATAGAATAATGGAGAATGACATGAAAAATGATTACAAGTTTGAATATGAATACACGTTTCTTAAAGCATTTTAATTAAATAAATATAAGTAAAAAACATTTTCAAATTAAACTTTTATTTATAGGTAGACCAAAAGATATAATTTTTTAAAATAAAATAATATGTTGTTTTTAATAAAATAATTCTAAAATAATATGTAATTCCTTAAGACATGGAGGTGCTCAGCTAAGATGCCCAGGTAATAATCGATAACTTAAGTACCACAGCTACTTACTTATATACGAGATGAAAAGAAGAATTGTCGCCTCAATCTTTTATAAGTTATACGTTATTTTACATTAAATTTTTTAAAATTTTGCTTACCTTTTAGTCCATCTTTAGATAAATCTTGATTTAAAGATCAATTTTTTTTTTGCATATATATGATATCCAGAAAAAATGAAGAATGCAAAAATAATACGTATAAAAGTAAAATTTTTGTTTCTACTTAATACAAGATACTAGTATAATTACAAAGCATTTTTTTTATCTGGTCTGCTAAGGTCCAAAGAGCCAGCTGAGTTCCTTTACTAATATTAAGCATAACGCCCATTATTCCTTCCTTCTTCTTACGTCATAAATCTTGCATATACGTAATAATCATGAATAAACAGTCTAATGAATAGAAAGTCATACAGTGATGATAAACAAGTTGTTCTATTCAGAATTGGCTGGTCGCTAAAGTTAAGCCCCACACCCCCATAGAAATTGCTATTTTTAATAAGAAAGCTCTCTCTACTAACTAAAAATCTTAAATTTTCTGACTAATAAATTCAACCTTCTTTAAAAATTCTTAGTGTTCTTTTAAATTCACAAAGTTAATTATCCTTTCTAATTACCACTAATTTTTAAAAATAACTTCAAAATAGAATCGTAGTTCTGAACAAGTGAAGCCGAAGTTCAGCTCCAAAAGTTTACAAGATTTGGAGATTAAGACTCCCCTCTACATCCGTTTTGATTCCGTGAAAGTAATGGAATTTCTACTACCTTCCTCAAATCTATATTATTATATGTATTTTAATGTAAGAAAAGTGCACCAGAAAAAGCAAAAAATAATGAAGTTTTTTGCGGAATTACGTTTTCCTTCCGATTTATAAAAATATATTTGTACACCTATTTTAATGATTCGTTTGTGAGTAAATAATATTCTAAAATATTTTCAAAATTCGGGAAGAAAATTATAACTCCGCAGAAATCTTCATTATTTTTTGCTCTTTCGGATGACCTTTTTGCATTTGAATAGGCAAATAAAGATTTCAGAACGGTAGTAGAAATTCCACTGAATTAACATAACCACAAAATCAAAATGGCCGGTGGACGAGAGCTTTAAGATCCTTGGAGTTCATGAGCTTCCAAAAAGTTACCCAACTGAAAAAATTTATTCAGATCTACGAATAATCAAAATTCAATCCCTAACTTACTCTATCTGTGTTAAGAGTCCCTAGACGCGCCAAATTAATGTTTAACATAATAATTCAGTGTTTATTTTACCGAACGAATCGGGTTCGAGTTCTATGAAGATTTATTAATGAGGTTTAAATTCTTGATCTTTTGTAGATCCTGTCGAAGATCGCTCCTTACTCAAACTCCTCACTCAGAGCAGATATGATACAAACTACCAATTCTCGTATCAAACGTCTCACAGCCTAATATAATATCACTTCAATTCTATTCATTACACTTCAACAACTCTAATCTAATCTACACAAATCACGTTTCATTTATTGGGAGATATATTGAATTCAAAGCTTTAGTTCATGGGGGAAATGTGATAGAACCCCAATACGTGCGAAGCACCTCCTCACCTCAACCATTAAAAATTAAATTTAATGGGAAAGTTGCATAATTAATGAAATTTTAAAACATTAAAACTATTGAAAGATGTAAATATACCTGTGCTCTAAGAACTAGCGAGTGTTAGATCGTGTTTGGAAACAGATATCACAAGTATGTGATATTTTTTAGTTTCACCCGGGATTGAACCGGGAGTCTTTTGCGGATAAATGGTAATCAATAACATGATAATCACTACGCTACAGAACTTTTAGTTTGCTAAAAAATTCAGTTCAAATAGTAAATTTTAATCTAAATTTGAGCTCAAATGAGTTCGAATTCTCTTCACTCTCTACACATCTGGGATAGTTCTGAAATTACGCCTTTTTATTTTAGAATTTAAATCTGATATTATTAAACTAATATTCAAAAATTACTCAAAATAAAGCAGGTAAAATGAATTTTCTCGGCTGGGGGAGCTCAAAACGTGTTCTAGATTAAAACAATGATTCTTCGAAAAGATTGAGTTTCAAAAGACTGATGAAACTAGTGACAAAATAATTTGAGATATGATCTTCCTTAAAAATTATTTTAAAAATTAAACTTAGAAATATTTACAATGGGTGTTATTTCTCAAGAAATTTCATACAATTTTATAAGTCAATGTCTGGACAAATTACAGACCAATAGCTGTTATCTGACAGCGGTAAAAACTATAATTTCTCTAGACTTACTTCACTTTATTCAAAGGATAAAAAATAATCTCCGTATCCGATGACAGTTGAAAACATTATGCAATTCTTTCAGCAGTGACATAAAATTAGTACATTTAGGAAATAAGGTATTGTCTTAACACCTTGTTATTTATACTTTTACATTGCATAGTTAAATTCGCTTATTTGACGACGTATATTTGGAAGCTCCGAAACAGGTTTTTGGACCTCTTCACAACAAATAGAGAAAAGAATCGAGCTTGAAAGGAAAAAAAAAAAAAAAAAAACCTTTGTCATGTCATGGTTCCTTAATGGAAGTTTGTTGTTATTGCTTTGTTTTCATATTTGAGATCTTTAATAAATGATACTTGCTTACTTTTGGAATACTTTCAAAGCTTTAAAAAATTAAGTTGAGCTGTTAAGAATTTTTGAAAAATATTAATTATGCTACCACTGAACTTTTAAAAGTATTTATTTTTTAAGGCTAATGAAAGACAAAAATGGCTCTCATTTTACATTTTCTAAAATTTTGCTATTATAAATATGGAGTTATTCATTGATTATACCAATGTATCATTTATAAGAATTTGGCATAAATAGAACGTTTTAAAATTTCATTTTAAAACTTGCAAGCAAACGTGCCTTGCATAGAGAAAAAATATCTGTATTTGCGTTTTTCTGAAAATGGATTTTTTATTATTTTAGAACAATTCCCCGAAAATCTACTGAACCCATAGAGGTAATATTTTCCACATTATAAAATGAGGCTATTTGATACACAGTAACATAATTTTTTTTTTTATGAACTATCACAAAATTAGGTATAGTACAATGTTTTATACAAAAACCTTAGGAAATTTGAATCATGATTTTTAAAAGTTCCTTAAACTAAATTTTTAAATCATAATTATATTCAGTGATATAACTTTGTGTTTAAAAGTACTCTGTAAATTTTAAAGTTATTATGCAAGATGTACTTAAATGTAAGTACCAATATACGTGGGTCACTCAAGAAGTCCTTAAAAAATCCAAGAGATGAGCTTGTAGCATCGAAAATAGTTTGTTTTAAGTCATCATCGTGATTCGCTTAACAACTGTCTAAGTCTCAGTGACTCGGGTTCTTGATTATGACGCTTTCGCATCTCAAAAATTCTTCATCATAACTTTTTCGGCCGATGAGACAATCTTCGCCTTTTTTGTAAAAGGTTCACCAGAAGCAACCCAACGTTTTTATTTTTGCTTGATTTTCGGTGCATTATATTGAATCCAGGTTTCACCAACTGTGACAACTCGGCGATGCAGCAATGAAATTTTGATTTGGCAGCAAATAGCTATCAAATCAAAATTAAATTATGAATCAATGTCAAATTTTTCGGCTTCGTTCAATAGATGGCAATAGCCAATAGTAATAACAATTTATCTTTTTGATGCAATTTGTCTTCAAATACAATTACTAATTGAATTACCCTCGCATAAACAGAGCTATTGTTTATTAACTGCTCATGCCTAATTTATTACGTTTATTCAGTGGTTTTCTTTGCAAAAACAGGTACAATATAAAAAAAAGCTCTATGCAAAGTTTTGCAAAGAACAGATTTAGCCATCCAATGTTCGCTTTTTTTTTAATAATTATTCTTAAATTACTCAACTAAATATAAGAATTAAAGCAAAATATAAAACATCGAAAAATAGACAATAATAAAGTTATCCGACATTAAATTTAAAGGAAATGGTAAATTATTAAATTGAATATATTTAAGCTAAATGTAATTAAAACTGAAACAAACGATGAAAAATTGAAAAGTGATCCGGTACTCCAACTAAAACAATAGCCCTTTGGGTGGCTAAAAATGTTTAGACAAGTCAATTCTAAATTATGACTTCCATTTCTTTTAGTTTTAAGAAGTTATTATTGAAACTTGGCATAAAATAAGCCAATTTTTCCTTTCAGTGAAATCATCTAGTAGTTAAATTAATAATCCATGTTAGAGTTTTTCTCACAGAGACTTTCTTCAAAATACAGTTTGAAGTTAATATACTCTTTCTAACCCCTGATGGGTGTATTTTGTTATCTTAGAGTACTTGAAAAAGGAATTTATATAAAGAAAAAAACTTCTAGTACTTGCATTTTTATTCACTTACATGTGGACTTAAAATAAAGTTCTTCAAAATAAAATTTTAAACTTTAACCTGTTAAAGAGTATAAATATGACATTCTTTTCTATGTAGCGTTTATCTGTGTTCTGTTATTTTTTTATGAATTTAAAAAAAGTTTGTATCCTAATCTTATCGACAGGCAACATTTAAAAAATTTTATTCGCTGTCAGTTTTAATTCACAAAACGCAGTCATTAGCTCATGCGTTACTTTCAAAAACTTTTGATTTATGTTCCATTAAATTTGATCAGTTACACGTCATCAGTAAAGAAGACCTATATAAAATAGGCACTTTTTTAAATAAATGGAAAAAAATTATTTCCTCCCTTAATTTTAAAGTTATTTCAAGAATTGAGTGTGAGGAGATTATAAGATATCGTGATACAAAATATGCAATCAAAGATTACAATTGTTTGTTTATATTTATTTCTATTCATGTACCTGCTTTCTACTGTAATGAATTTAGTTTTCAAAAATATATTACAGCAATGAAAAATTTATCTGATAGTTTATATTAGATTGAAGCATAAAATTAGATAAATGCTTAACAATTATAGATTTATGCATAATCATAATTCGTGTTTACAGCGGAATCAAAGAAATGTGGCTAAAGCTGGAGTAAAATTATTTGAAATTTGAAGTCTGCTTTAATCTGCTATTTTTGTCTGAAGACTTTCGAACGGTTACTTCTTAATTTAGGTTCCTTTTTCGTATAATTTTTTGTTGCCAAGTAATTTTAAATTGCTATTTTAGTTTGAATTTCTTCCTTTAATTATTCATCCTATTTCGTACAAAATCTGGGTATTCTTTTACTTAATTTAACGTATTTTTTCGAATTATCGTAATACATCACAAATTTATTTTTAATTATGTTGGGATTAGATTAAAAAAAAAGCTATATTTTTCTCTCTCTTGGATTTATTTTTTAAAAAACAGAATAAAATTTTACTAAAAGCATTCAACTCCCATATAAGTCCTGGCATTTTAGTCAGTATCATATAAAATAAATGTAATTTACACTAATAAACAAAATATGTAGCATTGTCATTCAAAAACCGATTTAGAGTACATGTAACGAAAAGCGCATAAAAATTTAAATGAAGGTTCTTTGAGATTTTATAGCAGTCACAAACACATTTATTTATTTTTTAAGATAAGATTTAAAATAACATTTCAATCATAAGCAACTTAATCTAAATTTTAAATTAAACTTATAACCTCTCTTTCTCTGGGAATAATAATAATAAAAAAAAAACCGAAATTTTCACCTAACGCATAAGTTAATTACTCTATAATTTCTCTATTTTTCACAAAATGAGTGATCGTAAATTTGGTTTTTTACTAGGAAAAAAGAGCTACTAAAATCAAAATTTTATTTGTAATTAATTAAGTTTTAGAAGTGAAATTTGACAAAATAAATAAAATAAAAATAAGTATTTATGGTTCTGTTTTTTTTCTCTAAATGATGTATGTTAATACTTTATCATGACGTTACAAATTCTATCAATTTTTACGTGAGGGGTATCATAAAGTTTTCATTATTATTAAAAGAAACAGCCGAGATAACTGACTGAAATTTGTTCTGGAAATTAATTTATCCCTATGTACATAATGTTTCAAATTACAGCTATTCGTACTCCAGGAAGTCGTAGATTGAAGTAACATACAGTATGGAGAAGATAGAGCTTAATCTGCCGAGTTCTACGATGACAGCCTTCGAAAGGTCAAGAAATGTTGGGATAAATGTATAACTGTGGATGGGGACTTTGCAGAGAAGTTTTAAGAATAATAAACGAAGTTAAGTTCCTATGTTTCGATTATTTTAGAAATAATTAAAACTTTACGATAGTGTGGATAACTCGTACTTTAATCTACAGATTCCTGAAACCAAACAAATCAACATGAACAGATGAAATTTACAACAGACTACTGGCGACGGACCTCGTAATTTTGATCCTCGGTCAAGTGAAGAGAGCAACACCTAAGCTGGCGCCTCACTCTCCTAGCTTCTACACCAAGCCACAGGAGGATTCGGGACCTCGAAAGATTTAACGCACATCAGCTTCGCTACATTGGGGGTCTTTAGTGGCATCAAGGTCCGAATTCATGACTGAACAAAAAGCGCTGGCCCTGACCACTTGACTACTGCGGCCAGGGCCAAAATTGGAACAATTCGATGACCTAAGATAGAAAGCACAGGTAGAAGTTGGAGTTGGGAGATTAGCAATTATTACATGTGCGTGTCGGCAACTGTTCTTTACCTGTATCGTTCCGTAATTAGGGTATTATTTAGTCACATTAAAAATCTCATTGACTTAAAATCTTATTGCGACGTCTTCTAATACAATTTGTAACGGATAAGTTTCATTATTAATACTAAGAGTTCTCGAAATACACCAAATTAATCAGTCAAGCAAATCTGTAGCAAAATTTATCCTAATCTAAGAATGATCAAAAATCCATTCTATTACGAATGTAGAGCGTCTACGTAATCACGTTCTAGGCTTTAAGCTATAATCAATAATCCTACTTATCTTAGTAACAGCTAATAGTGAATGAGTGAACAATGATAAGTTTAATGGCTCAAGAGCTGTTTTATGCTACGCTGAACAAGCTGTAACTGAGATCTAGATATTTGAAGAAAAAAATGATGCAAATTGGTTGACAAAAAGGAGAATCGAAAATAGAGAAGGATCGCTTGGGTATCCCGGGGATGCGTCATCCATGTTTTCCAAAGATAATAAATATCATGGCAGAAGAAAGAGATCATTTTGCGTGGAGTGAATGATGCCCCTACTTTTCTAAAGAAAGTAAGCCCCTGAGGGCAACAACAAATAACAGAGTTGCGTATACCGGCTCCGAATGAAGAATATACACTTAGATCCCTTTCGCCTTCTTGCGCCATTATTTTGTTCTCGATCGTCTCGCTATCCTCTATCTCCTCTTACAATAATCACTCTAATCTCCCTACCTGATAATTTTCTATTTACTACACTTTTTATACAACAATGATGCTAATTTACAAAAGTCACTGTTCTTTCACAAGGCGAGATTCTCAGTATCAAGCGCGTAGTAAGGAAACCTAAAATGTTAATTAAAAGAAAATGCGCGTAGGAACCCGTTACAAGTTAGTCCTTTTATTACGTTATGCAGATAAGAAACGAGAAGATTTTTTTAAAAAATTCGAAATAAATAAGGCACGATGGGTGATATTTTCACTCTTTTCAGAAAAATAAATTACTAAGCAAGAAGAAAACAGTAAGTGTGATGATTTTAATCATCAATTTTAAAATGTTTAGGGGATCGTACTCCTTGGTTGGAAAACTAAGATCCTACATACCCCAAGATCGTAATTTGAGTAATTGTAATTTGATAATTGTACACTTAGATTTGTGTCTGGATACTGTTTATTTCCTTTTTTAGCTGTTGACTTACCCTTTGAAAATCTCTCACGTATCAGAGAGGTATGTGTAAAGCAGTTTGAGAATCATTGATTGTAAATGATATTGTATGCGTGATGGGACTGCCATTGGCCAGTGACCACCGTTGCGAGTGTCATGGGGGATGACGTTCAAGAAAAGTTACAGATTTGAGTCTTGGTTCCTTCAAAGACCCTCACGTCGAATAATAATGACTGTTTCACATTAAATAACTAAATAAAAACTGAAATTCTTCACATTGGAGAAATATCGTCTTCGTCACTTGTGACTGTGATTTAAAATAACGAAATCTGTCGCCAAATCTCTCGAGTAGCGGAGGAAAGATATTCATTCAAAAATCAAACGGTCATTCTATTTTTTATTAATGACTTAAAATTATGATGTTTCTCGTCAATAGCCTTTGTTTAGTTCTTGAGAGACATTCACTCAAGAACTAAACAAATTTTATTTATCGTGACTTAAAATTACGAGGTTTTAATTCACGGTATATAATTCACGGTTCGCTCCATGGTAATACGAGGATAAACCTTGTATTACCGTGGAGCGAAGTTCACTCGAAATCAATCAATCATTCTATAAGCGTGATAATTTATTTTACCGTTATTTACTTATGATTTATAAGGTTCCTTTGCCAACTGCCTTTATGTGTAGCTGATTATGTTTGATTATGTACGATTAATGCATCTAAAACTATACAAATATAACGTTTGAATCAGTACGATATGCCTAGTTCCACATGTTAATAACCTCTGCATGTTGACCAACTTCTTGCAATTTCTTGAAAGGACAATGTTCCGAGATTTTAATATATTTTTAAGTTACTGTCTGACGTTTGAGACCTAAATCTCTACACTCTAAATTTAAGAGCCTTACCCACTTCGAAAAAAAAATTTCATTAAAGAACAATCAAACTACTGACAGCTACCAATTAGCATTTTAAGCAAATGTCAAAACTCTTTTGAAGACTGTCAAAATCTCTGATCATTAATCATGTAGTTAAAATTTTCGAGAGTGGTATATGAAGTCAATTTTAAAAAGGGACATGATTATTTATTACTTAAAAATATTTTTAACTCGTAGAAGGACATTTTCAATTTCTGATTGTAAGCATTTATTTATTTTAATTTCAAACAGATGTTATTATAAATTGTGATCTTCATGCATTATACATATCTTTAACATTTCATGAATAATAATTTTCTGCGTCTGTATGGCTTTCCTTGTCAAATTCGACAAAACTAATTTAGAGCCCCTTTTCAAATAGAATAATGTCCAAATATTAATTCAAATTCATATCGTTATAACATATATCTATCTATCTACAAGAGCATATAGTTAAGTTTTAATCGTCACTAAGAAATAACCTAAATATAGATAAAATTTATTCTGCATATTAAAGGGTCCTTATATACATAATATTGTTAATTACAACGATTAATGTTGATTTGTTTGATTTCGAGAAGCCGAAGATTCAAATAATTAGTATCCTGATTTGAGGTGTAGTAAAGAGTTTTTTCTAAAATATTTCGAGATGTCATAGAGTAGTCCAAAAGGTTAGTTGGAGAGCAAAACGAGTGAGAGCCTGTCACAAACTTGCTAGGTGAACTTCCATAATTTCTTCAAGAAGCCTCATAAGAACTTATTTTAACATACATCAGCCCCTTTATTTGGTCTTGCGTGTAATCGTGATGTGGGATTGGTTTTTTTTTGTGTGTCTCGATCAGAAGCAACACCTGGGATATTGGGAATGGACCTCATAATTTTGAACCTCGGTCAAGTAACGACGATGACTCCTAAGCTAGCACCTTCCTCTCCAAACTTCCACACTACACCGACGAGAAGACTTGGGACCTTGAACAGATTTCACGTGCATCAGCTCCATTAGACGGGGCTCATCAGGACAACTGACAAAATCAATTTGACAAAAACAACACCAGGCGTCAGTCCGCGACTATGACCACTAGACCACCACGGCTACTATTTGCATTATTTGGTGTGGTATTTTGATGGATTCACAACGTTCACCGTTTAGAATATTGTGATCCTGTACCTATCCGATAATCATTATATATATATATATATATATATATATATATATATTGGTAGGAGGACTGAGGAATTTTTAATTACTCTCGAAGAAGTTGGCTGAAGTATTTAATTGATTACAATAGCTAGTGCAAAATATTTTCTTCTTTCTTCTAATGCGCGTTGTGCTAATATCCTTTCTTAATATTTTTCAAAACAAAGCGGACATCACCTCCCTGATGATATGCATCGAACGAATCATATCGTGAAATTAATACCCTCATTGAATAAATATTATTCAATCATAGCATACAACTTAATAGCTTTTTACATTTATAACAGGGTCGTTTTGTCAATAAGCTTCACAATTATTGTTTTCGTGTGTGTGTCCAATTTGTTAATTTATTCTGATCTTGAATATAGATTTATGAAGCATAATAAAATAAAAATGAGATCCTTAATGTCACAAAGAAAACTGTCCCACCTGTTGCTGCTTACCTTAGGAAGTTCGTTGGCTTTGAGTTATGTTGGAGGAGATTTGATTTGCCTATCTTCGGTCTCGCAGACCTGCACCTTGACAACTAAGATAGAAAGAAATCCCCATTCATGGCAGTTACCAGGAGCGTTTACTCCTCTCGTTGTTGGCTGCGACTTGTGGGGAAGGGACGCCACAGAAGTAATTTACAAGACTTAATAAATGTTATTAAAATAATACAAGAATTCGACCAATTTAAAACGAGGGAAATGAAGTGACAATAATTTTTCTTTTTTGCTAATATTAATGTACTAAAAGTTAATATTACTCTTTAGATTTCAGTAAATGTATTCGATATTGTTTTATATTGAATTTTCCCTTAAGATTTCATTAATTTTTTCATTTTTTATCCATTGAAATATACCGTACATTTCTGAAAGTAAACTTATCTGTGTATGAGCCAAAGTTTAATGGCGAAAGTCCTGAATCAAACACAGTGTAACAGTGATCTAGATATTTGAAAAAAATAGAAAAAAGTTCAAATTGGTTGACAAGAAGAAAAGTCGTAAATAGAGAAGGATCATCATGTTGTCATAGGGGTGCGTCACCTGTGTTTACAAAAACCTCGCATATAAGCCGGAATGGTGGAAAAAATAGTGTAATGTTCAAACATGTCACCAGAAGGAGGGAGATGTTGCCAAGCAGGTATAATGGTTGAAAATTTTCAAATCAAATTGTTATACAGTAAAATTCCAAACGCCAACGAAGATAGACATAACTTCGATAGTCCAATCTAAAGCTAACACATTGTAATCATTCAGTTGCGTTTTGGTGTGCTAGTCTTTTTCTTATGCGCCCTTGAAAACTATTATCTAAAACAGGGGTGTTCAGTTGTTTTTGCTGGGAGGCCACTTCATGAAAACAGAAGGCAGCGGAGTGCCGCACTTTTTTATATGATTGCATTGAAAAACTTTGTATTTCTAAAAATGATATAAATAGAACCATAAAATCAATAAATATAAATTAAGTAAAATAGTGTCAGGTTTATTCAATTTATTTTTGTGCTAATTTCATGTAATAAATAACTACAAGAACATTTAATTTTAAAATCAGTTTAGAGAGAGAAATATATAAAACTTTTCTGCCTTTTTTTTTTTAAATCAGGAGGGAGACTGTTGGGATTCTGACCACAGCCTGCAAGTTAATGTCTGTCAAAGCGAATCTAAATTTACTCTTGTTGAGTCTCAAGCAGGAAAAGTTATGCTCACCAATATATGTAGACCCAAACATAAAGAACATTTTCTATATTGTTAAAATAATTAATTTTCTATATTGTTAAAATAA